>JAOPUI010000030.1:10029141-10040322 GCA_027123135.1 Urophycis floridana
CTGTGTTCTGAGTGTGTCACTAATTCACGATTGGGTTAAATGCAGACCAAATTTCCCTCACGGGATCAAATGAGTAAATGAGTAAGTATGAGTAGAAGACTGTGGGAGAGACAGGCGGGTAGACTCAGCAGCCCTCCCACTCGGGACAGACAGACAGACAGGCAGAAGGGAGAAGACTGTGGGATGGACAGCCGGGTAGACTCACTGGCTTTCTCACTCGGGACAGACAGACTGACAGAAGGAGAAGGCGGTTCAGCATGGGCACCGGAACACTACTAAGTTTGAAGGGCCAGTAACAAATCAGTTTATGTCTAACAACTATCTAGCAGTGAGTTTCTGGGAATAGCTGGTGTGTGTCTGCCGCAATTTACAATTGGATGTTTAATTTATGTTAGCTCATGTGTGATTTAAAGAGCTGGAATTTGCACACGTTGTGATACAAAACAATCAGTTTTGTATTTGGTCTTTGATAGGATCCTTTCCAAAAACTAAAAAGTGTTTTTGACCATGGTGTAATGATAATGAACATAAATCTTATTCTGATAAGAGAGCTGTTTTACAAACATGTGTGCAGTAGTGCTGCATTTCCAGTGGACATCTATTCACAATGTATCATAGGTGTCGTAAAACGCAACATGTTGCGCCAACGTCACTAGATGAAGTATATGGCAGGCAGAATGTGCCACAACCCGCACTTCTGAACGTGTTGCCACACGCAATCTCCTTTGGCAAATCGTTCCTGTTGCCAAGTTTGCTTAAACTACTACTACTACTACTACTACTACTACTACTACTACTACTACAAACTACTACTACTACTACTACTACTACTACTACTACTACTACTACTACAAACTACTACTACAGGACTACTTGATTATGGTATTAGTTTAGTGTATAGTGTGCTTGAAAAAAGTCTCATATCTAACATTTGTGGACATTTTGTGTTATTTGACAGATATTTTTGTCATTTAAGGCATCTTGTCATTGATAAGACTGTACTCCAAAACTCACTGTGTGCATTGTGTGATTATAACTAGAATGACAAAGCATAGACGTTTATTTCTGCATTAGGTGAGTCAGCTTATTGGTCTGTTCGGATTTCATGAACATGGAGATCAGCAAATATTGCAGTATTAAAATATGAGAGTTACTGCTATTCAAGTAATAACATAGGACAGTCCAGGTTGGGGAGGGGAAGGGTTGTGAATATGGGATTTAAAATATAAGACTTAAAAACAATGCATAGGTTGGGTTTCGCACTTGCAGCTAAATAAACTCAAGATGAAAGGTAGAGTTTCAAACCATTACACTGGCATACTTTGTCTACAATGGTATGCACACAGTGAATACTGAAGTATAGGCTTAACAACAAGATGCCTTAAATAGCAAAACTATCTGTCAAATAACTTTTAAAATAACACAAAATGTCCACACATGTTAGATATAAGAGACACTACACTAAACTAACACCATAATACTGTAGTAGTAGAGCAAACTTTGCAACAGGAAAAATTTGCCAAAGGCGATCTGGCCTCGACTGATATGGTGTGTTTGCCCAAGCATATGATGGGTTGAAAGCAGTTCAATTCTATTGGCTGAGAAAATTGAAGGGAGGAGATCTTTGTCTCTTAACGCTTTTAGTCTTTCTGAACGCGTTTAAACATTCTGAACGCGTTAAAACTTCTGAACGCGTTCAATCTTTCTGAACGCGTCCTGCAACGTGTCTGGCAACGCGTTCAATCTGTCTAAACGCGTTCAATCTGTCTGAACGCGTTCAATCTGTCTGAACGCGTCTCGCAACGCGTCTGGCAATGCGTTCAATGTCATATGTGATCTTCATTGTTCATGGAATCCGAACAGACCAATAAGCTGACTCACGTAATGCAGAAATAAACGTCTATGCTTTTGAATTCTGTTATAATCGTAGTTGCCACTTACCATACACAAAACACAGTGCACACAGTGAGTTTTGGAGTGCAGTCTTATCAATGACAGAGGCTTATATAGCAAAAATATCTGTCAAATAACTTTTAAAATAACACAAAGTTACAAGGGGCAATTATAAAATGCCAAGACGTAAAACATACAAGAGCATGAGAGTAGGTTTTTGTTTTTGGGGGGGTCGGTAGAGGATGGATGTTATGCAGGGTTCAGGTGAACAAGTGAGTCTTGAGTCTCTTCCAGGTGATGGGGAGTGACTCTGCAGTCCTGACATTGGCAGGGAGCTCGTTCCACCACAGCAGTGCCAAAACAGAGAAGATTTGTGATTTTGCCGTCTGACCTTTTCCTCCTTTTAGTGATGGAGGTACCAGTCGACCAGCTGAGGTAGTTCAGCGAAGTGCTCAAGCAGGGTTGTGGGATTTCTCTAACACTTAGAGGTAGGTAGGGGCAGTTCCATTAACAGCTTTGTAGACCAGTACCATCATCTTGAATTTGATGCACCCCACTACGGGGAGCCAGTGGAGGTCATGGAACAGGCGGGTCACATAGGAGAATTTGTGTCTGTTGAACACAAGGCGTGCTGCAGCATTCTGGATTCGCTGCAAAATGTTTTATCATGGTTGCATGGAATCCAGCTAAGTGCATGTTGCAGTTGTCGAGGCGGGAGATGACAAGTGGTTGGGTCAGGAGCAGTGTTGCTTCCCTTGTGAGGAATGGTCGGATCTTGCGGATGTTGTAGAGAGAACAAATCTATAGGATTGGGTCACTGCAGTGATGTTTGCAGTGCAGGACAGTTGGTTGTCTCACCCAGATGTCTGCCAAACATTCTGAAATGCGTGTTGCAATCAGAGTGTCTGAGGGGGGGAAGGAGAGGAACAGTTGAATTTAGTCCGCATAACAATGATAGGGAAAACCATGTGATGTGATTACAGAGCCCAAAGATCTGGTATATAGGGAGAACAGAAGTGGTCCTAGTACTGAGCCTTGAGGGATACCAGAGACGCCAGAGACTGGTCGAGGAGAACAAGCACAGATGAGAGGGAAGAGGCCTTGGTGGCACAAAGGGACACCGTCAGGAGGGCCATCTCTGAAGAGTGTGCAAGTCTTGAAGTCTGACTGATGGGGATCAAGCAAGTCATTTTCTGATACATTGAAACATTAGGAAGCAGATGCCAAGACCTGAACTAACCTACTGAAAAATTTGTTTGGCGAAAAATCAGTTAAAAAAATCAATCTGTTGTGTTTGGTCTTGGACAGGAGTCTGGGTTTTAGTTGGTTCAGTAAAAATCTAACCGTATTTGTACCAGTGATGGAATATGACGTTAGGAAGCAGATGCCATGGCAACAGTGAACTAACGTATAGAAGAAAATGTTTGGTGACAGGTTCAGAGAAATGTATCTGCATTTTATTTGGTCTTTGAGGTTGAGTTTTAGGGTTTTAGGGTTTTTGAGGAGATTTTAAAGTAAAATATTACAACATGTCATTCTATGCTGATAAAAGATAAATGAATGAAGGCAAAACCACTAAGAACCTGTATTTGTGACAAATTATTCATTTTTAATTATCCAAAGTATCCAACCATGGTCTTCACGTTTGACAAGAAAGTACAAGCATTGTTATTACTAGTTGTTTTGAAACAAACTAACACATTTTCTTTCTGCCAAATTATGTTTTTAAATTTGTTCCCACTAATTACACCGCAATTGGCAAAGTGACTATAAATCATGGATTTAGATGTCAATCAGTAGTGATAATGGATAATGCTATTTTTTTCCAGATGGAGAAGCCCTATGCCCTGGCAAGAAAATTTGGCAGCCCACAAGCCATCTACCCTTATCTCTCATATTTGGTAGAGGAACATTTTGCTGTGATCGATTTCGAGCAGATGGCAAGCCAACCAGAACTCAACCAAAAGATCCAGGCGATTCTAGTGTGGGACTGTATGGCTACATTCATCACCAGTTCACTCCTACAAGGGCTCCCTAATTTAAAGGTGTCTGACTCACCACAAAGATTATTGGCTAACGCACTACATTTTTTAATCGTTATTTGTTGCAATGATTTACATTTTTTTCGCTCCTAATGCCAAGGATGCTTTTTAATGTCAATCTCTATGTATAAAAAAAAACATAGGCAAGTAAAAGGAGCATTTCTTGTGTATTTCTGTTTTTCTCATGTATTTATATTTCTTCAAGTTATGCTTGTCTAATGGCTGATATATCACTTAGCTTTAACGCCAATGGTGAGAAAGGTGTTGAGAGCGGACATGTTTTTCTTTATTGATCTTTCAGCTGCACTATCAATTTTTTAAAGACAAACTATGATCCTTGAGAGTCAAACCTTTTGGTTTAATTTTGTTCTGTCTTTGTATCTAGGTTGTAGTGAATGGAGGTGTGGGAGTGGATCACTTGGATATCCCCCTTATTAACAGTTTTGGCGTTAAAGTGTGTAACACTCCTTTTGTAGTGGACAATGCTACAGCCGACCTAGCCATGGGACTGATGTTAGCATCTGCCAGGAACATCATACAGGGTATGACATGCATACATTTGATTTATTTCCTATCAATACCTTTTAGAATGTGTCAGATTGGAAAAAAGAGACATTTGAATACATGAATCTGTTCTGCTAGTGATAGCAGCGTAGCTATCTTGGCTTTTCCAACAGCTCACTTCTCATCTCTGTGTCTTATTTGGTTTATATTCTATGGTGGTTGGAATGGAAGCCATTGTTTATTGTATGACTATTTTCAGTCAATTCCATTACCTTAACTTGCAAATAACTTTTCCAGGAAAGTTAGCTGTACCTGCGATTCAGGAAACCGGTGGTTGTATTAACTTGGCATCAAGCATTATTTTCCAGAAGTAACACTTGGTTTTTGATGCATGAGCTCAATCAGCACTGTAATGTATGAAGATTGACACTTCGATGCTCCTCAATTAGGTGATTTATTTTCTCGGAATCACGAGGATGGGGAGGCTATCAATGAGGAACACCTTGGAAGAGATGTCAGCAGCCAAACACTGGGAATTGTGGGAATGGGTAACATTGGATACAAGTTGGCCAAAAGAGCAATGGCTTTTGACATGAAGATATTCTACCACAACCGGAGACGCAGGTATAAAGACCAATCACAAATTAGGTCACTAAAAGTCTGCTAAATTTGAAGGGTAAATGTTTAATTTGCATTAAATTGATGTACCACATTGAATAATGACTTCCACAGGCCAGTGGAGGAGGAGCAGCTGGTAGGAGCGGAGTATTGCCCCGTACTAGAAGACCTATTAGCTGTGTCCGATTATGTTGTGGTGCTGGTTAATTTAACCAAAGAGTCCAGACATTTGATTGGAAGAAAGCAGCTTTCAGCTATGAAATCCACTGCCACTCTGATCAACGTCAGCAGAGGTAGGTGTCCACACGTAATGTTTTTTTTTTTACCTTTCAAAGCATTACCGTTGATTTGAATACAACCAAAGCACCACGGGCCATGTGGCAGCCTCCACTGAAGACCAAACACAGACACAGGGATGGTATTTGTCATCTGCTGTCATGACGTCACCTGGTACCATGTCACGGATGCTTTCATCTTTCTACAGCCAGCTTGGATTTTTAACCTAGAAGGGCGGTAAAGATGTGTGTTCAATTGGGCAAATAATAACAGCATGTTGACAGTGAATATTAGATAGAAGCATGGATGCCCCCGAAATGATCAACATGAGCATTACACACCCCTTGTTAAACCGGTTGAATATAACATATGATCAAACATTAAAAGGAGGATTCAAAGTCGTATGTATGAATGAATGTATGAATATGGCAACCCAACACACACACCAGGTCCACCCCACACCACCCACCACAGCCATTAAACACCTATTATATTTAGCTCCCGGTCAAGCTGGCATGTCAAATCCACCAGACCACTTTTTAACCCTTTCACTCACAAATAACAAGACAAGGAACTATTCACTGAAAACTCCCCAAGTAAAAACGCCACACACAATAATGTCACTGATCTGGGAGCACAACATAGCACAACTGCAAAAGCCAACATATGATGATTTTGACGAACCGACTCCAACACATTACATCACACAAACCTGACGCAGTGCACGTCTTAAGCAAACATATCATGTATATAACATAACATGTCCTCCCTCAAGATTGAATAGAGGCAGTGTGAGAAAGAGCCCTAGCACAACAAAAGCGTGGAGAACGTTGTCTGGAGTCCATTCCTCAGCACAACTTGTAGCACAACGTGCTGACAAAAAAAAAGAAAATGGATCAGTTAGTCACTCCATGTCAAATAGAATACCAAAGTGACCATGTATGTCTCTGCATGCATCCAGGCATTTATTTTTTATTGGGAGCTTGTGGTCTTTATTTGTCATTCCCATGTTTTTTAGACGTGGGAACAAAATTTGTTCTCTACATTTGACTCATCCTACTGTACATAGGCTGCTATGATCAGTGCCCAGGGAGCAAGTTGGGGTTCAGGGTTCAGTGTCTTGCTCAAGGACACTTCGACATCCAGACAGTTTTGGAAGTAGGGATCACAGGGATCGAACCGCCGACCCTAGGGTTAGTGGACGACCCGCTCTGTCCACCTGCTCTACCCACTGAGCTACTGCCACCCTGGTCAGTCATTTGGTCAGTCCTGAGAGCAAACTGTCCACAATCTCATTGAATGTCTCAAGTTGGACTTTGTTACTAGTTCAAGTCTTTTATAATGTGCAGCACCAGTTACAGTCATACTGTACAATGAAATGTTTTGGACGAAGCCCATTCCAGCATGGTAGAAAAAAAAAAGAATAAAATAAAGGTAGCAATTGGAACGACATCTTGTCGACTGCCTCATCATCGAAGGCTTGTCTTTTACTCATACATTGAGTCTCATACTGGTAAGTCTGTGTCACACCTGTGACAGCCCAGGCAGATTCCTCAAAGTCAGCAAAGTCTGCCCTAGTAATGATGCAATATAAATTGGTCATTAGGTCCATGTCCCTTTTTTGCAAGCTGTTGCTTGTAAGCTTGAATCGGTACATCAGTGTCCCAACCTCCCAAGCTTGGTACATAGCACAGCAGCCTTGCATGTTGTGTCTGGTATCTCCTCGTTGTCAGATGCCAACATCTGTAAGGCTTATTTAGCTTTTATTTTCACAAAGAGCTCTCATGGAGTCCCCTCTGCAACTCCATCTCATTCTAAAGACTGATTTTAGCATGTGTGGTGTTGATCGTGAAGCATATAGTGCTTGTAGTAATCAAAAAACAGGCTTGCGTTTTTCGACAAACTTCACACCAATCAACAAAAAGTCTGCTTTTTACCAATTTCAAACTAAAGCAGCAGTACCTGCATGGCAATGTGTGCTTGAGTCCCTTTCATGATATCATAGTTGGTTTTGGAAAAACTCCTCTCTAGCTCAGCATCCAAAGTCTAAGGATAGAAAACAGTCGTACAAAATTTGATTGTCTTGATTACTGTTTTGCTGACCAATTGTGGATGTATCAACAGATCCATGAAGAGCAGAGTTAGTCTTTGGCTGCATTTTGGAAACCCTCTCGGTGCTAATGTGGCACTGCTGAGCAATAAGCAGCACTTTACTCCACAGCTCCCAAAAAATGCTTCATCTCTGTAAAGTCCAACAACGAGGATTACAGCATGTCAAACAGAACATTGGTGTCTCCCAGTGTCCTCAGAAGGCCAATTTAGTTTAAGGTCTATCTGCCCATGCAGTCCCCGTCCCTCTACACATCTGCCTCCATTGTTCCTCTCGTCAACATCATGGAGGACATGGAGAACAGCTGGAAGCCAGTCTGTAAGGTTTCAACAAGGTTTCAAGGTTTCAACTGAGTTTGAGCTACTCTCCAGGTTAATCCAGAAACCTGATGAGACAAAAGTCTTTTGCTTTGTTTTACCTCTTCCACAATGTCCTTCGAAACCATCTCAGCCAGCACCTCCAAAATGTAATTTTGAATGTTTGTTTTTTTTATGACTATTTTTGGCATTGTTACACTCTGAAAGGGTCATGCTTGGCGATCAGTTCCATACTGGACAAAAAGTTTTCTCTTTGTTGTCTGAGCACTTGTTGTCCTTGTTTTCTGAGCACCAGGGGCGGAAGCTCCTCACTCCGTGTTCTGTTGAGAAGGTATCTGGTCCATGAATAATGTCTTAACCTCAGCCTCATTCTCCCTCCGGGACAATGGCGAATCATTTCAAGATTACTTACTAAACGATGAAACAAACATTACTACCAACACAATAACTAACATTCCAATGCACCCATTCTTCCAAAATGGAGGTGGTCACGGAGTTGTTGACGTGATGTACAAGCCCTATAGGGGAGGAAAATTACAAAATGGGTATTATAATGTTTATTCTACATAGTATATTCAACTCTTTATGTTGAAGAAAAGTGAAGCGGCGCAATTCAACCCACTATTGCGGCACTGTGAACACACATCAATTTGCACTACCAAATATTTTTGACAATGTGTATTTCTATTGATCTTTGTAGGTGTGGTGGTAGACCAGGAGGCCCTGGTTGAAGTTCTTCAGAACAAGAGCATCCATGCTGCAGCTCTAGATGTGACCTACCCTGAGCCACTGCCCAGGTACACACAAGCAGAAAACAGCAATGACACTATCAAAGTGTGACTCATTCTGCTGTGCAATTCAGTATACATTTACCCTATGTTAATGTTATTAAATATGCACAATTGTATTACCTAAGTTTTATGTTATTTTGGTTGTGGGGTTTTACATTAATTATAAATTCATACTCAAAACTGTCATACAGAATCTGGGAGATCAAATCTAACACTCTATTGTAATAGCAACTTTATAAATAAGTAATACATATGCAATGTGTGTCTGTGTGTGTAATTTCAGAGGCCATCCCCTGTTATCACTGCCAAATGTCATTGTTCTTCCCCACATGGGTACTCACACAGTGGAGACGTGCAGTCTCATTGTAAAGCAGATGATGGTCAACGCGCTCGCAGCATTGGGTGGAGAAACGGCCCCCAATGAGGTGGTGGTCTGATCCTCTGCAGGCCCTCAAAAGGTTCCGTTTTTGACATTCAAAGCAACAAATAATAAATAACTAAACTGATTATAAATGATGGCGCTATGTTGTATTTGTGACCCTCATGACACACAATGACAAAGAAAGTCTTTGTAGTTCTCCAATATGTATGCTTTGATTATTTTAATCTCAACTGTAAATCCTTTTATGTCTGCTTAATGGGTTAGAATGTGTGTTATTATTTTATTCATAGTCCCATCATTATGTCTGCTTAATAAGGAATAACAAATCTGTTATATGGGTGGCACGGTGGTGCAGTGGTTAGCACTGTCGCCTCACAGCAAGAGAGTTCTAGGTTCGAATCCACCTGGGACCTTTCTGCGTGGAGTTTGCATGTTCTCCCCGTGATTGTGTGGGTTCTCTCCGGGTACTCCGGCTTCCTCCCACAGACCAAAAACATGCAGGTTGGGGATTAGGTTAATTGGTGTCTCTAAATTGACCATAGGTGTGTATGTGAGTGTGAATGGTTGTTTGTCTATATATGTTAGCCCTGTGATTGGCTGGCGACCTGTCCAGGGTGTACCCCGCCACTCGCCCGATGCAGCTGGGATTGGCTCCAGCCCACCCGCGACCCTCGTGGAGGATAAGCGGTTACGATAATGGATGGACAAAACTATGAAGATGCTCCCCCTTCTCTGGTTTTCCTCAAACATGCCCTTTGAAAGTCACATTTCTTAACAGGATTATGGTCGGTTATATTGAGATTATTGTATGTAATTGCATTCAAAGATGTGCCCCAGCAAGTCTGACGAGGGCTATTTTGCTGTATGTTAGCAGCTTGCTTGTTTTCAACAGCAAATCGAATAATAAGTATAATAAATAATAAGTAATAAGATAAACAATCACGGCGCCGCAATATTCCGCATACAAAGTCATAAGCACACACACACAAAAAAACCCCAAACTCCTAACAGTCCAGTTTTGTGCTTTCAGCGGCGCGGACAGGGGCACGTATGCACAGCCAGCCAAACGTGTCCCGACTGACTGACCGACGCAACCCCCCCCCCCGACGCGATCCCTGCCTACCTGGGTCGGCCCTTGGGCAGCGCCAGGGGGGCCAGGGTCTGGGCGGGCGGCTGCTCGCCCTCCAGGCTGCCGGGGGCGGAGGGCGGCGTGAGCAGGGCGTTGTGGTGCGAGGAGGTCAGCAGCAGGGGAAGCACGGTGTGGCACGCCTGGTCGTTCAGGTGGAAGCGGTGGCCGCAGTAGCGGAACTTGTGCGACACGGTCAGCACGTTGGAGAAGGCCGAGCGCTCGGCGAAGGTCACGCCCCACTGCGGAGGGAGGGGTCAAGGGTCAAAGGGGGGGGCGTGGCGGCGGGGGTTTGACGGGGGACCTCGGTTGACGGCGTCACTGCCTCGTTATTGAAAGCGGAGGGTGAGGAGGACCCTGCGTGTAACTAAAAAGAGTCTTAGACTCGTCGAGTTTTGACCAGTCTTAGACCAATCTTATCTATGTTTTTTTGTAGTTAAGATTTTAGAAAAAAAACAAAACAGAAAAAGGTACGGGGAACATGAAGTTCATGCCTTCATCATCGTTTGCGATAAAACAAACAGTAGAGTAGGATTTTCCCACAATAGAGGAAGCTGCAGTTTCAGTAGCAATTGTTTGGAATAGATCTCTAAAACTCAAAAACAAAAATAGGGTCCTAGAAACGCCTTCGTCTGCGCCTTCGAACTGCGGTCCTGAAACGACTGCAGGAGGCAGCCGACTCTGTGAGTGTGAGACGTTCCCCCCATAGAGTCACAACGCAGACACCGTACACCGCTCCGGAACCCACCTGGTTCAGGGAGCCGTCCACGTGTTTGGACACCATCATGACGGCGGGGCCGTTCCCGGGCCCACCGGGGGCCAGCAGGGGGCCCAGGGCCGGGGAGCCCAGGGCCAGGGCGGAGGCGGAGGCGGAGTGGGGGATGTGCCGGGGCCTCCTGCCCTGGTCGCCCAGGCCGGTGCCCTCGCCCTCCGGCAGGGTGCACGCGTACATCAGGATGTTCTTGCTCAGCGAGTTGGCGTCTCCCGTGGGGAAGGCCACCGGGATACGTGAGGAGAAGGACACCTGAGAGGGAGAGAGAGAGAGAGAGAGAGAGAGAGAGAGAGAGAGAGAGAGAGAGAGAGATGGGGGGGCGGGGGGGTGGGTGGTGGGGGGGGGGGGGG
>JAOPUI010000030.1:10433610-10449700 GCA_027123135.1 Urophycis floridana
ACACACACACACACACACACACACACACACACACACACACACACACACACACACACACACACACACACACACGTCAAATGCAACACTGGTGCATAGCGTCTCAATCAGGGAGTGAAGAAAACAACTAAGAAGAAGAAGTTTAATAAAACGGCAGTGCAATCACTTAAATCACAGCGCTACGCGGATATTGGATTTAAAGGCTCACACACACATGATCGGCAGTGATGGGCAAGTTACTTTCAAAATGTAATTAATTCCACATTACTTCCACTTTAAATTACTGAGTTTGGTTACCGCATTACTTTTACGTTCCTTTTAGCAGCGAGTGATGAGCGTCTCTCAAGTAAGCTGAAAAAAAACAAAACACGTCAATCAATACCACATAATCATCAACAGCCCTCTATTCATCGGTCATTCCCATCATGCATACAGCCCTCGAAATGTGTCATTCTAGCTGCAGATACACTACAATGACAACGACAAGTTACTTGAATTTACATAAGGTACCAGAGTGCTTGCTTAAATATTTATAAACGATTACTGGGAGGATCTCCCAGGCATCAAGGTTCAGGCTAAGCCCGTATGTCCTCAAATCCTAACGAAGGCCCTGATCAACACTTGTTGAACCAACATTAGTGCAAAAAGGCACTATTGGTAGGCCGGTGTCTAAAGATATTTAGTAACATTGTTCTTTCAGACTGTGACGTCACTGGTTCAGGTTTGTCTCAGATCTCCCAAGAAAAAAAAAAGGATATCTCAGAGAATTCCCAGGTTACCACAAGTCTTGATTCACGCTTAGAAAAAGCACTCAACGATCATGATTTTATAGACAATGGACACGGTTAAATAATCGTATAACCTCTCTCACAGTACTGTGCCACGCCGTCTCTTTTTTTCTCCTCGTTTATTCGCATTATTTCTGATGTGTGATTATTTGGTTCTTCATTTGCCACAAAACTATTTAACCGTTCGCTAAATGAGCATTAGAGCGCCCCTTGGCGTCATCTTGTGGTGCGCTGCTGCAACCCTTTTCTTCTTGTCTGGAAACCTCGTCGTATGAAGCCGGCCGATACTGCTGCATAACAACAGCAACACTTTCAGTTGGAAAAGAATGTTCCGTGGAGAATACCGACATGGCTAGGCAGAAAAGATGTTTGGAAAAAACGTTTGCATTCTTTAGGGGTACAATTGCAGATCTTGGACTGAACTAGCTGCTATGTCTCTGCACCTTATGTCATTTAATTTCATCCACCTACTCTACCATTTATTTATTTATTGTAGTTTGCATAGTTTATTTTTGTTCTTATTTTCTGTTTATGTTGTCTCTTTTCATTTCATTTTACATAGCAAAGTTGACCCACCCGAGTAACAAGAATGACACTGACAATAAATGTGAAACTTGAAATTGAAACTCGACATAACATTTCTATTTCATCCACTATTAGAAAAATAATCCTCCATTCCACCACGCAGGTTTAGAATTATTGATGGTGGACTGCCTCATTTCTCACAATCAGGCCTACATTCCACAGATCTTAAGAGGAAATTGGGCAGCTTCAAGGAAAAAGAAACCCTAAACAAACATATTTTAGATGAAATGTGATGTAGAATGTTACATCATGGTGCTATTGATTGATCCTACATCAGACTTTTTTTTCACCTACCAAACAAAGGCCTGTGGCAAACGGTAGTTGGAATACATAATCCTGCACATTAAGGTCACATTTTGCAAATCCAAAGGAGTGTTGTGGCATAGGCTACTTCTGATAAAGTGATGGCATCCAGTTGGAGCAACTATGTGGTAAACATTGATGGAGGGGGTCATGTTTGCAGCTAATTTGCTGCGAATACACTTATTGTTGCCCTTATGTAATGTAGCCTGACTAATGCTGAAATGTCTGTACATTGGGAACGTCTATGCATTGGGAACATAGATTTCTAAATGTCGGGAAAACTTGCATGGGGTGCGCGAGCAAGCTGAATCCATTTCTTTCAGATGAGTTGTGGTGCCTCTTACAGCCTGTGGCAGGCATGTGAAAAGTAACATTAACCCTTTAAGCGTTTTGATTTGATAAAAGTTTGCACTATACATTAAACAGTCTGCAAAAACAGCGCATGTCCTAATCGAGAGACGTCTCTGCTGTGGTGGTGACGAAGGTTGTGTGAAGGCTTCTATAGTCCTATGGGGTTGTGTGAAGGCTTCTATAGTCCTATGGGGTTGTGTGAAGGCTTCTATAGTCCTATGGGTTTGTGTTAAGGCTTCTATAGTCCTATGGGGTTGTCTATAGTCCTATGGGGTTGTGTGAAGGCTTCTATAGTCCTATGGGGTTGTGTGAGGCTCTCCATCAGCTCGGATATGCATTTTGCTAATCTGGTAAGCCAACAAAAACCATTGGATACGGTGGTGACCAGAAAGGACGCTCGCTGAAGTCGTGGTCTAGATGTCGCTGTACACAAGCCTTCTCAAGGCTTGCCTCGTACCCATCATTTTTAGTTTCCAAACCTAGTAACGACCCTACTGGGAGGCAACTACTAGGGTTGATGGCTTCCTGTTAGGCCTCAACAGACAGCAGATTTGGCAGTTCCTTACTCCATGTAGAGTAAAGATGGAAACGCTTGTAAGGAACAGTATGTTATTCAAAAAACAGTGATGTCATTTAAAAAATGCACCTAATCAAACAACAACTATGACATGTTCAAACTGTAACGCTATAATTTATTGTCAAATGAACATTGGACATTGAACAGCAAAGCCATTTTGTTTACTTCGATGCCTACAATTGTGTAACCCAATTCCTAATGACATCGAATCAATTAAAACAATTCCAATTGTAAAAAAAAAATAAAAAATAAAAAATAAAGTAAAAAAGGGATCTTAAGGGCCATCTACGAATCACACATCCCTGCATTTGATTTCAAAGCATTTTCTAGAATTTTCCTCTTCCACTCCTCATAGTTCTGTCCATTGTTCTTCATACCCTCATCTTCCTCATCCTCCTTCTTATGTTGCTTAAGAGATGATGGCAGACAATCCTCTGGAAGACAGTTCATCAACATTATACACCACATTGTATAAGCTCTTGAGGATCATTTGATGAAGCATAGCCAGTAGACATAATATAAAAACAAAACCATGCTTTAACTGTTGATAAAGAAGGCAAAATGTTCCAAATTAGAAGCCAAATATACTATCAAATGAATGCGTCAGAAAAGGAACAAATAAAAATATCCCAAACTTTTATGGGGAACTACTGTGGCTATTTTAACTCAAGAACAGATCTAGACACAACTGTCTTATTCATGCCACTTGCATTAAATACAAAAAAAATGTTTTGTACAAGAACTAAGGTTTTACTCACCAGTCACAGCGTCAATGTTCTCCATTGGTTTGAGCCTTTTCGGTGCTTTTTTCTGTGGCGTTTTAGTAGTAACTTCCTCTGTAGAGGGAACACAGTGACAGTGCCACACAATGTGCTCTTAGAAGACTGCATCTGCCCAAACTAGCCAAAATGTTATTTAATTTGGATAATTTAGTTAATGTAATTTTTAACACAATTATGAAAATAGAAGTTAACATCTCTCCATTGGGGCTGGTTTGGAAATCTCTGCATCAGCTGTACAGATAAGGTCAGAACGTACTTATTCTTATGATCAAACCTCGATATTTTACTTAGTTTTGACATGCTACTTATCATCTCTGATATTCTATATAGTTTTGTTAAACGGATCACTGAAAAGGTGTTTTGTTTTCCAGAGCCAAACAAGAATAAAATGAATGCACATGGCAAAATTAACACAACACCATTTTCAGTTGGGCGTAATACACCAGCTGCTTTTCAGATGTACATACAAGAGATTTTGCCATACATAAAAACGTACATACACATTACATTTAAAGGCAATACTGCCCCCTTGTGTACATGTCAAAATGACCAGTGTAACGCTGTTGGGTGTTTCCAAGATAATAATACATCTTGTTGAGGAAACAGATTAGAAAGTGACATATTTCTGACACACACACACACACACACACACCCACCCCTACTTACTGCAAATATCCTGTCCAAAAGTCTGGAATTGGGCAGATAGACGATCAAAGACAGCCTTCTTGGCTCCAGATGATCCAGCCAGCTTTTTGTCAACTTTGATCTTTAGACATCTGTATGCAAAAACAAAAAAGCCAAAAATCCCCTCGTTACTCCAAAACCTTCACTGGTTTCTCATCAAACACTGCATGCTTGCCCTCCAGCTTTCCCCTGAAGGGGTTCCCTCTGTATGCATACAGAAGCACCAACTCCATACGGGTCTACCCTACTGGGCCACAGGTTTGTCAATATTGGAAAACAGAAGGTGCACGTCTGTAGCACCTGGCATCCTGGTGACCAAGATGCACAATTTGAGCTGATAAATCCGTCCTGCAACCAATTTTTGTTTTAGTAATGTACAATATGTAGACGTTATCGAAAATAATTATACATAGCCAGGGAACCCTAGGAGAAGAGTCACAGGTTCCCAACCTCTGGATGATACAAATGAATAAAAGGACCAACTTAATCCACTGACTTGCAGGCCGAGTAGAGAGCCGTGGTGGTGAACAGAGGTTTTGACAGGTCCAGATCCTGCTGCTGGGCAGGAGGGAGGCTTTTCTTGTACCTAAAAAAAATGTATGTTTCATGCGTTAAAAGTGTAGGGATTGAACACTACTTATTTGATTGCAAGAATATCATACAATTTTGATGTGTAGGTTTCACAAAGTAAAGAGAGAATCAAAATCTAATAAAATGTATATTAAACGACTGAAATCTGCAAACAAATAAATAAATAATAAAAAATAATTCTATAGCTTTCATTCAGTGTAGAAATAGTTTTAGTAGCTTTTTCTTCAACAGTATTCTGGTCAATAAATAAGAGGAAACAGGTCAATGTAAACCATTAGCGTACTAGCCATCTGCCATGGCAAGATGTAATGTGCCCATTGACCTAGTTACAAATCCTACCCATTGGCATGCTTATGACAACAACATGGAGGTTGTTGAATTCATGGAATTATGGGGAACGATGGGGTAATTTCTTGACCCAATGATGTCATTATTCCAGATATATTCACCGTGCATGCATGTGTGTCATGACACCTCTGAGATCAAAGCAAACAGCAGCGAAACACACCTTTCCAGTATTTGCGTCGCCACGCCAACCGCTTCCATGCAGCCATATTGAACACCCAGCTCACTAAGACCCAGGTTGCGCTCCAGACCCAGCAGACACTCCATTGCCTTGAGGTTACTCAGGTATACCTTCTTAGCTTTCCCCGAGAGTCTGATGGCATAGGTCTACAGGAAAAGAAGCGATGGAGTAAAGATATGAAGTCAAATG
The DNA here is from genome assembly GCA_027123135.1 of Urophycis floridana. Taxonomy (NCBI): domain Eukaryota; kingdom Metazoa; phylum Chordata; class Actinopteri; order Gadiformes; family Phycidae; genus Urophycis; species Urophycis floridana. The sequence goes on from JAOPUI010000030.1 coordinate 10,438,984, forward strand.
CTAACCTGTTACAGAAAAAAAAAAGTAATCATTTATAGATAATACAGATTTCAGTTTCAGGTTGATACCCAATGACTGGCTGGAGTGACAATTACATTTTTCTTGTACAAGCCAGTAGGGGTGTTACAAAATATCAATACTGGTGAGCATCGCCAGTACCCCGCCCCATATTACACACACACACCTTTCATTTCCCTTGACTTTTTGTGATACATTAATATTCGTATCTTTGAGAATCACCGCCCCACCCTAACGCTGTCCACGCTTCCAGGACATGCCCAGTGAGACAACCACATGGGTGACCATGGGCACTGACCACGGAGCAGCAGAATGCTGGCTATGTTTTGAGCCCCTCACAGCTGCCTGTCAGCAAGCTGTCAGGCATTGTGGGAGCTCGGGGGGGGGAGGCCTACTTTGTCGAGGGGCATCTTCATGTAGGACGCTGCCAAATCCAGACAGATCACGGCCTCGCTGGTTGACGTCACCTTGCTCAGAGCCATGCACTTCACCCGGGACAGGCGGCTGTATTCTTCAGCCTTTCTGTGAGGGCAGAAAACAAACACTTTTAGCCAATCGACGACCACGGGAAAAGGTGTTCACGGACACGTTTCCTGGTAGAGTGGAGCTAGCCAATCAAAAAGAGAGAACAGATCACAACGATGAACCCCATTGGCCAAACTAACACTGAATTAACCCGCAGTCATGACGGAGCCGTAGTAAACATGTATCACAGGTACAAAGTACTTGGATTCATACGAGTGAGTAACTGATAATCTTGCCCATTTGCAATCAATTCTTGAATTGAATTCTTGGAAAAAATGTTTAATAAAGTCATGGTAAACACTTGACAAGCCTTACATGTCATAATACCATTTACTGAACAATATTTCTAATGTACTTATTTCAATTATCTATACCATTCGTTTTATTATTGCATTTGCTCACGTCAAGAATACAATCCTGAGTGCCACCTGCAGTAACCTCTGACCACCAGTGATACGCGTACCACAGGTTGAAAAACCCTGCTCTGGACGACACATACTTCTACCACCATATGCTTCACAGACACGGGCTTTGCTTTCAGTCTGTGGCAGCTGGTGGCCCGAGGCATACATTGGCCCGGTGACGGCCCTGGGTCTGCAGAACAGCGGCTACCGCAGGCCAAAGTCAAAATCGTAGCCAACGATTTAGATGTTTAGATGGTTTAATACGTGCTGCCATTCATTCTGAATAGTAACAAGTCTAGTGTGGGTGAGGGGGGGCTAACAATTATTGCACGGGGGCCTCAATTACCTACTTACGCCCCTGCTACCACACTAAAAAGTCCCAGGGAGTACCTGACGGTTATGCTGAAATAGCTACAGGTACAAAGAGGAAGGCCCAAGCTGTCCGCAGAGGTGCACTTTTGGTGAGTTTTTGCCATTAAATATCATCAGATGATACTAAATGAATAGGGCAGAGAGGTCGCCACGTTGTTTTCACCACTTGCGGCTGGCTTAGGCCTGGTTTTGTGGCCCAACACCCCGTGTGATCATATCCTCTTCTGGGTCATTCGGTAGTCCCACTGGAAACGCCAGCGCTTGTGTTTCGGTGCAACTTTAAACCTGGTCGGCTGTCTCTTCGCCGTTGGAATTGGTACCGTTTACACAGCTCTAAACAGAACTGACTGACATAGTCAAAGTCTGACATAGAGCTACCGTTTACACATACGTTCGCAGACATGTTGTGTATATGTAGTCGACTTTTTGTTTCACCGCCGATAACAAACCACCAAGCCGGGGAAGATAATAACATACACGTGGATCGTCCGATCATATCTCCAAAAGCTCACCGCGACCACATAAAGTAGGTAAAATCTAATTTACTATCTGATGAATGGCTTGGTAACAAGTAGGCAGTATACGGACACTCACGCCATCTAAGCTAGCCAACTCAATAAGCCAGCTCACTAAATCGCGGACATCGACAACTTGCATCATGTACTAGTTTAAATACTCACCGAATTAATTTCGCTGAACTGATACCCATTTTGCCAGCAAGGCTGGTAAATATATCCATGTCCATTTAGACTGTATTGAAAAGTCCCACACCAACCTAATGTTTGAGCTTGAACGCTCAGGGTTGAACACATTTTCGCGGAAAAAATTGACAAAAAAAGACAACTTCGGGCGCTGATTGGCTGCGTGTGTGTTCGTGTTCTGCGCATGCGTGCTTTTTTAATATTTAATACAGTCCTAAAATAGCTTGGATTCAAGTGTAATACATAAACACATATGAACGTTATTTTTTATAGTTTTTAAGTTGTTGCTTTTTTTATAAAAACAGACGCTATACACAAAACATCAAACGTAATATTCCACAGATATTTATTTTTATTGAGGCCGAGCGGAGTTTCTGGGGGAGGTCTGTGTCACATGACGAGGACCAGTCGAGGCCACCAGTTTATCCGCTCTGACACAGCCAGTTATTATGGTAAGTGCAGTACAAGTATAGCACTCTATTACAAATTGCAATCACGCCGTTTTGATTCACGCATGTCACGAACTTGTGTCGGTCTTTAAGTACCAATACCGACCGCTTTCGGACTATTTGTGTCGCTGTTTGTGTTGCTAAGGCCTAATGTGAGCGAAGTAACGTTAGCGGCTGGCTAACACGTAAGTTGCTATACGTGTTTTGAGCTAATGTATCAAATGTCACAACAATTAGATTAGTTCATCGAAACAGTCAAACGACTCGATCGCGTATCAAATTGCAATACCAGCTGCAGCATCGGACGTGGAATGTTCCTTAGCTAGCAACTGCTAACCCTGTGCTGTGGAAAATGGCAATGGTACGTCAAGAGGAATATGTTGTTGCAGTTATGTGTTGTGTTTCCCGACGTGTCGCGGACTTCTCCAGACGTGTAGCACGGTCATGAGGCAAGCTTTCACGACCTTAGCGTTCTTTCGGAATCCCTGAAAGCCCTTTCTGTCTACGTTTTGAATACATACAACACAGTTCAAGTCTGCCCGCCCTCTCCCATGCATATTGATAGTGTTGTCCACCCAGGAAATGGGCTCTTTCGTTTTCCTCTTCCTCTTGCGATTGGATATTATTATTATTTTAAACGTTGCTCTCATTAGGCCTAGAGTTGGCAGTATATTGAGTGTGTATTTTAGAATTCTACTTGTTTCCGTTCACACAATTGGGGCATAGGATCCTTTGCATCTTCGGTAGCAGTCTTTTTTCGATAAGGATCGCGGTTATGTGTCAAAACAACTCTTCCGGCAATTAGAAAAAGGTGAATGTTCAATGTCGACAAGAGCTCGATCTACCTGATCGCGTGAGACCACCCTGATGCTCACCTTTGCGTTTTGCAATGACAGAATGTAAGGGGTGGTCTCACGAGCTACCATTTATCCATGACGACAAATGAACTGTCCCAAGTTTTGAAACCAATAAACCAGTTGTTTTCAGTTACTTTATGTCATACACTTTTGTTGGAACTGAATAAGCGTGTCTTTCTGTCAGTTGCTCCTCCACAGTGTTGCCGGCTGATGACTAAGACAATAGCATCTGCAAATCTTAAGTCTCCCACCTTTGCTAACACCTTTGCTGGTAAACAATGACTGGAAAACTTTACCCCTAGATAAATACAGATACATTATGTCAAACAAAACATTCTGAAATGTATCTGTACACTGTACAGACGTACCACTTCCGATGTAGCTTTTTAAAATATATCTTCCATGAGGCCCAAGAAAAGTCAGTTCCTGCCTTCTTTCACTACTGTTGTCTTCTTGAGTCGCCTGCCACAACAGTGTCAGTGACAGCTGGGGGAAGAAGGGCAGGAAGTGAAATAAAAAAAGATCAAGCAATAGTTCTTTGTTGATGTAAACCATATGAAACCAAAGATTTAGAAAGTTTCAAAACCAAAGTTTCGAAAGATGCCCAAAAAAATACAATGTTTGGAATCTATCTCTATTTTTACTAAACAGTTATAATTTATCACACAATATTAATATTCATTAATTTTTGCGCTGTCCAGTCAGACTAATAAATTTAACATGTCTATTTCAGTGTATTACATTTAACTGGAAACATAAAAACAAAAACTGTTCTCCACGAACACCTCAGAGAACTTCAATAGAATGATCAATAATTTCTTGTGAATGGTGGTTGTGTGTTCATGGCTTCATTAAATTAAATTGATTCAGCATTCATGTGAACACTTCTGGATTGTCTTTCAGCCTACCACCCAGTCTCCCCAGGATGAGCAGGAGAAGCTTCTGGATGAGGCTGTGCAGGCGGTCAAAGTCCAGTCCTTTCAGATGAAACGATGCCTGGTAGGACTGTTGTCTTGGTTGTGCTCGTCCCATTTTGGACACCAGACACAAGTGTAAAGACTACAAGAATGCAGATGCCTCTGAATTTCCTGCACACATGTATTGCCCCTGCAGACACATTATCCCCCTCACGTTATCAATAAAATTCAATAAAATGTTTTGTTCTGCATATTGGTCATTTCCAATTGTTTAAAGTGAGGGATGACATGACCTAAAATTGTTATGTATCCATATGATATCACTTGTATCCACTACACACCTACCAAATCTCTTCAATCTATGCAATGTCAAAAAGTACATAAATACAAAGTCAGCTGAGCAGTCAGTCTTTGTAAGCCTCCTCAGAGTCTGGAAGGCTGTAGCTCTTGGATGTAGATTCATTCACATCAACCTGCTGCAATGTGACTTTGCTGTAATTGACCCACTTGGCTACGTAGCCAGAAGGGTCAATAGACCCCACCCATTACATTCCATTACATTGTCTTTAACAAAAGGAAATCAACTGACTGAAATTACCAGAGTATGCAATGGCTCTGATGCACATCATTTTCTGATGCTTGATGCACAACTTGATAACCCTAACCATAATAATAAATACTAACCATATCAGATATTTGACTTCATTATATTTATAACATTCATGTTTGTCCTGTTCCTGTTGACTGTGCCTACAGGACAAGAACAAGCTTATGGATGCCCTAAAGCATGCTTCTAACATGCTTGGAGAGCTGAGGACCTCAATGCTGTCCCCCAAGAGTTACTATGAGCTCTGTATCCTTTTGCAATGCTACATTGTCAAACGTGAATATTGTTTTGATCGCATTGATGCATCTTTGTATTTCTCTAGTATGATTTTCATACCACAAAGCCCAACTCACCACATGTATAATGTAAAACACATTACAGTATATGCCTATGTAATGTGAGGAATAATCCAATGTTATCCAAATGTAATTCAGAGTATTTAAAAATAATAAATGATGTATTTGTATATATTATCTTTACCTTGTTTTTAAGTTGTCGACATGAGGTTTCTGTACATTGGTTTGCCTGTTGGTCCCTGACTGTGAGTGCAGACATGGCCATCTCAGACGAGCTGCACTACTTGGAGGTCTATTTGACCGATGAGTTTGCCAAGGGCCGCAAGGTTTCGGACCTTTATGAACTGGTCCAGTATGCTGGCAACATCATTCCCAGGCTGTGAGTACTCATTTGATCAATGCGGCGTATAAAGTCTTGAGCTCTTAACTTGGGGGCGTGGAGGCACTTCACCGATGTAACACCATTACCATTGAGGGAGCGTGCGTGTGTGTGTTCAAAACATTTAAATGGAAAACATGGTGGGATGCACACAGTGGCATGAGTTTTTTATTAATAACCAAGCCATTATGCTGTATTTACATCACAATATTTTTCATATATATATATATATATATATATATACGTTTTCTATTTTTGTAAATGTGTCTGTTTTAAGAATTCAAAGAAACATGTTATTCTTCATAGTACTTTTATTAATATACGTGTTTGTTGGCTGCAAATGTATACATGAGGCCCATGAGGAGGGTTCTGGCCACTGACCCGCTGTCGACCGTCTCTGCTCCTGCAGCTACCTCCTGATCACCGTGGGGGTGGTGTATGTGCGCTCCTTCCCCCAGTCCCGCAAGGACATCCTGAAGGACCTGGTGGAGATGTGTCGGGGCGTCCAGCACCCCCTCCGGGGGCTCTTCCTCAGGAACTACCTCCTGCAGTGCACTCGCAACATCCTCCCCGACGACGGAGAGCCGGCCGAGTATGGAGCTTCATGACTAGCAAAACTGGTGCACATTTTGCCGATTGGGTCTCAAGTCGACGGACCGTCGGAAGCCATTTTGAAATGGCGTTGGGTCCCCACTCCGTTTGTAGCATCTAACACTCGCCGTCTGGTTGTCAAAATGAGTGCCCTTTTTAAATTGGTATTATAGCTTTGAGACTTTTGGAGTAAGGGCTGGAAGTCACTTGCTGCAGACAACGCATACGTGTACGCGCCATCGCCGCCACGCGTATTTTGCGACCGCTTGGTGCGTCGCAAGCAAACAGCACGCATCCGCAAGCAAACAGCACGCATCCGCAAGCAAACAGCACGCATCCGCAAGCAAACACCACGCATCCGCAAGCAAACAGCACGCATCCGCAAGGTGCAATACTGACAAGAAACTTGGGGGTGATCATACGAATAAACACAGTGACCTTGAGGTCCGTGGCGGGGAAGTTTATTGTTAGCATGGCGGAACGTTTGGGGGAGAGACTGCGGGACCTAGTCCGCAATTTCCCACACCTGTATGATCACATGTTCTTTATATGCATCGCGATAAGCATGCATGTCAGACCAGCTGGCGACAGATCGCGGTGGTTAGGTTTGTTGTTTATTTACATGAGCACGCAATACACGTGCTTTTGTACGATTTCTGGTTCTGATTTTACTGGCCTCTGCCCCAAGTGGAGACCTCCACTATCATGCGTTTTGCCGCGTAATGATGCAGCAGGTCTGCACACAGGACACAGCAGGTCGCTCATGCTTACGCTTGGTCTAAAAGCAAGTCTGTCAGCACCCTAATTGTGTACCACTGAGGTTTTCCGAATGCACTCCTTAGAACGGTTAACAGATTATTAAAGGAAAGGGAAGTACAACAAAAACTCAAACAATCTCAATGTTTTTTTTTTTACTGTGTATGCAATGTCACCTAATAGACATATATTCAGTTTGACATTCTAGGCGTAGTGGTATTTGGTCTGCTTTTGTAACCAGCATCATTGCTGCAGCCCCCTTCAAACCCCTCCCCCTCATCTCCTCGGGTCCGTCCCCCCCCCCCCCCCTCCCCATCCGCCCACAGAGGGACCGAAGAGATGACCGGCGACATCAACGACTCCATCGACTTTGTGCTGCTCAACTTTGCCGAGATGAACAAGCTGTGGGTGCGGATGCAGCACCAGGGCCACAGCCGCGACCGCGAGAAGAGGGAGAAGGAGAGACAAGAGCTGCGCATCCTGGTGGGAACCAACCTGGTTCGCCTCAGCCAGCTGGAGGGCGTCAACGTGGACAAGTACAAGCAGGTGGGGCACAGCGCCGGGCGTCTCTGTGTGTCTGGTTGCACTCATTCTTTTGTGTCGAGGGACGCGCCGCGCTCTAGTTGCGACAAAGGACGGGCGTCCCAGACCGCGTTCGGGGGGTGTGGTTTGCGGCAGGCTGTACAATGCAGCGCTCGAAGGCTTCACTTGGGATACAAAATGGTTGATGGTTGATGGCACGGTGGTTGGCCATGTTGGCCACAGTACTTGTGTGGCCGTCCGCTCTATTACAATACAATACAAAATGCATGGTTTAAAGAAAGAATCAGTAATAGGACGATAATATCAATCGAAAATCCAATGTAGTAGATCAAGAAGTTTATTGCTTGTCATCATTGAATATAACGGTGCATCTGTTAATATGTCCATCTGTCCATCTGATCTACGATTCCTTCACTCTGTCTCACCAGGTGGTGTTACCAGGTGTGCTGGAGCAGGTGGTGAACTGTAGAGATTCGCTTGCACAGGAGTATCTCATGGAGTGCATCATTCAGGTAGCTGTGACCCCAACTGCTGATTGACCGTTTCCAATTCATGTGTTGTCCTTTTAATTATCATTGTGGACCCCTGAATTCAGAATCAAGACATTTCAGTAGGTTTCTGCATTACTCCTGCAGTATGTGTGTTTGTTGTGCCAGAACCTCAGCTAGCCAGTCTTATTGAATACCGTGGCCAGCCCACCAAGCCTTTCTCGCCGTGCACTACAGACTACAGACAAGACTTTGTAGACTTTGCTTTAGTGAAGTGCTAAAAGGGCTAGTAATGAATGTGTAGACTCGAAACATAGTTTAGTAATGGTAATACTGTATTAATAAACATTGTACACCTGTTTGTCAGAATGTGCTGCATTCATATAGTCAGCATGTGCTTTATTTACATACAATAAGGGAAATCCTCTATTTGGACAGTTGTCATTTTGTTACTGTTTATTTTCAGAATTGCACAAACAAATGTACTTACAATCTACGTGTCTCTTATTTATTGGAGTATATTCAATGGGGATACAGGAAATATTTCAGAGTAGTAAAGCGAGAGCATGCCTTGAGAAGTAGCCAATGAGAATGTTATCTTTAGTTTCTAGAGATGGCACACTGCTGTACTTGCTCTATGTATCAGGACCAGTCCCACAGTGTCACCGTGCGATGGCTGAGACCAGCCTCGCCCCATTCCGGACCTCTTAAAGTAATTCCTTACCCGTTGTGTTTCTCAGGTTTTCCCAGATGAATTCCATCTCCAGACACTCAACCCGTTCCTTCGCTCGTGTGCTGAGCTGCACCAACACGTCAACGTCAAAAACATCATCATTGCCCTCATTGACAGGTACTTTTCTACCTTGAGTTCCTCTCCATGGCTGCACATCACAGCACAGGAGTTCCTGCTCGGGGGTTCATCTCCCCGCCGGAATACAGAAATGCAGCACCGAAGGACATGATGATGAATGGTAACGAGAGCCCAGATGTTAACACCTGCTCTGTTTCACAGGTTAGCGCTGTTTGCACACAGAGAGGATGGCCCTGGTATTCCGGCTGAAATCAAACTGTTTGACATCTTCTCCCAGCAAGTGGCCACGGTCATTCAGGTACGCACAGTGGCGGTCAGATGGTACTTAGCTTAAAAATACACATGCGTGAGATTCCCCCCCCCCCCCCACGTGCTTATCTCCAACTTTCGCTGCCTTCATCTAGTCTCGCCAGGACATGCCATCGGAGGACGTGGTGTCCCTCCAGGTGTCCCTCATAAACCTGGCCATGAAGTGCTACCCTGACCGCGTGGACTATGTGGACAAAGTCCTGGAGAGCACCGTGGAGATCTTCAACAAGCTCAACTTGGAACAGTAAGTCTGTCATTTGGATGTATAGTTTTTTTTCTCCAACGCTGACTTGTAGTTTTTGTCATTTACGGAGCTGTGCAAGTATTACTGTACACGGTTGCTTTTCTATACACAGCAAGTGAAACATCATCCTTGCTTGGCAAAGGATGAGCTTCTAAAAGGCTCTTCCGCTTCTTAGATTAGATGATTAGATTAGATTCAACTTTATTGTCATTGTGCAGAGTACAAGTACAGGGACTTAGAAATGCAGTTGGCGTTCTAACCAGAAGTGCAAATAAGCGATTGAGGTGCAGGTTGAAATGCAGATTAATGGTTCTTATGGTTCTTATTGGCCAAACCACCATCAGCAAAAAAAACTAAAGAAACTGGTGTAATACTACTTGTCCGCACTTTCGAAAGCGGCAACCAACCTCTTTGGTCAGGATTTAAAGGCATGGCGACCTAAATGGCGAATACAAGCCTAACGCAGTGTAGTGTAAAGTGAATACTCAAACAGATCCTGCTATAAAGAAAATTGGGATTGATAGTATAGTCATTTGAAATGTACTGTATTTAGAAATATGTTTACATGAAATGTGCTGTACAACATTAAAACGTACACCAAGTAAGTAAAAGTATACAAAACCAAGTTTATTATGTTCTTTGACTCCAATTATATAGTGAGTGCATCAAAGCATGAAGGTACATATTACTACATCAACCGTGTATCCTTTAGTCACAACTTAAACTAATGCAGATACATAGACTTATACATCCTCTCTTTCGATCGTCCAGCATCGCAACCAGTAGTGCGGTGTCCAAGGAGCTGACCAGGCTGCTGAAGATACCAGTGGACACCTACAACAACATCCTCACCGTCTTGAAGCTCAAGTATTTCCCGCCTCTCTTTGAGTACTTTGACTTTGAGTCGCGCAAGACCATGAGCTGCTACGTGCTGAGCAACACGCTGGACTACAACACTACCATCGTGGCACAGGAGCAGGTGAGGTTGCACACGCACAGACACGCACATGCACGCACGCACGCACGCACGCACATACACGCACATACACGCACATGCACAATGCACATGCATGCATACACGCACACACACACACACTAGAGAATGGATACCCGACCCAAGCCCGACGGTACCTGACGGGCCGGGTCGGGTTCGGACAAATATTGAGAAATTATGCTCGGCTTTAGGTCGGGCTTGGTCACATCCGCGCAATTTGAAATTTTCAATTTGCCCACACCTTAACCCGCCCATGTTGCACTAAAAAAAAAAAATAAATAAATAAAAAGCTTGATGCCTGTCGGGCTTGGGTTGGGTTTGGTTACTATGCTGTCGGACGCGGGCCGGGCTCGGACAGAAATTTCCGGCCCGATCTGCAATCTTACACACACACACACACACACACACACACACACACACACACACACACACACACACACACACACACACACACAC
>JAOPUI010000030.1:10605364-10620797 GCA_027123135.1 Urophycis floridana
CCTCCGGCGCCGGGGCCTCCCCTCCGGCCGGGCCGCCGGCCGGGCCACCGTCCGGCCCCGGCTTGGCCCGCTCCGCTTCCTCCGCTGTCCTCCTGGCCGCCTGCTCCTCCCGCTTCAGCCTCAGGCGCGCCGTGATGATCTCTGCCAACGCCACCATCAACAAACGTCACAGCGGCGACAGAGCACCGGGGATCGGGGCGGGACGGCGTCGACTCCTGACTGGAAAGGTGCTTAAGGGTTCGATCCCCCCCATGGATGTCTGACCCCCCCACACACACACACACGCCTGCTCTGTGATACGTGGATTTACTGTGGGCTGCTTTGCAGCAATGCTTGGCCACTCAACAGTCATCACAGAGAATGGAAAGTAAGTGAGGATAAAAAAAAGTTTAAGGGCATTTTTAAAGGAGATAACCCTCGGAGAAGACTGACGGGACATTTAGTTGAAAAACATGCACTGATCAAATCCCGCGACAGTGTTTGCGGTGATCGTGACCAGCTGGCCACCTCTGATGGCTACCAGTTTGCCCACCAGCCGGCACCCCATCGCCATAGACAATACAAGCGATCTATTTTTTTTTTAATCACAAATGTTTGCTTGTAACACTACGATGCATGATGTCAATTACGGCACTAAGTACACTCCTCAGCGTCCCCTGGAAAGAGGGCTGCCCCATGCGGTGTTCCTTCTGTGATTCCTTCCTCATTAGCCCAGGGAGTGGGCTAATGACTGCATGCATCGCGGGACCACGGGTCAGACCCCCGGGGCCTAGAGAGCACCCCCCCCCCCCACCAACCCACCGCCCCAGCTCACCGTTGACGGCGGTGAGGTAGGCTTTGTTGTTTCCCCGGGCCTTGCTGGTGAGGTCATCGGTGATGTCCATGTGTGCGTGCGTCTCCTCCTTCACCTCCTCCAGCGCCGCACACAGGTCCGACTCCCAGTACTGCCGGTCGAGCACCTCCATCAGCTCCTCCAGCTGCTGCCTGCTGCTGTAGTACCACACCTGCTTCTGCTCCTTCTCCCCCTCCTCCTCACTGAAAAAGGTAAGTGGATGTAGACACAGACACACACAGGAAGACCGATGAGAGCAAGACTTGGGAGTGACTCGTTCACTTTCCAGGCCGCTTCACTGAAGGGTCGGAAACCCGCCAATGACGCAGGTAACATTTAGCCGTTAGCCGTCAGCCTCCTGGCATCTGTGAGGCAGGGAAGCATTGCAAACCGTTCCCCATGGCACTAGATCTGTGCTGGGGTGCTTACTGTACAGCACGTGGGACATTAGCTTAGCTCAAACTGAATTACTATAGATAGAAATGGCTTTGTAAACAGCAAGTGAATGGGTAGACCAGGATAATGCAGACTATGGAGGAGGTAAAACGGATGTTGATTGTTAAACGGTTAAGATGTTGAATGGTTCTGCACCCCTTGAGTGGAGTGCAGTGACACTGCACTGTTGAGTAGGGGAGACTTCAACATGTATGTCTCCCATTCATCCACGCACACCATATGGTTGCATCTCTGGTTGCATATTAAACATGCAAACCTACGGACAGCTCCTCAACACTCGACAGAAAGATCAACTGCAACCTTTCAGTTGATTTCTTTGTCATGAATTTGATTAGGATCAAAATGTTTTACAAAACATTTATTATTCATGTCAAATAACGTTTTGTTCAATAGGATGGTGGCCCAATGGACTTAAGTTAAGTGCCATTATCTTATAAAGAGATTAGTATTCAATATCTGAATGGGTAGACGGCTAGATGCTGAATTGATGAGCAAACACGCGTGCTCTGTAAAAAAATTAACGAAACAGACTCCGCAATCCGACCACGGACACTTCAGCTCCACACGACGCAGAGACTCCATGAAAACAACAACAACAGCAGCAGCAGCAGCAGCAGCAGCAGCACCAACTCACACTATGATCCTCCTGTTGAGGAACCAGTACTTCCGCTCGTGCCGGTCGTAGCCCACGGGCTCGGCGCGGATGTACGGCCGGCTGCGCTGCGCCTCCGACACGCAGTCGGTGACGCCGGCCACGCGGTGCGCCGCGCAGATCTCGCACTGCCACTCGTCCTCGGGCACCGTGTCCAGCTTCACGCACTCCAGGTGGTAGACGGCCGAGCACGTCTCGCAGCACAGCAGGTCGCCCAGCCGGTGGCACACGCGGCAGTGGTCGTCGGAGACCACCGTGCCCTCCGACATCAGCTCCTCGCGCGCCATGTTGGTGGTGAGGAACTGGTCGGTGAGGAACTGCAGCACCTTCACCTTGCTGCGCAGCGGGCCGTAGGGGAACTCCTCGCCCTCCTGCCAGGGCAGCACGTGGCGGTACTCGCCGTCGCTCTCGCAGTACGCCCGCACCACCTCGGGCCACGTCATGCCGTCCACAAAGTACAGCGTGGAGTTGACCGAGTCCTTGAGGTCGGCGGGGCCGAAGGAGGTGTTGGAGGAGTCCTCCTCGCGCAGGATGGCCTTGAGGAGGGCGATGTGCGTCTCGGCGATGAGCGTGCACTGCTCGCCGCCCACCAGCGCCGCGCAGAAGTCCTCGAAGCGGAAGGGCGAGAGGCGCAGCACGCCGCTGAAGCTGCGGAGCACCTCGTACACGGACGCCACGCTGAGCAGCTCGCTCTGGGGGATGAGGAGGTCCTCGGAGCTCTCCGGGAGGACCAGGGGAGGGATCTCCTTCTGCTCCAGGATGGGGGTGCGTGGCCGGGGGGCCCTCGGTCTCCGCCTCCCTGATGGGGACAGAAGAACAGGGCCAGGAAAATGTCAAAAATGAGTCCATATGTCAGGAATTAGCTGCAACTGAAACATAACAGCTCCTCTCATAATGAATGAAGATTTGTGGCTCTATAATATAGTACTAATTACGTTGGAAGGGCAATTCTGTTTTATATATACTGTGACCTAAGACAGCTTAAAGTGGTTAACACGATAATGTAAAACACTGCTCATAATGCATACATAACATGCATGGAACGTCTTCTTGTATCTTGTATCTAGTCCATCTTCTATCCTCTTATTACCATTTGCTAATTGAAACAAGCTTGAGATGTAACCGTTTGTCCCAAATTACTTAATATGTAAACACACAGTAATGATAATATTTGATTAAATCTACCATTCAATGAAAAATCTATGAAAAAGCAAGAATACAGTTTTCTCCTTTGCAGGAACGTCTCTAAATGTAGAAAAGCATGCTTAACACCTATCACGTTTCACGGAATTGCAAATGTAGCACTTACAAAAAAAAAAAAAAAAAAACGACCATAAACGCGGAGTCTAATCACATCAAAAAACGACATACGATGTAAAATAAACACTAGACGCTGTGTTTTTAACGTGTCCTACGGTGGTCCTGATGACAGCACATTAGCATTAGCTGAAGTTAGCTAGCGACATGCTAACGTTAGCCAACATGTAGCATTCTGCATTTGATTTGGCTACCTCTGACACCACAAGTGCTTGTGCAATTGATAGAACGAAATGAGCATGTCAGTGAGTTAGAAAAGCTCGTATGATGTACCACTGCTATGCAAACGCTTAACTGTGTATATGTTGTATATTCAGTCAACCTGCTGCATTTTAGTGACTGGACTGAGGCCTGTTTTCATACAGTGTGCATTCTCCATTTTGAACAATACAGCTCCGTGCATTGTCAAAAAACAATACCTGGGTACACCTGAGCCCATCAACCGTGCCTTGGTGATACAACAGCTAAAGAACAATAGTGTTTATTTACCCAGAGTGCTGGTGTGGCTGCGACAGCTGCTCTCTGTACAGTGGCTAGCACCATCATCCCCATCACACTCATCCTCCTCCAACACATCATCCAAGCCCTCACACTCCTCTTTCAGGGCCTCTTCTTCGTCCTCCTGCTCCTCTTCTTCGGACACGGGTTCCTCCTCTACGACCTCTTCCTCCTCGGACCTCAGGCTGACAGCGTCGTCCTCATCGTCTTCACTCTCGTGGTCGTCGTAGACTATTGTTTTGGAGGCAGCAGGACGCCTTCCTCCACGACCTCCTCTACCGTAGCCTGCCCCCCTGCCTCTCCCCCTGCCCCGTGTTGACGTCCCCGCGGCTCTCCGTCTCTTTCCCCTGGCCGATCTGGATCTCTCTCTCTTGGGGCTTTCGGTGTCCTCGTCCCCGCTGTCCCTAGCCCTGGGCTTCAGATTCCTCCGGGGTCTCAAGCCATGCACCGGAGCCTGGCTCTGCTCCTCCTCTGTCGGCAGGGCTTTGGGCGGCCTGCCCCTTCTTCCTCTCATGATAAGACACAGAGTAGTATTATCTTTTTTGCGTGTTCGTAGGTGTTGGAATCCAATCAAACGTAGTATGCGGAGAAAGGCAACAGGGTGTGTGTTGATTAGACGCAGTCCTGCACAGCCCTGGTCACCCTGGCTGGTGTATGGATGCTAAAAAACCATAGCCCCGGCGTCCCGTTTACCTTCTCACAGAGCCGCCATTTTTCTCTTCCCCTCTCTCTTCGCTGTGTGAAAAAAAACCCCTTGGAGGCCCGTATTCTGCGTCACGTGGTTTACGATTCGACCCAAGAGAGACAAACGGGCAGTTTTTTTTTTTTAATATTGCTGTACATCATATTTCAATCATATTTTCATATTATTTAACATTTTTGGTGGGAAACTGGAAATAGACATGTGTTGTAGACCCGGAAGTGTATTAAAAATGTATTTCTCTTTTTTTTTGACAGGCAAGGGTTTTGCTTTACGTGTTCTAGCGATCACCTGCGTAAATAAACGCTAAATGACACCTTACATGTGAAACCGATGTAAAATACATTATTCACAGATATTACCATTCAATCACGTTTATAAAATGTAATAATATCATAACATCATAAGGTTGTCGTGGCCGAGTGGTTAAGGCGATGGACTAGAAATCCATTGGGGTCTCCCCGCGCAGGTTCGAATCCTGCCGACAACGAAATATCGTTTTTATTGCGTTCAAACGACTTGATTATTTTGAACATTATGGTTTAATGGCGTTCAAACGGTTGTTATCGATAGATAAGTCACGCGAAAGTGTTTCCCAGAACGATTTGCACCCACAGAGGTGCAACGCATATTGCTTATCACACGAGGGCAGTACCGCACCATATGTTTCATTTCCAGCGACCATGTATTGTTGTCATCGCACGGGGGCAGTACATTACATTTCATTTATTTAACCGACGCTTTTGTTCAGTGCGATCAACAATGTTCACTCAACGGTGAACATGCAAACCAGAAATTGCAAGAATCGTCCACGTGTTTTCATTTATAGCGACCAACGTTTTACGTTTTATATCGACGATTTTCATATTCGGCGGTGTAGGCCTAATACTTTCCTCGTAACATCCGAAAGTATCTCCTGAGATTAATAAACGAGTCTAGGTCCATCTCCTATTTAGCTTAATCCATACACATGTAATGCTTTACTATGTGTCGTACTGGGGCAAATATTGTAATTTGTAGACTAATACTGTCATATGCATATAGCTACTATTTTGAGATGAATCTGGATGGTTGTCTTTCTTTAATTAAGGTTTGTTAATAACCAAATGGATGCCCATTAACGCCACACAAAATTTACTATATTTAATGAAGAGGGAGAAAAAGAAAAGGATAGACAGAGTGAGAGACAGAGAGTGAGAGAGAGAGAGAGAGAGAGGCTGATAAGGAGACAGATGAGGTAGTGATGTTGATGGTGGCTCTGGTGTCCCCTGGCCTGTCCTGTCTTAGCCCTCACTGACCTTCACCACAATGACAATCACTCCTTCTATCTCCCGGCTGCAACTCCGTGCACCGCCCTTGTTCGTCAGTGCTGCATACAATTACTAGTTTATAAATAGTAGTGGCCATTACCCACCGAGAACCCTCCCCTTCTATTGGCTTTATTGTATAAGAGTGCTGTATTCATGATGCAATTACTGAACAATTACATACGTAGACAAAAAGATGCGCTGCCTGTGCTCAGCACACTGATCTGTTTAAAACACGACTTGACTCAGGAAAAGAAAAGACAACTAGAAGGGAAATTGTCCTCTGTTTCTTTTGACAGCTGGGACATTGTAGCTGAAATCTCCCAAAGGGTTAGCGAATGAGCTTTGATTAAAGCACATTTATAAGCTAAAAGGAAAATCTGTTCATCTGTCTATTTGTCTGACTGTCACTCTCTCCCATTGGCGGATAATGGACCAATCAGGCTGTGTTACGCCAAAGCTCATTGTGAACGTCGGCCTCAGCTGTTGTGAGTTCTCATCCGTGCTTTTAAGACATAAAGTATGGAAATGTAACGCTGTTATTTAACAGTGGGAGCTGCACTGTAGCGTTGCGTGGCGCAGATTATTAAGTTAGGCTACTCACATCATTTTTCCTTTTATTGAAGATGTTTCCCCTACTGCATGAATCACAGCTACACCACATGGACCCTCCTCTCTCGCTTCCCTCTCTTCCTCTTTCACTTTCATCCCCTGTGTTCTTCTCTTTCATTCCTCTGCTGCCTTGCATCACATCTCGTTTCATCCCCCCTTCCCTCTGTGACTTTAGCTCATAATGTATTCTGATATTTCCCACAAGGTGCGGACCAAAACGTGTGTGACATCTTTCAGATTTATTGCTGTATTTTCCTATTATCGCTAAGAAAATATAGGAAACTTCTGCCCCATAAATCATACTGGAGCAAACAGCTCTGACACTATTTTGTTAAGACCAGTTGTTGTTGTTGTTGTTGTTGTTGTTGTTGTTGTTTTTGAGCTGGCGGAGGAGGGGTGGGTGATGGTGGAGGAAGGGGTGTCGGATTAGAAATAAATTGCTGGCTCATTTTGCCAAATGGAAAGCAGAGATGGCTGGTGGGCTGGTGGCGTGAGTCTGCTAAAGAAGTGTTTATCAATGGATGGATTTCCTGAGTGCTGTAGCTGCTGATGGATCAATTCACGTTAGCTCTCATTGCTTGTGACACGAGCCCAGGCCTGCTCTCTGCGCCTCCTCCCCTCTCCCCTGCTACGGTCCTCCTCTTATACGCTCGCTATTGTTTGATTAGGGGACACAATCAGCCGTGACTGAAAAGCGCACTTCAATGTGAGATAAAGGCGGCTGTTTTGTGCAAGATTTATGTGTCCGTGTCCCACAAATGTATGTTTTTGACGTCAGGGATTTATGTAGATTCTGGTGATTTATGTGGCAGCCTTGCAGCGAGAATTCAACGGTTTTCGTTCAGGGACCATTTCTTCTCTGTCTGTCTGTCTGTGTCTGTCTGTCTGTCTGCCTGTCTCTCTTTCTCTCTCTCTTTCTCACGGTTTTGCTCTCTATCTTTCACTGTTTCCATTTCTCTCTCTCTCTCTCTCTCTCTCAGTTGCTCTGTCTTTACTGTTTCCTCACTCAGCAACAATGACATTGTTAGGTCCGCACTGTTCATTTGTTCCACCATGCTAATAGCTCTCCAGGTGCAGTGTCCTTGGGTTTGCCTTTTGTCAGAGATTTGTAAGCAACATGAGAGATATCGTCTTATTGTGCTGCTGCTGCCCCGCAGCCAGGGCCAGAGTCCTGCAGGGCCACAGTGGTGGGATGGGATCAGGACTGAGCCACGCGAGGACCCTGCCCAGCCCCCTGCCCAGTGTGCCTCCCTGGGGGAACTGATTCTGAGTGACCTTTCCTCATGCCACAGAGGCCACAGGCTCTGACACAGGCTTGGTTAATATTTATGGGCTTTCTGACATACCGCAAGGTTAAAGCAGATGTTCTGTCTACACTTCATAGATAGATAGATATCCCCCTCCCACCCGTCTTTGAGACCAATGGGTTTTGGGGTGCGGGCGAATCTCCTTTTCAGATGTCCCTGATTCTCAGAGACATCTGGCTGATTCTCTGGATTCTCTTAACTTTAACTTACCTTTAGTTAGCTTGGTATTTCGTAATCATTCATAATCATTCAGTATGTGTGTGTGTGAGGTTATGAACTGATTATGATCACGCTCAGGGTTTCGGAGTACATGAGAGAGTGCCCAATATGTCTTCTGTTGATTGGCTGACATTATCTCCGATGTGATATGAGACGTGTTAATCCGAGACGTGTTCACCTGTTATGTGATATCTCAGATGAAATATGAGATGCAGTTTTAGATGTGATATGAGATAGAATATCTGAGATGTGATAATGTAAAGGAATATTTCTAATACAAGATTTGTTATGTGAGAGGTGATATTTGGGATGTGATATGCACTATGTGAGATGTGCTTTGGAGTGTGGTATGATATGATGTCTGAGATGTTATGATGATATGAGTTGAGAGACATGAGATGAGATGTCCGATGTAACAGGGCGGCATCACGTCACATCATTGTACAGGGTGAGTTTAACATTGAATTAGAGCTACCATTGGTTTGTGGTGAGTTGGTTGGTGGGCTATGCGCTAGCAGCATAGCAGGCCATGTGAGTTGCAAGAACGCATCAACACGCTGTACTGTTATTAACCTCTCAGCAGCTCTCGTCTCCACCATGTGTACGACCAAATGGTTCTCAGCGGGCGGTTTCTCTCGTCTTAACCCCACACCATAATTCTATGGTGCAGAGGTACTAACGCTACTGCTACAACCCTCCCGCAGCCCTAGCAGAAGTCTTGTTCTGTTGTTTGACATTCGGCTTGTTCTCCTTGTCCACCTAGCTCCTTGTTGAACCTCGTAGCTCCTTCTCATACTTGCTAGCTGCTGTCGAGGCTTTAGCTACACATGTGTTTCAGTTAAAAGCTTCAGTTTTACTCTTTCTCTCCTCTCTGTCTATATCTCCATCCCACCAGCTCCCTCGCTTTCTCTCTCTCTCTTTCTCTCTCTCTCTCTGTCTCTTGGTGTTTACTGTGTTGTAATGTAGTGCTACTTTTCCCTCATTGGCAGATCCATTATGGACTAGTCAGTCGTTATATTTCATGCTACCCTGCTGATGCATGATGGGATATCCTCCTCTGCCGTACCGTCTAAACTCAACTCATGCACTATTCTTAATGAACTCAGGCGAGCTACATTATGAAATCAGACAATTTATGTTTTGAAATCAGGCCAGTTATCTCATGTAATCTGACAATTTATTCAGGCCAGTTATGAAAAAGGTGATTTATGGTGCCATAACAGGCGCCATGAATTGGGTGTTTAAAATCAGGCGAGTTATGTTACAAAATCAGACGATTCGTATTAAGGCTTGTTACAAAGTCTGACAAATTATGTTATGAAGTCAGGCACGTGTGTTGTGTAATATAATGATGTCAAGATGAGAAATTCCAGAAATGGTGGCTTGGACATTGTACATATAGGCATCAAGCTAAATTCAGGTTCAACCACAAAACAATACAGTTCATCCCGCTTTTGTATCTCTTATAAGAGGTATGAAGCCCTGGTTAAATCCTATCGCTTTGGTCAGAAGGTATCTGGGAGACCACAATGTCTCCCAGATGTTGATGCTGCTGAATAGATAGCTGGTTGGCTTCACATGTTGATTTAGAGATCAGATGTTTCTGCGTTGAGCATAACATCCTCTTTTTAAACAATTATAATACATCCTATACAATAAACAGAAACCTTTAGAAGTTTAGAAAACATTAAAATAAAACATGGATACCATGGTTGCCAGTGAATGCTTCGTGTTTTATTTAAACATGCACTTTCTGATTCTATGACTTTTCTTTCAAATTATTTGAGCGTCTAAACTCTAAAGAATGAAAGCACCCACCCACGGCTCAAACATCCCAGGGCTGCTTTATTTAAATCAATGTATTCTGCGGATAAAGGAGAGAAGATATTGACGCAAGCTTTGTCTGGGCATTGCGTTTGGGGTGACGAAGATGCGACACAAAGTGTATCTTTTTACCAAGTTGTGAGTGATGGGAGGGTTTCATTACTTGAAATAACAATAGGGCTATACCTCACATAAAATAGCAGCAGCCCAATTCTGCTCTCCAGTTTTATGCCATATAAAAACTGATCATGACCTAAATATGACCTTGTCAAAATTAATCATAGAGGCAACATTTTGATTTTGTCTAAATGTTGGCTTTCGGGCCTGGCAGTGTTATTGCCATGCTCTGCTTGTGGAATCATGGCAATGTTAATGCCTTGCTCTACCTGTGGGAATCAAACCCATAATCCTGGCAGTGTTAATGCCTTGCTCTACCAGTTGAGCGAGACAGGCAATCAAACCCCTAACCCTGGCTGTTATGCTTTGCTCTAGTTGCGTTAAACAGGACCACCAATATCTTAACAGTAAGTCTATCAGCTCCTCCGTCTAATACTGTCTTGCTCAAGGAGCCCATCCTCTGGGAATGGCACCTCCAACCTAGATGAGAAACCCTACATCTCAGAACATAGTGGTGTTTGGTATGTCTAACAACAAGAAGTCTGTGAACCTTTAATGACAATGTTGGTCGCCAGCTATTAAGCTCTGATGAAAAACCCAGGGAGCAGTTAGAGGATGCCTCTAATATCACCACTTCAATATATCCCACTAGGACACAAGCCAGTGCCAGAGTGGAGAAGACACACTCAAGGAGAAATAAACAAGGATAAAGACACCTTTTCAATAGAACAGCGTAGCCAGTTGCTGGGTTAATGGCAACCGATACAGTGCTACAGCAACTATTAAAACCAACATCCCTCACACGAGCCATTGTGCTGAAATCACAACAAAAGTCCTCCAGGGAAGACTTGACTCTGCTGCTCTGAATATTTGTCAGGCTTCAGCGGCCACCGTTCCACAAGCCTGGCTCACACCCTGGCACACTCGGCGCGGCACAAAGCAAACATTATGCATGGCTTTCAACACGTGGCAGCAGAGGGCTGTCACAGAGGAAGCAAGGAAGCTAGACATAGGCCCTTTCCAAATAATATTGGCAGTTAGAAGTGAAGTTACTTTAACTAACTTGCACCAACGCACCAAACAGATTGTCATACCGATGGGATGAGGAATCACTATGAATTAGTAATTTATCAACCTACTATCTGCCAAGCTCTCTTACAAGGCCCTTCTCTCTTTGTCTAACGTCGAACAAATGTCCTGGGAGGAAGTGATTCATTAAAAAAACATCCACTCATTGTCTTACAACAAAGAAGTCTGAGATGAGTGTGGTCTGAAATTGAAAGAGACTTGGAGGAGATACTTTGACGGTATGAAAAAGCCCTTCCCAAGGGGAGGAATCCTGCTTGATCCTATAGGAACACTCATTCCTGTTCAGACTAATTCCTCTGGCTGCTGCTGCATGTTTTAATGTGACCACGAACCTCCTTCTCAGAGGAAGTAGGTGTGAGGGTCCTTCAAGGGACTGATGGAACAGATTACTATTTACAGCCCTAACCCTCACAGAGACACTCATCTAATTAGTACAGTCCCATGCCTTCCATCTGTGAAAGACGCCCCTCGTCCCCTTGTCCCTCTCCCTGTTTCTCCATCTCTTCCTCCCTCTGCCTCTCCCCCTCTCCATCTCTATCCCTCTATCTGCCTCTCCCTCCATCCCTCTCTCTCTCTCCATCTCTCTCCTTCCTCTCGTCTCCTGCAGCAGACGGACTCCCTGGACACCGAGTCTTGATACATCTGTCTCCATTAAAACAATACATAGGAGAGCAGATCTGGGGCCTGTGCACGTAGCTGACCAGATTGTGCTGCAGATTGCACAATTACTTTGCATGTCAAAAATGCATTAGCCACCACAATGTTCGTCAATGTTGCTCTGATGTACATTTCCAGCAAATGCCTTGTTGTTCGTCCTCCTATAGCTCCCAGTGTTTCAGGGGAAAATCGCCATCATGGCGGTGTCGTTCTGATGTCTTTGAAAGGAAAACAAATTACAATGTGAATGGAACGATATAAACATCACATGTGCACTACCAGAGATCATTTTGCTATTACAAACTAAGAGAGACAAATCACACACTATAATCCATCCACTGTCAGGGAAAAATCTAACAATGTCCTCTTTGGACTATTTTTTCCTCCACAGACATTAGTTAGAGGTAAATTAGTTAGAGATGCCTTAGGTAGAGATTCATTACATACAAAGCATTAGTTATGCTATATTTGTATATGCAATGTATTACCTATATTGCAGATGAATTGGTTAACTATGAATTGGTGAGATACACATTAGTTAGATATGCATTAGCTCGAGCTACATTACATTAGTGATACATTAGTTAGATATACAAAAGAGGCATATAACAGAGGCATATAGTCCTCTTTACCCTGTACACCTCTGACTTTGTCCACAATTCAGAGTCCTGCCACCTGCAGAAATGCTGTGATGACTGCAGTGGTTGGATGCATCAGGGGTGGTGAGGAGTACAGGGCTGTGTTGGACGTCTTTGGGGACTGGTATGTGCTCAACCACCTGCAGCTCAGTAAGATGAAGGAGTTGTTGGAGAACCTGAGGAAATCTGTGACTCTACAGGCTTCTTCATCCAGGGAGAGGACTTATACATTGTCCACTGGACATTAGTACACAATGGGGACCACATGTACCTTGGTCTGCACTGTTCAAACAGCTTAACAAGCCAGTGAACACCAACGCAGTCTAGGGCCAAAGCAGGCCCTACTTGCACAGGAACCCTTCCATGTCTTCAACAGCATGCTGCAGATGTTCTGTGAGCATGAGGGTGCCAGCACCCTTTCCTATGACGCAGTATGTTGGGGCAGCTGCATTCGGGCTGCAGTCTCCAACAGACTATAAACAAACTGATCAGGAAGGCCAGTTCTGTTCCCCGTGTGGATCTGGACCCCCTAGCAGCCATCACAGAGAGGAGAATGCTGTCAGAACTCCTCTCTATCCTTGAAAATGACTCCCTTCCACTCCACAGAGTCCTGTCTGAACAGAGCGGTAAGTTCAGCAACAAACTCTTGGCAGAGAGGAGATCCATGGAGAGCCACAGGAAATCTTTCATTCCTGTATCCATCAAACTCGTTAACTCCTTTCACTCCTGGAAGTGAGTCACTCTGAACTGTGCACTGTCAATTTCAATTACTTTGAATCATTTTACTATTTCATTTATTTTTTTATTTACTAACATATCTAGATGACCTGTGCAATATCTCTGTACCATACCTGAGACGGGTTACTTCATTTGAGTTACTTCACATAGCTTCAGTTACATATGTAGTTTCATTTTATTCATGAGCATGTTTTGATAGGGTCTCGTACCGAACATGGTAGTTTTAAGGGTACCGAATGCATTTCGTTGGTACTTCCTATTCACATTGGGTACCAGTGCCACATGTCGGCACCTGAAAGGCTAAGGGCGAATCTGGTGGTGGGTGAGAGAGGGTGTGACTACCTCACCGCCGGTTCAAGGGCTGCAATCCAACACAAGGACAATGGTGCGCCAAAACCAGTCGTGAGTGTGGCAGTTCACACAGAAGACTGGCAAACCTGCGACACACGGGGTCAAACACAAAACAGATTTCAAACGAGTGTTTGATAGCCCTAAGTTTGTTTGCAGTCTTGGAATATTAGTTTTTATTACAAATATATAATTGTTGCTGTTGACATTACGATCAGTTATCATCAGCTTGCGACGCCGCGTGTTCTTTGACACTCTCGCTTTGAGTGACAGCTCGCCCGGTCACGCTCTGGCCCCGCCCCTGCGCCCCGGGGAGAGCCACAGAGGTGACACACTTCACCCGCGCTCAGAAGACGCCGTCGCTCCGGCCGGAGTCCCCCGCCGTCACCACTCGTAGGTCCCGTGAAGGACATGTCCCTCCGCAGAGACACATGTCTCAGCCTCCTCCGTTGGTTTGTGTGGTCCGGTCAGATTAACAAACGGTAGGGAACGGCGGCCCCGCTGAATGACAGCGCTACGCGTGACACAATGAGAGCGCAGCACCAAAGCCCCTTTCCCCCCAACCCGTCTGACAGCATATAGGGGTGGTGATGAGGTCACCCTCTGACTCATCGCCCGCTCTCCCCTGGATGACCAGCATGCAGTGACGTCACCGAGTGACACACACACACACACACACACACACATCAGCCGCCGCCACGGTCTTCTGACCAGCCGCCGTCGTAACCCCAGCCGCCGTCTCTTCCTGTCCATTCACTTGTCTCCTCAGCCCACCTCTCTGTTTACCTCTCTCACTCTTACTTCTGTGCTGTACGGCTCTCCCATGCTTGTCCCATCATTGAATATTATGCCAAAACACACACACACACACACAATTACAATTTACAACTAATTACAATGTGATATATATATTTAGCAGACGCTTTTGTCCAAAGCGACTTACAATCAGTACATTTGTAGGGTTCGACATGTGGAGAGTTGGAGGAGGTGGGGGATCAAGGGGATCGAACCGCCGACCCTACGGTTAGTGGGCGACCCGCTCTGTCCACTCGCTCTAGCCACTGAGCTACTGCCGCCCCATATACTGTATATGGTGTTTCCTCACTTCCTCTCTCTGTCTCAAACCCTCTCAGAGTGACTTCCTGCTTGTACTCACATCTCCCACAGCGTCCTCTTTGTCATTCTGTTTATGATGCTTTATTTGCGTTCGTCGAGCTCCTTGTTAAGTTCACAGTCGTGCGAAACACATTGACGTTTTTTTTTTAGCACTGAGTGAAATGTCATCATCCGGTTTGCGGTGTCCTCAGGTCTGTAAATAACCATGGTCTTACTTTAATTAACATTTATATCAAGCTGACAAACACACCTCTAACATTCTGCCGCCACCTTCTACATACTTTGGATGTGCAACAGCCCTATAGCGTAGCGCTCTGAACATAGAGTCCTCGTCAAAATAAGAGTCGGGAGCCACAGCGACAACCTTCTGCGTTGCCAAGTAGACATATTATTAGATTTCAAAAGTATTATTATCGTAAATGTTGTAATAGGACAACGCAAGTGTAGCAACTGGAACGCAATTAGTCACGATGACAACATGGGCAATTTGACAATGTTTATTTCTGTGTGTGATGGGAGTGATACAGAGGGGGAATTCCCTGTGTCATGTCTTCTCAAATATAGCGGTGGTTTAAAAGCGAACCATTAAGGAGCACGATCCAAGCGGCCGGCTCTCCATCCCCTAAGATGGACTAGAAGATGCGTCGCGGCGCAGGCCATTCAGCCAAGCCCGGGTTATATTTATTCACACAACTACAATAGTTCAGAAGCCGCGGAGGAGCCGTAACAGTAAGAGTGACACATTGTTTATACCTTAACCCATTTTCTTGGGAAAAAAAAACCAACAACCCCATTCATATTCTTTATCGCACCGCTACCGACGCTAACAGCACCTCCCGAGTACCCACCGCGTCCACACATGCGTCCTGAACCACAACGGCAAACACTTCAACCGCCGTGAAACACAGCCGTCACCAGCGGCGATCTTGCTGCCCATGTGGGTCTCTCCACATCCACGGGTGCTTCGCGGGGGGGGGGGGGGGGGGGGGGGGGGGGGGGGGGGGGG
>JAOPUI010000030.1:10856807-10871689 GCA_027123135.1 Urophycis floridana
TCTCTCTCTCTCTCTCTCTCTCTCTCTCTCTCTCTCTCTCTCTCTCTCTCTCTCTCTCTCTCTCTCTCTCTCCCACTGCATATGTATGTGTGTAATTGTGTCCAATAATGGATACACGCGCAAGAAAAGCATCCATTGCCAGTTGTGTTTAGGGAGTATGCATGTGAATAAGGTGTTTATCTGTCATGATACCAACAAAATATGATACATTGGAACCATACCAAAGTATTTAGCGTTCACCCATTAACGGCAAATGGCAAAGTCACACAAATTCACCATTGCTTTCCTGTTCTTTCTGCTGTGACACTCGACACCTGAGACCACCCGTTATGTCTCACGTTATCTCATCAGCGACAGTAAAATGGAATCAACAACTACAAGAGTAGGATGGGGAGGAGAATGCGGTTGTGTCCTCAGACTTGAGGAGCGCTGGAGTGATTTTGCGGAACAATGGCCAGCTACGTTCTGCCCTCCTCCTGCTCCATCACCCCTGTGTGTGTGTGTTGTGCTCACATCGGCCCTCTCCCCCTGACTCTAAGTGCTGTGCTATTGATGCCGCCATGTCTATGTTTAAGACTCTAAGCCTGCCTGGCAGCCGCAGCGATTCATTATGTCATGATGTAACGTGCTAAGACGTTTCCGCGGGCAATACTTTAGAGCGTGTGACGCTCTTGGTCCACATTAAAACAATCATGCTTAGCTTATGTCTATATGATTACAACAAACAAACCTATTATTCATTTAATTTTCAATGTCTGGGTCTGATTAGCAATACGTCAACTGCAAATATTAGGCCACACGCACACACACAGACACACACACACACACACCACGCTTTGCACGTAAAGGATGCTAGACACATCCTAACATTGTTTAGGCTGCTATTACATCGGCAGAGGAAGATAAAAGAGGGTGAATTAAAGAGTGGTTGTGATTAAGAGGCTGGCTGATAAACTCAGCTGTTTCTTTTGTAGTTCAAGGTCAGAGAGGAAGTAGTATAGAGGTGAGATCTTTTACGAGGACGCAACTTGTTCTAATTACGATGCATGGATAGTGAAGGATCTTTTACGAGGACAGAACCCGTTCTAATTACTCAAGTTTTTTTAATTCTCCAAAGGTCTGTCTTTTTTGGTGCGACCCGCTCAGCTGACACACTTTCATGAAATGAACAACCTCGCTGTTCATCACTTAGCGATAATAAAAACTCACACGACGCAGCCGAGAAAACATTTAGCCGCACAATGACGCAGTCAAGACACCCCAGTCCCCCGAGGTCCTCCCGTTCCATTTGTCGT
Organism: Urophycis floridana; assembly: GCA_027123135.1. Taxonomy (NCBI): domain Eukaryota; kingdom Metazoa; phylum Chordata; class Actinopteri; order Gadiformes; family Phycidae; genus Urophycis; species Urophycis floridana. The sequence continues at coordinate 10,858,103 of JAOPUI010000030.1, forward strand.
GTTTGTGGCGTGAAATCGTTGCAGCACATGGAAAAATCAATGAAACACGCAATGATGGCGTGTTCATGGGTTCACAACATAACGGCGGGCCCCTGAAAGCCAGCGTGGAAATGTACAACCTCTGGCACTTTTTATTTTCACTGGAAAAAATAAAAGAATACCATGATGATGTGGAACAAAGAAACTCCCACTGATAGTTCTCTTGTCTGGGGGAAAGTTTACTGCTTTTGGAGCGGACATTAAATGCACAATTTCTTATGGGCAATAATTGGTTTAAGGTTCATTTTAGTCACACCTTCAGGCAAAACTCTTGGGGAAAATTAGTCACATCTTCACACCACAGTTCTTGGACCTGCATTATAAAAGGAAAAAAAAATGCTGAGTAATTTAAAGTCAGCATAATTTAATACAAATGCTTGTTTTGCCACATCGCGGCACCACTTGTTTCCTCACAAAGTTTCTCCTTTAGGGGAATGGCACAAGATGAAAAACTATTTTCCCTCTCACCAATGGAGAGTCAAACGTCTGAGTGGAGGTCATACTATTATAATCACAGTCTGCTGGGCCGGAGGAGAGCTGTCGGGCCCCTGTGGTGAGGACTGGGGCCCCTGTGGTGGTGTACCGGTTAGGACTGTTGGGGGCACATAGTGGGTACAGTCAGTCCCTTTTGATCTGCCGAAACAAATCAATTTTAAAGGCCACATAACAAAGGGTAGGTGTGAGTTAATGTAGTTATTAGTGTGTCTAAGTGCATGCATATCACACAGGACTAGAAAATCGTTAATGTCAGAGGCCGTGCAAAATGAAAACAAGAGTACATGAAAGATAATCTTAAAAGTCAAATCTTGACGAAGAACAAAATTATATACTGTTGAATAGTCTGCTGTTTGACAGATGACTGAAAAGGGTACATTGACTACATTTTAATGTTCATTTGGCTCTCTATCGCAAACAAAGGTATTTCTGTCACGGTTTGTCTGCCACGCCTACTCCACTACTCTATTCATCTGCCTTCATGGCTGCGCCCATCAGGTAATTAGTGGAGGCTACAAATTAGCCCTCCACTATTCACCTGGTGCCAGATTGTCTTAGCTGTTTACTGCATGCAAGTCTCTCCAGCAAATCTGCCATATGCCGCGGTTTCCCGATCCTGCCGGTCCCCGACTCCGATCTCCGCCTTGACCTTGCGGATCTCTATTCGCCTGTCTTCTGTCCTGGATTCCCGATCCTGACAGTCTCCATGACCATCAATTTACATAGAAATAAAAGACTATTTATTACTTTCATTCCCATCTGGATTGTGCCTCAATTGGGTCCTACGCTCACCAGCTACAGTACAATCTGGCCAACCATGGACCCAGCGCACTCAACTTCCCCCAGTCATCAAGTCATTGAGCAGGCTCTCTAGCACCAAGATATCAAACTCTCCATCCTGCAAGACAATATGAGGCAGAACAGGGTCAACCGGGACCAATCCTTGGCAGCACTTACCACTCAGATGGGACAACTGACTGCGGCTCTCACTCAAGCTGTTCCAGTGGCACCCTCTCCGGTCCTGACACTCCCAGCTTCTGCCTCCTCACCTCCCCTGTCACTGCCCGAGCCCCAGGTGGGAATCCTTGAGCGATACATGGGAGACCCAGAGGGCTGCGGCCCATACCTCACGAACTGCTCCATTCTTTTCATTCTGCAACCCCACAACTTTGCTTCGGAGGAAGCAAGGGTAGCATACACAATCACTCACCTGACGGGGAGAGCCCGTCTCTGGGGAACGGCCGAGTGGGAATGTCGCACCCAGCCTGTTCATCCTTTTAGGCCTTCGCCGTGGAACTCCAGAGGGTGTTCGGAGTGCCCTCTTGGGGTCCCGAAATCCAAGGTGGTCTCCTGGGGCTGAGGCAGGGGGGATGGATGGTCGCTGATTATGCCATCGACTTCTGCATCAAGATTCACCAGAGTGAGTGGAACACATCAGTGCAGTGTGATGGCTTCCTGCTGGGTCTGTATAGCTACGTGAAAGACGATTTAGTCTCCTATGATCTCACTAGGGCTCTGGATGAGCCAATGAGCTAATCCACACGTGTGGATGGTCGCATCCGGGCTTGACGTTGGGAGAGACATCGGGAGCAATTCGAATGGCGTTCAAGACCTGCTCTGCTCCCATGACCAGGGTTTCCAGGTCAAGCCCACCAGTGAGGGAAGTCGAGTCCATGGAGGTGGGTCACACCAGCCTTAAGATGGAGGAACGGGCTTGTCACCGTCAAGGTAACCTTTGCCTTAAGAAGAAGAAGAAGAAGAAGAATTGCCTGTACTGTGGTCAGGCAGGACATGTTGTTTCCAGTTGCCCATTAAAAGGTCGGACTCACCATTAGAAGGGGGACCATTGGTGGGTCATACCACTAATCACTCCCCCGAACCAAGTCCTGATCCTGCCCAGGGGGTCTCACACCCTGATATAAACATCATTGATGAGGAGCTTGCTCAACAACTGGACATCCAGGGGGTTCCTCTTCCTCACCCATCCCCGGCGCCCTCAATGGCCACCTCATGGGGACAGTCACCCACCAGACAACAACCCTCCGCCTACTCTTGTCAGGCAATCATCACAAGACCATACAGTTCCACATCCTGAGGTCCCCCCGTCTACCGTATATTGGGTTTCCTCTGGCTCAGGTGCGACATAACCCCACCATAGACTGGTCAATTGGGTCCATCCTGGGCTGGAGTCCCGCTTGCCATCAGGTATGCCTCAAGCAGGCATCTGCCCCACGTTCAACCACCTGCTCCAGCCCCACCCCCAACATGGTGGGGGTTTCGAGTGAGTACAGTGATTTTAGAGAGGTGTTCAGCAAAGTGAAAGCCACCTCTTTACCTCCACACTGCCCACATGACTGTGCCATAGATCTGCAGCCCGGTTTGTCACCTCCCAGGGGCCGTCTATTCTCCCTGTCCGCTCTAGAGAGAAAGGCCATGGAGGAATACATTGGTGAATCTCTGGCGGCAGACCACATCAGCCCGTCCTACCCCCGGCTGGCACAGCTTTCTTCTTTGTAGAAAAGAAGGACAAAACCATGCGTCCATGTATTGATTACCGGGGTCTGAATGACATCACGGTCGAGAACCTTTATCCCCTCCTGCTCATCTTCTCGGCTTTTGAACTGTTGCAGGAGGCCATCATCTTCACCAAGCTCAACCTCCACAACGCTTAACATTTGATCCACTTCAGGGAAGGGGATGAGTGTAAGACGGCCTTCAACACCCCTATGGTGCATAATGAATACCTAGTTATGCCCTTGGGTCTCACTAAGGCCCTGCTGTCTTCCAGGCACTAGTGAATGATGTACTGCGGTACATGTTGGACAAATTTGTATTTGTATGCCTGGATGACATTCAATTTTTTTTCCAAGAACAGGGGGAAACATGGTTACCATGTCTATGCCCTGCTGCAGTGGCTGTTGGAGAACTCACTTTTCATGAAGGCAGAGAAATGTGAGTTTCATTCTGCTTCTGCCTCAGTATGGACCTTGCCAAAGTATCTGCTGTCACCACCTGGCCCATTCCTTACTTCTGAAAACAGTTGCAACGTTTATTAGGGGGTACAGTACTGTCGCTCCGACCCTTACAGCCCTTACCTCCATCAAGGTCCCCCTTTTGTGGTCTCCTGCGGCGGACAATGCCTTCCGGTCTATCAAGGCCAAGTTCACCTCAGCCCCCATCCTCCTGATGCCTGATCCCGAGAGACAATTTGTGGTCGAGGTGGACTCCTCCAACGTAGGAGTAGGAGTGGTTCTCTCTCAACGAGCGGCGGAGGACCAAATGCTTCACCCTGTGCCTTTTTCTCTCAACAACTGTCCCCCGCAGAGAGAAATTACGGCATCGGGAACAGGGATCTTCTGGCGGTGAAGCTAGCCCCAGAGCGGTGGCACCAATGGCTGAAGCGGAGCCAAGCAGCCTTTCCTCGTATGGACCGATCATAAGAACTTGGAGTACATATGGTCTGCCAAGTGGCTAAACTCCTGCAAAGCTAGTTGGGCCATATTCCTCAACAAATTCAACATGTCCCTCTCCTATAGACCCGGCACCTGCAATGTCAAGCCTGACGCTCTTTCTCAACAGTTATCCAAGAAAGAGGAGCCTATGGCCACCTCCGACACCATCCTCCCATCCACCTGCCTGATTGCCTCCCTCACCTGGGAGGAAAGGGTAAGAACCACCCAAGGAGGTCACTCTGGACCCAGCGCCTGCCTGATTTTGGTGGCCCAAATTGGAAGAGGACCCCCGTGAGTTTGTGGGGGCTGTCACAAGGTTTCCCATCGGGCTCCTGCTGGTCTCCTCCAACCTCTGCCAGTACCAAACCGCCCTTGGTCACACATCTCCCTTGACTTCGTCACTGGGTTGCCGCTGTCCCATGGCCATACCACCATCTTGACTGTGGTTGATCGGTTCAGCAAGCTGGCTCACTTCGTGTCGCTGCCCAAACTGCTCTCTGCCAAGGAAATGGCTGAATTGGTCCTTCAGCACATTTTCTGTATTCATGGCCTCCCCGTCGATGTGGTGTCCGACCAGGGACCGCAATTCACCTCCATCTTTTGGAGGGAGTTTGGCAAATTGGTCATGGCCACTGGTCTGGTTTTCATCCACAGTCTAATGGCCAGGCGGAGAGGAAGAACTAGAGGATGGAGATGGCTCTCTGGTGCATGGTCGCCAAGAACCCTTCGTCATGGTCCCAACAGTTCCTCTGGGTCTAGCATGCCCACAATACTCTGTCCTGTCCCTTTCAGTGTGCTGCTGTGTCCATCCCTGAAAAAGGAGGCCTCCTGTTCATCCAGGAACTGGAATCAAGCAAGAGCCGCTCTCCTACACTCAGCTGATCACTATTCAGCCGCAGCTAACCGCCAACGCACCAGAGCCCCCAACTATCAGGTAGGCCAAATGGTGTGGCAGTCCTCCCGAGATCTACCCTTGCGGGGAGAGTCCCGGAAGCTGGCGCCAGAGTTCATCAGGCCTTTAGGATCAAGAGGATCATTAACCCTGCAGCGGTCCGGCTGAAGCTTCCCCGGCCCATGATGATCCACCCGACATTTCATGTTTCCAGGATCAAGCCTGTCCGGGTAAGTTTCTCGTCCCTGCTGCTCCACCTCCACCTCTTCCAAGGTGGATCGATGGGGGTCTCCCCTACACGATCCACCGGCTCCTTCAGTCCCGCCATCCGGGAAGGGGCCTGCAGTACCTGGTCGACTGGGAAGGCTACAGTCCTGAGTAGAGGGCCATTTTCATCGTCATCACCCCGACTAACCGTCCAGGACCACTGCATCAACCAGGAACCCAGGTAGGAGGTCTACAGCCCCTCAGCTCATTGAGCCACCTGGAAGTGATGAGGAGGAGAATGAGGTGTCCTCAGACAAAGACATGCAGGTAGAAGGCAACATATGGGTGGAATATCAACCCTCCTCTGAGCCCCCTCCTCCCACCCATCTCTGCATTGGAGTTTTGGGACGTCAGGAGCCGTCCCTTGAGGGGGTGTTCTGTCACGGTCTGTCTGCCATGCCCACTCCACCACACCATTCATCTGCCTTCATGGCTGTGCCGCGTCAGGTAATTAGTGGAGGCAACAAATTAGCCCTCCACTATTCACCTGGTGCCAGATTGTCCTAGCTGTTTACTGCATGCAAGTCTCCAGCAATTCTCCTGCCATATGCCCTGGTTTCCCGATCCTGCCAGTCCCCGACTCTGATCTCCGCCTTGTCCTTCTGGATCTCCGTTCACCTGCCCCCCCGTCCCGGATTCTCAATCCCGCCAGTCTTTGTGATCATCAATTTACATAGAAATAAAGGCCATTAATTACTTTCATTCCCGTCTGGTTTGTGCTGCAATTGGGTCCTCTGCTCACCCGCTACAATTTCCATAATGGCACTTGGAATTGTTTAGATCAAGCTGCTAAGGATTTTTATTAAACATCAACTTACTGGCAGGATTCTAACAGAGACATAAAAACAGAGCACATTGTGTCAGCTTTCAGGCTCTTTGAGAGATAGAGAACTTCAGGGATATTTACATAGGTTGGGCTCAGGAGTGCACGGACATCTCTGTTTTAGCTCATCAGTTCATCCCCTTTCCGTGTGTGGAGGGGAAATGGAAACAGGAGCCAATCTCCTGGACACTGATTGAGCCGGTCATCATCGCGTCCCACCAGATCTCACATTAAAGCCCTTGCTACTCCACGCTGGTGAACATGTTAGGACACGTCTCAGTGTCCTCTCGCCACAAAACCCACCTCCAGACCGACTGCTCCAAAGGACAGACCAAACCCACCTCCAGACCGACTGCTCCAACGAACAGACCAAACCCAGCTTCAGACCGACTGCTTCAGCAGACAGACCAAACCCAGCTTCAGACCGACTGCTCCAGCAGACAGACCAAACCCAGCTTCAGAGCGACTGCTCCAGCAGACAGACCAAACCCAGCTTCAGACCGACCCAGCAGACAGATCAAACCCAACTTCAGAGTGACCCAGACCAAACTCAACACATTAAGTTGGGGGATATGAAGCAGATCGTACAGGAGAGGAACATAGAAACATAAAAAGAGAAAATCAGAAGAGAAAAAAAGGACACCAAATAAATAGGAAGATATCTATATACTGTAGAAGTCTTGCATATAAAAACAAATGATGTGAACATTATATGCAGTAAAAGCGGACATTATCAACAGTAGAACCAAATAATGATGAACTAACTTTGATTAAACTGAACAACTGAGAGTGATTTAATGATGGTGAATGTAAAGCAGTTTTACATTTTACATTGAGCTCTGTCATATTGTGGTTTCACAGAAGAAAAAAGAAGTCTGCTGAATTTTTGTTTACCTCAACAACTGGCAAAAGATAGAAAGCTGTACAAAACAATGCATTAGAGTACAAGAGTAAAAAACAGATGACTACAAGATAGAAGCTTCCAATAGTAAGCAAAAATGATCATGTTGATCACATCAATGGTCATATTGTAAATGAGAAATATTTAGACATTTCACACAAAATAAATACCTAACTTGTCTTACTGATTCAAAACACAAAATTGTACAGTGTGCTGTTTTTATTTCAATTTGTTTTTCTGTCTATATTGGGCTAATCTGTCTGTCTGTCTGTCTGTCTGTCTATCTCATAGACTTTCTGAATATTCAGTGTTTTTCCTCCCAGTAAACTCTGAAAAGCAAAAGCTAAAAAAGAGCAGTAAAACCCAGCCTCTATGGAGGATACAAAGGTGAAATAAATAAAAAGAGGGAACGCACTACAAAGCGTAACCTACAAGATACACTCGACCGGTCCTTTCAACCCAGCCGCTTAAAACCTTCAACTGCAAACTGCCTTTGCTGTTCTTCTCTTCCCCCTCTGTGACGGGAAAGTAAAATCCCACAAACACAACACAGCACCACACACTGTAGTGTCATTAACATCAATGTGTAATATGCCTCTTATATGACTTTGCAGCCAAACTTTTTGATTCGATCAAAGCCCCGCTTGGAAAACCGTAGGGTCTTAAGGATTTAAGGCGACGATGTCGCCTGTACAAAGTGTCGGCGGAATCCTGACACTTCTATTCCCAACCTCTGACACATCCCTTCAGTGGATACATAAGGTCTAGACAGACGCTAATCTGAGTTGATATTACACTCTAACATTCCTGAGTATATTTATTCATACTGACTTACTGCAAGTTGAAGAAAATATTAGGTTTATAGTTACTCTCTCTCCTGCCCCCCTATTTCTCTTTTTCATTTTCTCCCCCTCCCCACCCCACCCCCGCCCGTTAACATGCGCCTGAGGTGTGAAATAATAGTGGCCCGGGGGTGAAGGATAATTATTAAAAATTAATAATCATAATGAGGTCGGGTCCCAGGACAACCAGGCTGAGTCTCAGTCCAATAGATTCAGAATTCAATCTGTACTTTACATAAACCAATCAGAATGATGCACACTCCTGCATTCCACTGGCACCCCCAAACTCACTGTCTGATATTTAACAGTGAAATCTGTCAGGATTACCGCATCGTACCCTAAACCTACGAGGAGGAGGAGGATGAGGATGGGGGTAGGAGGAATGAGAAGGGGGAGGGAGGAGGAGGTGGCACAGAGAGGAATTAGCAAGGAAAGTGACATTCAAAATGTACTTTTTAATTAACTCCAGTTCTGGGATTATCAATTTGTGTCGGTACCATTACTCTGAGTGGGTAAATGGAATGTCCGTTGATTGCAGTGTACAAAATAATGTTAATATAAATTAATTTTGTAATTATATATTCAATTCAATATGGTTATGGCTTTATATATTTTTGTTTTTATGTATAGTATTTGTAAATGTTTGTGTATGATGATATTTTGCCCATGTCTTGTGTCATGCATGATGTGATTGCTGTGAATGTTGATAAGGACATAATCAGGATTCAGGATTTTTTTCGTTGACAGCAATTATGCTGCTCTTTACCAGAAAAAAAACAAACGCTAAATATGTTGCTCAAATAAAGGATAACCTTGAAATGTTTTATCGTGTCATGTAAAGGGCTCAGTAGCTTGTTGATTATCTAGGATTTAATATGCAGATCAATATAGGATAACATATCATTCAGTGGTTTCATTGACCTATTCATATACATACTCAATTGCTTGGTAACCCTTTTCAATCAGGGTACAAAAATGAACCATTAATTAACAGTGATGAATGCAGTATTCATGATTAACTAACAATTAACTAACAGTTAATTGTAATTAACCAATGCCTAGTAATTACTTACTAATAGTTTTCATGTTAACTAACATATTAATTGATTCAATAGAGTAATAAAACATTTATAAATGAATATCCATGCTAACATAAACACTGTTGCCTTAATTAAAATGAACACCATTAGCAGATTAACAGACCAATAATTAGAACATAGCTGCAAGTTAATTGTATGTTAATGCTTAGTACTGCATTAACTCACGTTTATTTTTATTATTTGTATTATTTATCTTACTGAAAGTGTTACTAATAGCATTTAATCCTTGAACTAAATGATCTTCCCCTCATTGGGAGCGGCATGTTTAGCTCCCCTTGTTTAGTCTAAGTTTGCTGCTAAGTGTTTTTCCCTGTGGAGCCACCTTGGGCGTGACGAGACAGGAGAGGGCAGAGTTGGGATTCTCAGCATTGCCTGCGTTGTGTTCAGCATCAAACTTTTATCAAGACATAATGGGGATAAATGATGCATGTAATCAGCGGCTAAATAATGCTTGAATATGCATGGCGGGCAGGTAGGCTGTGACCGGACGTCTGAGCGCTCTGCTCCCAGGTGGACGGCCACCATCTGGCCGCCCTGTGCGCGCTGACCCCAGTGCCAGACTCCTTAGTGTGCACGGACGTGTGCACGGGCGCCGGACATCATCTGGTCAGGCCCTAGCACACCTGACCACATGGACACAACCTTGCCACGGAGTTAGGGGACACACCACACCCTCCCACCGCCCACAGCAGCACATAGAGGTTACTCACTTCTGGAGGGAAAGCACTAGTGCGCCTTCCTGAACAGACTACTTTCATGAAGATTTAAAATTTTCTCTGTCAATTTTTACAGAATGGGGAAAACACAGGGTTTTGATGGTAAATAAATGAATTTATACTTTCAACCAGATTTCCATAAAAAAAGACTACATACATATGCCGGGCAGAGAGGATGAGAATCAATGCAAGGGTTAAATATTAGGTGGTGAACATTAGGATTAAAGCACTAAGTGAAATGTTAGGGAACATGAAAAATGTTTCACATTTTGTAAATCTGTTTTGAAAGACTGTAATGTGTGATAATTACATCCCTATATCACTTAATAATGTTACGTAAACATGCATTTCATTTCATTTTATTTAAAAAAAATAATCTAAAGGCTGAGCAAACTTAATATGTTTCCATTGAAGTCATCCAACTAAATGTTAATAAGTTGATCAAATGTAGCCCTATCTTATTGGTTGAGGAAGAGTAGAACGCAAACAGAATTGTAATTGTGACTGTGAATTGTTAATCGTGTTCATGAAGTCTTATTGAACGATTTCAACTAGAAAATGTAAGAACTATTTATACATTGTAGGGCTGCGCAAAACATTCAGGATCAGATTTGCAAATTTGATTTGCAGGTAAGTTTGCAACGTTTACAAAGATTTGTAAAGGAAGGAAATGATAGGATAGGAAGGAAAGGATGTGCAATATGTTTGTATAGCCCTTAAACACACTTGATCTCAAAGATGCCATTAGCCTAATTAATTTCAGACATTATCTTGTCTAAACTTCTTAGGTTTATGTAGTGGCATTATTTTGTTTTAAATGGAAGAAAATCAACAGTAGGTGGTGTGTGATTTTTTTTTTCATGTGTATGTGTGTGTGTGTGTGTGTGTGAGACCCTTCATTAGCATCCAGTGCCCCCTGCCGTGTCGTTATCTTCGGTCACTGAAGGGCCCTAGCGGGGGGCCCCAGAGGCCTGCTGCCGGCAGGCCATCCAACCCTGGCACTCTCCTCTCACCTCTCCTCACCTCTGATTAAAATCAAGACCGCCTTTATTTCCAATGTCCAAAAAAAAGTGTGTTTGACAACAAAACTAAGGTTGGGTGTATTGATTGAAACTTTTGCAGAAGGTTGTTGATGGTTCTACCGTAACAAGCCGGCCAACGGCTGCTTGTGGATTCTGTTTCAGTCGTCTTCTTCTGAGGTTCAAGGAGAAGGATGGAGGATAAGTGAGGGAAAAAAAAAACAGAGTCTGTGAGGAGCCAGGGGTGTGCATTGCAGAACACAGCGAGGATTTTTTTTTTTTGTTAACAGAATAATAAAGACTGACCACGGCATTGTGTCAACCGCATGCTAACAGGCTAGCGTTGCTACGTTCATTTAGTTTTCAGACGATGACACGCAACACAATGACGATGAGTACTCTGTAACCTCCCCTGACCGGGACACGTGTCTGGTTAGCCCCAGAGTCTTCCTGGATCTGCTCATTATGTAAATTACATCCCACGGTGGTTGGTGTAAAGCACTGCTCGTGACAGCGAACAGGGCTTCATTTCAGCAATTTCTTTTAGAGAATGTTGAGGTTCTGACAATTGTCCCCGATTGGTGGAAAGAGCGGCAGGGAGAGAGATGAGACAAACGGGGCGATCTGTGACACGTAGAATGGGAAGCATTCTGGGTTTTGTTCAGCAGATGACTTTTAGGGGAAGAAGATGGATTTGTCTGGAAGTAGTTCGTGTTCACCGATTTTTGCATCCAACTTCAGGATAGAATTGTCCAGACTTCCTTACAATTCTTCCCTCCTGTAACACGTTTGCTCAACTTTCTTACTGAGTAAACATTCATAATAAAAATATCACAAATAAAAACATGTGCAGAGAAGACCTGCGCATAGATAGTGACTATCATCCCACCCAACAGAATCGTCTTCCACTCAGGAAGAGATTCGATTCATCTTTAGAAGAGAAGAAAATCCTCAACCTTAAGATTTTTTAACAACATAATGAAATGTTGTAAATATGTCACCTGTTTGGGGCACCTTGTAAAAATGTTAAAAGAAGGCCTTCAATGGAAATAAAACAGAAAAATCTATAACACAGAGCCCTGTGACTGGTATATTAGCAAAGCACACAGCTTCTCTCCCAAACCGTCGGTCTCTGCTCACTTTCTATCGACAACAAACACTCTGAACACACGAGAGCAGAATTAGTGTCCCTCATGAGGAATCCACAGTTCCTTCCTGAAAGCCGTTCTGCTTTTACTAAACTCTGAGTAGGAATGCTTTGTAGTGCCTTGCCCTCTCTATGCCCATTGTTTTATTTAACAATCACATGACAGTTTATGTTTATATTCACAATGCCTGCCACACAGTAATTGGCTGTTTACATTACAGTATTATTTATTTCTTGCTTGTGCTGTACACTGCATCTTAACAGGAGCCAACATGAAGGGAAAGGCTTTCTGAGTTTCTTTGAAGTGTTTGTCTATATGAATGTGGTTACTTGTATGTACCTTTTTGCCTACAAAAGACTGTGTCAAACTTGTATGTTCAGTTTACTCAGCTTCTCATGTAGTGGTAGTTATACTATTATTAGTATTAGGATTTAACACAATTTTGGCTAACAGTGTTGGCTGCATTTTAGCACAAGTGCAGCATTCAACTAGCCTAGACATCACTAGACCTATTTATAAATGCATGTTAGTCTGGAATCTATCAGCTCATTTTAGGTTCCAAGGGGCATTATAAACAAAATGCCTCTGGATGCATTGGAAAGACCTACAAACAATCTGAGCAATGAAACATGTGACAAAGGTTGTGACAAAGGTTTCTGCATAACGGCATTAAATCCCACAGTATCATAGAGTATTTTGTTTATGAAGCCACTAATTAACAGTATTATAATTTAATTATTTCACTAAGCATTAAATTAACAGTATTATAAACAGTTTATTTGATTTAGTAAGCATAACATCCACAGTATTATAGCCTATTTCATTTGATAAAATCGTGTGGAAGAATCCTGACCTTTTTGTGCGCCACATACAAGATTCTCTCTGCTTTGGAGGAGCAGCTCCTGCTGATGCAACAATTGGAAGCTCAAAGCGCGGCTGACATTATGTCCTCTCCGGCTTGCCGTATGTGAACATGACTAATTAGTGGGAAAGCTCCGTCACAACGCCATATGGTGGCGGTGACGGAGCAGCTTGAGCAGGGTTGCTGCCACCCAAAACATCTAAGAATGTCAACGCAATCTGTCCGGCGCCAAGGTACCGGCATATGCAAATGAGGTTAAATGTTCAACCATTTTTTTTTCTTTTGTGTCACACCAATGGAGAGAGAGAGAGAGAGAGAGAGAGAGAGAGAGCAGTAGTACGAGCAGAGATACGCTTTCCATGCCAGTTTTAGTGGGATGCATTTATGTATTTTTAAATATTAATTTATGTCTTAGTAAATATATCTGTAGCTCCGGGGGAGCAGGTAGTATGAGTTGGAGCACAGCACTACCTGACTCACGAACGTCAACACTTCAAAACACATCAACACGATCAGTCATTGCGCCGCATAAATCACACTGCTAATTCTGGGTCAGGAAGATTGCAGAGGTTAATGTGTGTGTGTGTGTGTCTGTGGGCTTCAGTGGGTGAGTAGGTGTTGTGTGTGGGCGTGATGTAAGCCTGTGATTTTTCTTGTTAACGAATGCCGTGTGGTTCGCAGACTAAATTCTGATACTTAATAATGTGTTATTTGTTTGCGATGTGTTGTTTCGATAAAAAAGCAAGTTCAACTTTCACAGATGCAATACAAACAATTGCATCATAAAAAATATTACTATACTAAAAATGTTCTATGTAAAGAAAATGTGTTTATATGTATTTAGTGTTTAGCGACATGAATCCGGATGGGCCGAGTCCTGCATAGATCAGGCTGTATGTCACCCAGGGGGGTGTCGCCTGGAAGAGTAGGAGGAGACTGAGGAAGATGAGGAGGAAGAGGAGGAGGAGAAGGGGAGACTGCGAGTGGGACAGTGCTGATTCAGGGAAAGCAGCTGATGTCTGGCTTGAGAG
>JAOPUI010000030.1:10889607-10922982 GCA_027123135.1 Urophycis floridana
ACACACACACACACACACACACACACACACACACACACACACACACACACACACACACACACACACATATAGATATAGATACACATATCTAAATATATACACTATAAAGTAGTGTACAATATATACAAATATATCCATTACATCGTTATATAAATACAGGTTTGCACTTAGATGGATGCCTATTATATTCCATTCCATTATTCGGTAGGCTATTGTAAAAAAAAAGACACAGGTAGAAGTTAAAAAAAAAAGTCATGTCGGTTGAAAAGAGGTCCTGCATGCAGGTAGACTCCAAAACGAACATTGTTTGTGTAACTTTTTTTTAAACATAAATAGGATAAGATACGATAACCCTATGATAATCCCTGGAGGGAAATCCAGGTGTCAAATTAACACCATGTTAACTGTAATTTCTGAGATGGGAAGGGCTACTAATAATAACCACAACTACTAGTAATAATAACTACACAACTACGAATGGATTTGTACAGTTAGATTTAAGGGAAGTGAAAATGAACAGTTCTGTTTGTCGAGGAAATATGACACGCAGTCAGCCCTGCACGTCACAGCGCGTTATAGAGTCCTTATGTTGGAGAAATTTTGAAAAAGGTAATTTCTCACTACCAACCCGAACATGCAGCCGGCTACGTTCTCACAAGAACCGGTTAGAAAAGAGTGAGAACTTTCATGTCACAACATGACCTCGTCCTGTTCTATAGGAGCCCCTGCGCAGCATCCTCAACACACCACAGCTGTCAGTCTGCACACCGCAGCCACACTGTTAACTAATACTGTTCACTCAACGCAAATCAGCATATCTGTTTGGCCTATCAAATGAAAATAAATAAAATACATGAATGGTCTTCTCTTACAATAATCCGTGAGGAGGCCCGGTGGAATAATCCAGTCTCCCTACTGAGTCGCACTGGACAGCAGTAGGCCTGTTCTACATGGACCTTTTATAATAGGAGAAATACATATGAGAATCAGGGAGAGTGCGCTACACCAGGATCCGGGCAGGACGTGTAGTGAGGTGTAACGATGTGGAGGAGTCTCGGTGAACGGGGAGGAGAGCCCCGCCGACACGTCGCTTATGTCACCGAATATGAATCGGTTCTGAGAATCGAGGAGGGCTGGGCTTTAAAAGGACGGGTAGTCGTTGGGTCCCAGGGTCCGAACGTACCGACCAATCACGGACCCGTAAAAACAGAATGGGCGGTGCAACTTTCCTGCACCAACCAGCCGCCGATTGGTTGGTAACGGCAAGAGGCGGCGCCCACCGTACGCCCGGACCCTGGGCTCCAAGCAACGCCCACTTTAAGGAACTTGTGTACGTAGCAAGCCTGCGCCGTCGTCTGGGACCTACCAAACGTAGGGGTGCGCTGGAACTATTGCGCCAATAACAGTACAAAAACCTAAATATTGTGATCCAAAATTGGTTGTGTCAACCACACAACCACCCTCACAAAATCTCACGCGACGCCTATATAACCAAACACCAACGCGACGTGGTGCTTGTTTCGTTTACGGTGGTGGAAAAACCCTTTCTCCCCCCCTGCCGTGGAGAGAGTGGTACGGTCCCGGGCTCAAATTCCGAGAATTGGGCTGCTGAGATTCTTAGAACTGGGCTTCTTAGAAGTGGTGATGCAAGAAGTTTCTAGGAAAGCGCTACCAGGTGACTTTAAATTTCATTTTTTTCCAGGTGACATTTAAATTTTCCCTTTCTCCAGTCTGAATCGCTTCTCTGCGCTCTCGGATATCCATTTGGTGTTTTTATTTAGAGCTTTACAGCGGGTTGTCCTGCAGTAATGTGGCGTGAGTGCGTGTGTGTGCGTGCGGGGCACACACGCACACACACACACACACACACCGGGGGGAGAGGCAGGGGGAGAGGCAGGGGGCGACGGGACGGCGTGTGTGTGTGTTGACAGCGGGGAGGAGAGGGCTGCACTACAGCTCCTAGAGTCACTATAGACCAGTGCTGAAAGACACGCATTTAAAACGTGCTGTTGAAGCGCTGCGCACGGAGCTTATTATAATCATATAATAAAAAGACATGGAGAGGGTACCGGGGTGCAGGGGTGCGTGCAGGGGAGACACTTAGGGTGTCGAACTTGGAGCGGTCCACGGGACGCCAAGCGCGGTCCCGTCCGGGGGTCTGTAGAGCAAACACGCAGACTGTCAGAGCTGTTGCGGTGTCCATGCTGAGGAGTGTTCATACTGTGGAGTGCTCATATACTGTATAGTGTTATCATCCTGGCGTATTTGGGCATGTTTGTTGTGGCGGGGCTGTGTGCCGAAGTGTTATTAAGTGTTACTAAGTGTTATTAAGTGTTGTTAATCCGCTATGTTGTGGTGTCAGAGTTTCCAGTCCTCCATAGTCGGACTGAACACTGACATTGTCTTACTGAACGCGGCGTGGGTGTCGGAACGGCAGCGCGCCGTAGAGTTGATGTTGTGACGTACGAGTGCAGGAATGTTCCCCGCGCGGAGGATACCGTGTGAGGTGTAAGGTCGTGTGTGTGTGTGTGTGTGTGTGTGTGTGTGTGTGTGTGTGTGTGTGTGTGTGTGTGTGTGTGTGTGTGTGTGTGAGTGAGTGAATGTGTGTGTATGTATGGTGTATTTACACAGGGTGTGTACTGTGCTGCCGACATGGCTCATTAAATGTGCTGAATATGCAACGCTTGGCTGAGCGTTGACATTCTGCATCAATGTAAACATTCTCCACATCTACCAGCCCATTCAATACTTCAGTACACACACGAAAACTTCTTTCACATATCCTTATGTACTATAAAGTCTCAATATTTACTTTTGTTCGAAGTTATTCTGCAGTTTTTTTTGGAAAGTATGTCCATATGTGTGACTTGTTCTTATTTTAAACTCAATAACTCCACAAAAAAAACTGTATTGTGTTGCTGGCTTGACACACTTTATTATTATACTGGTTTAACAGTTTAGAATATTTGCTGAATATTCACCAAACTGTATACTGAGGTTTCAGGAAATCACTCGCAAATGTCTCATCTAATTTGAATAATATGTTCAAGCACCTCTTAAAAATTGCTTTTGCAACGTGTTTTAAGAGACAATGTCTTTGTAATGCAGATACAAAACAAATCTAGACATAAAACAACACATCATGGGAGGGGAAGTTTTGCTTCATGGTGAATTCACAGGTCTACAAATAGTGTTTTATAAAATAAGAAATCAAATGGAAATATAAAGTAAAGTCAACAAGATAATACAGAGTACAAATGAATACTTAGAATAAATACATACATGCAGCAATAAATAACTGCTGAAAGATTCAGGGAACATTAAGAATGTCTAACAGACACAGAATAGAGAAAACTGAGGCCGTGGATGGATCAGAAGGAAAGGAAAGCTGCTAGGTAAACATATCATTTCTCATGTCCTTCCAAACACTATCACCTCGGACAGATGTGGGAAGTGGGCCAGATGTTTCTGGAGCAACAATTTTCTGTTGGCTCAGCGCTATTTTAAAATGTCATCATCACGTCTCTTCTGGATATCAGCAGAGAGGGAGACTTCAGTCTTCAAGATCCTAGTGTAAACCAGAGATGTGAACTCAAGTCATTGTGACCCTGACTCAAGTCGACTCAAGTCACTGTTTTGATGACCTGCGACTTGACAGAAAATAAGTTACTCGAGATTTGACTTGGATTTGAAGTTGAAGACTTGTGACTTGAATTGAGACATGATGACATGGATGACTTGTCTGTGCTCGTTTAATGTTTTGGGTATAAATATTACATTATGGAAGAAGAAAAGATTTTCAACATAATCAATGTTGACATTCTAAGTGTCTGTGTAACTTTACCCAGTTTGCAAGCAAACAAAAGGAATGGCATTGTCATCATTGGATGACAAACCATGGACCCATTGAATCTCATGCTCTAATGTTTAAATATTTAAAACTTTTTTGAAATGTGCAATTTAACGTTAACACTACATTAAATGTCATTTATATTTTTTAATAATTGTTTTTAATGTTGTGACAGCGCTGTGGTTAAGGTCCAGACAGACAGACAGACAGACATACTTTATTAATCCCTGAGGGAAATTGCGTAAAGTTCGGTAAGAACCTACTGAAAACTTGACTTACTAAAAACCTGTGACTTGAGTTGACTTGCTTTCTTGTTACATATCAAACTTACTTACTTGGACCAAATGACTTGAGTCTGACTTGAGAGTGCTAGTGTACGGTGTAAACTAGCACAATCCCTCATGTTGTGAAAAAAATAGATAATATCTATTATATTACATAAAGCGGCACGTTGGTACGTTGGTAACGTTGGTAATGTTACATAAGAAGTTGTTGAGCCATGGCTGCATATTAGTAATGGGCAGACTAACTCTTTTTACAGAGTCGGTTCCATCGAGTTCAGTTGATACATGTAAATGTATTGAACCTTTTGAGTTGTAATTTTTTTTTGCAAAATGGCGTCAGAGGTCCTGACACTGTAATACATGCATGTTTGACAGCTAGTGCTGCCCACCCCACAAAACCTCTCTTCAATGCATTAGTCATTATATATACATTAACATTAATAACAGTTTAATACACATTTTAATGCATTGATTCAGCATCCCATTCATATCTACTTCAATGAGTGTAGCTTCTGGACTCCCTTATATGAGAGAAATTTGATGGTTAATTTGATCCCAGTCAGTGAGTAGCTGCCATGCATTGACGTGCACATTTGAGACCACAATTTGCCATTCACTGGTTGTCCCACCTCTTATGTTTACAGCAAATGCACCATTGTGGCAGCTAGCATGAGCAGCACACTACAATAACAGAGAGTGGGCATGGGCAGGATGATGAAGACGAGGATTCATTCAAAATGCTGACCCGTTACATACCGGACATTAAAAAGAGTTGTTCAAAAGGATTTGTTCATTTTTGCACATAACTACTGCATATTCCTCAATTACATTGAATGCAGTCATGAGGACAGTCAGTTATTAATACAGAGTGTAGTCCACTGGTAGTTTATGTGGGATTAATGTCATATGTAGTCTGTATGGTGTTAAATATAGTGGCCGTGACTTATGTGTGTTTTTGAGCTGGGTTTCAGTAACTGTATACTGATTTGGTTCAAATGCTAATTGAGCCAGCCAGCCTGTGGTCTGTAAGCCTTCCCCTTGTGTAGATGGCATTTTTCATTCATATTGTGTCGCTCTGCCATGCCGCTGGAGGTTGTGTTATATTGTACCACCTACCCATGTGTGGAATGCTAGTTAAGCTATTAGCTATTTATGTTTATATGTTATGTTAAATGTGTTTATGAAACGTATAAGATATTGCTAGGGCAATAACGACTGGTCTGTTTACTATTTCAATATGGTATTCATTATTTATATATTTTCTTATTGTTTTACATAAACCACTCATACAACCATTCATTCTTCATTAATTTACTTGCCGAAGTTTCATCTGTATTGATGCCAATCATTCAAACTTGTGTAAACAGCAACAACGGTTCCCTGTGTCTGTGTCTACTCTCTGCTGGAGTTGTCGTGCTGGGTAAAGTGGTCCCAGCTTTATTCATCACAAACTCATTGAAAGCTCCCTTTACCTGAACTTTGAGCCAAGGCGTGTTAGTCAAAACGGGGCAGAGCAAAATGGAGGGCCGATCACCCAAAACAAAAGGCAGAAGACACTTGATTGCAGAGGGAGCCGGGAGCTGTTGGAGCTTCACAATGTATCAGGGCTCAACCTTTAGGTTCCAGCTGGCTGATTAAATGTTTGAAGTTCTAACTATTTTATCAAAAAGCAATACATGAAGGAAAAGTAGACTCATGGCTCAGTGTTGTTGTTTTGATTCACACTCACATGACTATTTCCAATAATTCTTGAATAATGTGTTTACTGGCATAATCAAGACACATGGCACATCTGTAAATATGCTGCTTTGGATAAAAGTGTCTTCTGAATAACTAGATGTTGATGTATGCATAATGTTTATTTTGTTTTTTTGCCTACTACTTTAGGAGTGGACCCGATGTTGATTATTTTTTCAGCTCAAGCGAAATCTTGAAACATGAAAGCGTGGATTTGTTTCATTAAAGTAGGGTCTGTGTTGTGTGTTGCACTCAGAGATGGAATGAGAACACGATACGATTCAAAACCTTTTGATGTTTTTTAACAACGCACAGAAAACAAAGAGATCCGCATTTCACAGTGGATGAACACAGTTTGAGGAGACGCAGTTAAATATAATGAGCGGGTTTTGTTTGCATTTATGACACGTTTGTCATGTGACCTAACTTGGATGAGCTCCAAAGAGGATGCTTTACTTTCACACTTTGTCTCGTATAATTGTTTAACAGTAGATTATGTTTTTTAACTAAAACGAAGTGGGGATATTTCATGAAAGGCAGAAGAAATGTGTTTTAAGTTTAGTCTGAAAGATCAGCAAACACATTTTAGTATTGTTGGACAGACTGATGTAATGAGGACATCAGTGGAAGACATCTATCCATCTCTTTCTCTATCTCTAGCTTTCTCTCTGTCACTCTCTCTAGTGTACAAAGCAAACTATTAAAGTTTTAGTTTGTCTGGCAGCTATAATTTGACTGTACTCCATGTGGGTTGCAGTCTCGTGAGATTAGAGAAGATATCTATCCTTGAACCGCACTCGCCTCTGCTGTAGCCTCCATGAGAGGAGCAAGCTATTTGACCTAGACTGAAACAGCTAGGATGGAATGTTAGGAGGATCTGAGCAGAGGTTGCATGACACCAGGGGGTCAAGGGTCAAAACTCTTACCCTGCCACCCGTAGCCGAGCCCCCGGCTGCTCAGTAAATGTATTTGAACGGAAAGGAGAAGCATTACGGTGTTCAGGTGGAGCGAGAGAACAATGTTATCCAAGGGCAGGTTCCTCTACTGCACCATCTTTTTCTGCAACAACACACCCTAGACACACACTGCTAGACTCTGCCTGAGGACTATCAGCTAGTGTCCGTCCGGTCAGCTCTGGTCCATCCTACTGTCGAAGTGCTATTTCAGATCTCCTACTCCATTGTGAGCCGTCAGTTAACACACCCCGGAGCAAATAGAAGAACAACAGAGGTTTTTTTTTATGAATAATTTGACAAAGCAATATCAAAAACATAATGGAAACACATATCCCTCCCTCGGGAGTCACCTCCCCCTCTCTTGCCACTATCCGCACCATCCAAGCATCGGTTCCCAGGCGGCCTCCTGGGAACCAGGTTCCACTAGGCCTATAATAGTGTTGTTAAGTATTGGCTAAACAGTGTAATTGTTGATCTATGGTAATGACTGAAGAATATCATTAACAAACTGCTCTGCTGCTCTGGCAGCAGCAAAGCTTTTCCCCCCGGCCATTTGTGACAATAAAAATAAATAGTTTCAGCTTTATATTCCCACATTTATCGCTGTGTTCTCATCTTTAACTACTTTCTTTGTTTTTATTTCTTTTAGTGTGCGGGTGGATGCCCAGACTTCAGAGACATGTGATTTCATTGTGATGAAATGTTCACGGTAGCTATTATGTATTTTAGAAGACCATGACTCAAACATTTATACGCAGAAGGAACGTCCCCCCTCTCTGCAATACACTTGATGAGCGGATAGTGTGTTGTGAAGATAGATGACATATTATGATTATATCTTCAGATGATGAGGGGTCGAGATGACAAAGAACTGAATGTTCTTCATCCCGTAACCATGTCTCAAAACGGTTCCGAATTATGTCCAATCCAACTTATTACTGTCGAATGAGCATATGGTATCCATATATTTACAATGTTTTTTACACAGTTCCATCATGTACATATATACACATATATAGGACGGAACTATAATTTTGGTCTTTTTATCCTGTATTAGTATATTTGGGCTGAATGAATCCTTGTGCATTTATGAGCATATGGTATAAGTGCATTCATAAATTATTTTTACATACATTAGGAGCCGGTAAAACGTTCAACAGATAGGAGGGAAAAAAAAAACACAGGGTGCTTTTCTGTTGGGGTAAAACTGCGTGTTTCTGGGTTATCATCACCCCCTGGATGTGGAGATCAGGGGTGTGGTTGGTTTGAATCATTCAGCAGACCCTCCTCTTCTCCAGGCAGAGTGCAGACCGGTGAGCCTGCGATGTATCTCCTGGCAACACACCCATTCATCAGCTACAACGCTTTTGGGGAGTCAAACATTAACCCCAAAGAATAACAGTGGTGCTCTCCATCCAAGTTCAGAACCACAGCCCCTGGTCGGCATTAGGATAGCCGGAGAGCTATTTTTGTTTCATTAGCGGAGGAAGAAACTATGTGAAGATGAGGAGCATGGAGATTATGTTATTCTCTATTTGATGATGCAGGAAATGTACATTGGCAGTGGTGGAATGTTTGGAAATGAGCGTTTCTAATAAATGATATGAATATTCCCTGAGCCACATGGGAGGAGGAGTGGAGCCTGCGAGACCGCAGCGGCACTTTGCTCTGAACTTGGAAAATGATCAGCGCTGCAAAATCTGTAAAGCGCTTACTGTCAGAGAGGCTTGAGCTGAGTTACAGACGCTAATCCCCCCATCTTCCTCCTCTCAATTTAGTATTTTAATTCAAGTAACTCGACTCTGGCAAAAAAGTTGATCTTAAACAAACCATTGCAACGACAACCACAACACAAACTTTTCTTATTTGGTGAAAAGTTTTAGAGTGAACCTGCGAAAATATGTGAAAACCTTCCTGGTTGAATCCACCTGTGGCTTCTCTCACGTGTATCAAAGCAGTAATCATAAAACAAATTTTATGATATATTAAAAGCAAAGTTACAATAATACTCAGCTCAGTAAGTGTAATATATTATTTATATTATTTTTAACCTGGCTCTCAAAAAGATCCAGAGACAACCTAGTCCACCTTCAGTCAGAAGTAGTCCCACAGGGGTGATATCAGGGTGTTAAAGGGAATGTATTGAAAGCAGGGGATTGTGGGTAAGGGTGAGATGATGAATACGAACACAGCGGCGATGTCCTTCTGTTCCGACAGCAACATTTTCCCGGAGAAGGATTCTGCTGCTAATGCTGACATCTCGTTGGAGCCTGAAATTCAATTCTGCTCAGGAAGGCGTGAGGAGAAGACATTGGTTGGACAAAACAGTCGTTTATCAATCAGCCTTGTCACCGCTATCCTGCAGTGTGCGTGACCAGAAAACCAACGCGACACGGTGTGGCCTACAGCGCCAAGGTTTTACCCACAAACAAAGAACACACTTTTATTTATTTGACATTAAACCACAGAGTCAAGGTTTTTTTTTTTTTCTTTCAACCAAGGATACAGATTTTTTTTTTTGGTGGCAGTATTTTATTCAGAACACATTCGGCCAAGAACACTAACACATTCACACACACACACACACACACACACACACACACACACACGCACACACTTTGTTTTGTGAAAGCTGGTCTGTGTCTCTGGTTTTCAGGCCGTGAGTCAGGTTGTCAGGTAAGGCAAAAAACAAGTAGGAACCTTGTGACCAGACATCCACATCAACACCTCCCCAACACACACCTCGCAGGTTGTTTCATCCAGGTGGTGAATCTGAGCTTCGCCTCTCACATATTGCGACATCTGTTTACCTGAAGATGGAGCGGGCGAGGTGTTCCACTTATTCAGTGATATCTAAACGTGTTCGCAAGTACAACTTACTTCAAAGGTGCAGTCAATCAATTATCCTTTAGAGTAATAAGTAAGGAGAAAATGCTGGTTCTACACGCCACCTTTATCAATTGTATACCACGTTGGATAGTTGTGGTGTATATCTATTTAGCTTGTAAGGTTCTTTGAGGTTTGACGTATTAAAGCATTGATCTGATATATTTCTTGATGTAATTGAAGTATTTCATCTGTTGTTTTAGTCAGGCTTCACACTGCAGGGAGTAGAAACACAGAGAGGACACCTGAATCTGGTCTTTCGCTCTTCCCAAGTTTCTTTGCCAATAATACCAGATACTGAGCCATATGTTCACTAAACTCTGGATTGGTATCTCTTCTGTTGTCTTGTTGTCAGGCTGTGAAATCTGAGCACGATCTGTGGGGCGTTGCCAGATGTTAAGATTAAAGCCCTTTAACGGTTCTAGATGTGTTGTGACTTGGGTTTCTCAGGCAAATTTGGATCTTGTTCAATATCCTCCTCTGCAGCACCCAGTTTACACAAAAGGTTCTAAGCAAATATTAAAAGGAAGAGTCTCGCCTTAATTAAGCTTGATTAAGCTTAATTAAGCTTTGGGTTTCAGAATATTTTGCTCATTTCACCATTGGCCATAAATGAACCTCATTCACTCCAAATTAAAATGCTTTATTTCATGATGTGTTAATAGTTTTCTTCTAACTGGAAGAAGGCCCTTGACCTTGTTGCTTTTTTCTTCAGTAGAAGAATTTCAGAGTTCATTGAGTGCATGTTTTTAATTCTGAAGCTTGGAAAAAAAAGGTCACTCCCTTTTCTGTTAAGTAAATGCAGTCACATTTACATCCATCACATGGCAGATATTACATTTTATTGTGTAAAGAACACGTTCTCTACAACATGAGAAATGTTATGTACAGTATATCTAAAAAAAAGTTTGAATATGACAAAAATGATAATAATGATGATGACAAGAATGATGATGATGATAATAATAATAGGAAGAAGAAGAAGAAGAAGAAGAAGAAGAAGAAGAAGAAGAAGAAGTGCATTGACATTGCATAAGAATGCAAAGGACATATTAGATATAAAATATTTTTTGTGTTCAGTAATTTAATTCAGACTGTGTTTTACAGCAACAACCTACCGTGTCCTGTGTTGGTCAACGAGGGACGATGGATGCGTTTAGTGAATTAGTCCCACATTACTAATGAAGTGTTGTATTAACCAGAACCCCAGAATGTTGCTTTCAACCAGAACCCCACCAGCGAGGAAACACACCCTGTCCATTCACATCGCTCTCTAGGTAAATGCATTTTATTATTTTATTAACCTAAGGTCATTTATTTATAGCACTAACATCCCTAGTCTCCGTCCCTCCAGACAGAGGCTAATACTTATGTATTGGATGTCCATGCTCTGAAAGGAAGCCCTCAGAGCAGATGGCCTGTGTCCAGGGTGGCACGCTGGGGCAGGCCTCCATCGGTGGACACAACAAGTCTTGAACCACTGATTGTTTCCTGTCCTCCCCACGTCGGGTCACTTTATTGTGGTGAATACTGCTTCCTCACTTTACCTTGGCTGTTCTTATTATTCCACTGATCTCACCTTCTTCCACCCGCCAGATTGCAGCATGTCAACAGGATGGCCTTCTGTCCATCCCTCATCGACACCGAGGGAAACCTGTTTGATCTGCCTCGATCCTTATTATTTCTTGAAACAAACTTCTGCAAATGTGTTGTCCCTCTCTCCTCCCTTTGTTTTGTAGCAGCTTTTTAAAAGACGTTCCACTCTGAAGTTGTTCTACAACAGGACAAGGTTAGGGTGACCTTAAGGACCGCACAGGGACACTGCCGCAGCATTGTTCTCCTGTACTTAACAACTCTCAGATAGGAACGCTTTGCAGGACTAGGAAAGGTAAGACGTCTTTCAGGGAGGCAGCAAAACTTGAAGTGCTTACAAAATATAAAGGGCTTACATGATTACCAGAGGGCCACTTTGGTAGGAAACTGGAACAATACATTTTCAGATACATGCACTTATGGGACAAATTAAGTGGATTAGAGTTGGTAGGCTGCCTTTATGGGTCAGAAAATATTGGTTGTTCCTTCTTAGCATAGGGGTACAAAGAGTGAGATTTGAAAAACACTAGAAAAATACAGTGGGATACTTTTAAATACTGTGTATTCAATTTGACTTAAATCTTGACTATCATTATAATTTAGCAGCGGTTGATGTTGCTGTCATAGCCAAGTTAGATAACCGATGGGTCTGTGTTTGCTCACAGCTGTGTGTGTGTGTGTGTGTCAGAGAGTTTGTGTGTGTGTGTGTGTGTGTGTGTGTGTGTGTGTGTGTGTGAGTTTGTGTGCGTGCGTGTGTGTGTGTGATGACGTTGAAACACCACTGGCATCACTAGGACTCATCAATGAGCCAAAGGCAGTAACATTATTCTTCATTTCCTCTGAGAAGCTGGCGGCCAACACACACGCACACAGCTGCGAGAACACAAACATACAGAGACAGACACATACAGAAATACAAACCCACACACATTTGCAGACAAAGAGAAATTCACACACACACACACACAAACACAGCTTTGAGGACACACACACATTAACACAAAGTTGGACACACAGATACACAAGACACACAATCTGAATAATATGCACAGAGACAAACATATCCATAAATAGAATACAAGCACACACACAAACACACAACTCAATCACAGCTGTGAGAACACACATTAAAAGAAACACACTAACACACGGCTCCAGAGCCATCAGGGCTGCAGCACACACACACACACACACACACACACACACACACACACACACATAGAGACCCCCCCCACACACACACACGCACAAAGATACACTCACACACACAACGATAGATAGACACATACACCATCTATCCATCCATCCTCACTCTTTCTCTCTATCCAGCTCTCCATCCAGCCATTGATATATAATTGTATCTATATGTATCTCTATGGAGAAATATATATTTCTGGAGAGAAATATATATATAGCTTGTGTGTGTAGCTGTATTATTTGTAGTGCAACCGTTAGCCAAGTTGTGTGAAGAGAGAGAGAAGGAGTAGAAAATTGCAGGTAAACCAAGGTTGAAGATCTAACCTGACACGTGGAAGCTATTTGAATGGCTTGCGGTTTCCATGCAGCACTGGCTTCAGGTGACAGATCGATATGTTGTGGCTCTCTGGTAAGACGATACGAGTCCCCTTCCATTACTGTCATCTGGCTTCTACAACCAAACGAAACACTTTCTGATGGTGAACCAGCTAGACGCCTTGTTATGTAGACAAACTAAATACCTTCTCATGCAAACCAGTTAACCTTGTGATGTAAACCAGCTGAACACCTTGTGATGTAAACCAGCTGAACACCTTGTGATGTAAACCAGCTAAATACCTTCAGATGTAAACCAATCAACCTTCTGATGTAATCCCACTAAATACCTTCTGATGTAAACCAGCTAAAAAGTAACGTTATTACACATAGTCACATAAACACCCACACTTGTAGACACACGCACAAAAAAACACGCTCACACACACACACACACACATACACACAGAGATACGTACACAGAAACCCATCTGTTTCAGACCTTGGATTTTTCCCGCACAATTCTCATGTTGATAAATGATGTCTTCTCCTCTGTGGGTCACAGCAAGACCCTGACTTTATCCCTCTGTGGTCTGCCTTTTTCTGTCATTTTAATCCAATTTTTTCCTCTTTTTAAAGTGTTTTTAGTCACCACATCAAGGGATTTGTTCTTTGGCATTTTAGTTATTTAGCTGAATGTTTTCTCCAAAGGAAATAAAGGTCAGGTACAGTTGTGAAAGAACGACATGGAAAAAACTGCTGAATGAACATGACTTCCTTGTATGTTCAAAGTTCCTCATCCTTGGAGTGGAGTGGATGTGGAGTGAATGGGAAAGTTAACCACCAGACAGAAGTTGAAGTTAACCGGGTTACCCATAATAAAAGCTAACACATAACATAACACAGTCAGTGCGTGGCATTTTGTATTAACCCTTCCTTGTCCTGGAATAGAAATAGGCAGCCAAGGAAGCGAAGGTCACAGTCCTCCACCCCTCCCTGACAACTCTATCCTCATTAAAACCTTTTGTTTAGCGCACAACTTCTCTGGTAGTATAACAAGCCGCAGCACATTACTAATGTATTACAACACCATTTCGGGGCCAAGCCAGAGTTTGGCCTGAATAATCAGAGGAGATGCAGGAGAGGAGAGGAGATGTGTCTGGTGCACTAGAGCCATACACACAGCAGTGCAGTTTGGTACAGAGAAGGAGCAGCAATGTCACATTCACTGCAGGAGTCCGTTTGTGTTGAGTTAAAAAAACCCCCGATGTAACGGTCCTTCAGCAAGCCTCCGACCCGCGGCCAGGATGTGCTCTCTTCTCCTCTCTTTCTTTTGCATCGATTTCTACTTTTACGCTCTCCAAACCAGCCCTGAACTCTTGAGCTCAAGTTTCCATACATCATCATTTCCGCACGCCACCTTGTTGGTACATCATCACTTCCAAACATCATCACGGTGAAGCACCAAAGTGCATCACTTTGTCATTGCTCTTTTCCTCCAGATCCCAGTTTTAAACTGCTGTGAGTGAATAAAAACTGTAAGTAAATAACACTGTTATCCATGTCCAGTGGCCAAAGACGTTTTTGGTCCAATAGGAGTTAGAGCAACACATTCATAACTGAAAACACACTGAGAATAATGACAGCGATAAACCAGCACCTGAACTAGATCAGAACCACACAGATAAAAACAGAGAGGTACAGCCAACACAGAGAGAAGAGTTGATGCTTAAAAAGACACAACACAGATCACGACCTGGATGACAACGTGAGGAGGAGAAAGGGCAGGGATGGCTAGAAGATGAGAGATGGCGGAGGCGTAGAGAGGAGTACACCAAGGAGCAATAACGAGTACATATATGTGAGAGGCAGGAAGAATGGAAGGAGAAGGAGGGATGAGAGGAGAAGGGGAGGAGTGAACCCTCAGAGGTCCACAGGAGGTGCATGGTGCCAGGGAGGTGCTGGAGTAGTGGACAAGCAGAGAAGAGTAGATCAGCGAGGCAAAAGTACAGTGAAACAAATGCAGCTAACTAACTACAATATCTCACGCAGCACAATCTGTTCCTCTGCTAGTGACTGCCTTAGATATTGAGCTATATATTAAGATATATATAAAAAATCACACACAGGGCAGATACACATAATGGGACACCAATGACAGCTGTTTTATTACTTCAGTTAATAGAACAACGTTTTACTGACTTTTAACCTTGTTTAAGCCATTAGTCTCAACAAGACACAGGAACCAGATTATTTCAAGTTCTTTCAAGAGAGACGAATCCAGAGGTCAAAGTTTTGTTTGTCCATAACAAAACAAACTAAACCAGTCAAGCCAAAGAAAGTCCTGCTGAAATGTGTCTGCATGTGAAGTTCATGATGTTTTTGTCAGAGCTTTATGTGTTGAGCCTACCTCTGTTATATTGTCTTTTAATCTCCTAACAGGTGACTTTCCTTCTAAAGTAGCCCGTTTCAAGTTCAACACAGGCTGTAAATAATGAATTACTGATGTTCTCTTGAGTGAGCGCGCGGCAATGTAATAGCCTGTCAAGGTTTTTTTTAGAAGGTTTCTATGTATTTATTTACACGCGCCCTCATATTTGAGGCTTTTCTCTACTGTGAATACGAACACAACTCATCTCAGAGAAGCAAATTAAGAAGACAACAGCGTCGATGGCCTTCTGCCGAGAGCCCTGAGCGTGTGTGAAATATATTAACATGGGCTAATAGATGTACAGAAGTGCTTGGACAGCTTCTATATTTGCTTATTTGTTCATATCAAAGCCAACAGATTTCCCCTCGCAAAAAAAAAAAAAAACGAAGCGTCTGCTAATCGTTGCTGAGTTGGCTTTGGCTCGCTAAATCATAAACAAACATTTTAAGCACACCCTTTCATTTCCTGTGACATCAATGCATAGAGATACTCATGGTCTTCAGGCCATCGTGGGACACGACCCGAGCAAACGCTCTCATGTTTTCAGTTTTTGTCCTCTAGAATGATGCCATGGCCAAGCGGAGAGCAAGGTTTATGAAAGAGGCCAGCGTTGGGACAGCTGGAGCCACATCTCCAACCCAGCCACGCAGTGTCAGCTCTTCAACAGGCTTAATGTCTTGTCATTCAGCTTCAACACTGACCATTCCTCAACTAGAACAGTAACTATTCGTCATCTAGAAGAGGGACTATTCTTCATCTAGAAGAGGGACCATTCTTCATCTAGAACAGTAACTATTATACAACTAGAACACTGACTATTCTTCACCTAGAAGAGGGACTATTATTCATCTGGAAGAGGGACAATTCTTCATCTAGAACAGTGACTATTATTCATTTAGAAGAGGGACTATTATTCATCTAGAAGAGGGACTATTCTTCATCTAGAACAATAACTATTATTCAACTAGAACTGTGACTATTATTCATTTAGCAGAGGGACTATTATTAATCAAGAACAGTGACTTTTCTCCATCTAGAAGCGGAAACTATTCTGCATCTAGAACAATGACTATTATTCAACTAAAACAGTGACTATTCTTCATCTAGAACACCGATTACTCTCCATCTAGAAGAGGGACTATTCTACAAAAACCTCACTGTTCTTCAACTAAAATAAGCACAGTTTTTTCAACAATAATGGTTTCTATTCTTCTTGAATAGTGACTATTATTCAAACAGCTAAGACTGTCATCTTTGCAACTCAAATAGTGAAACAAAAGAACTAGTTTAATCAATTATATAATTGACTATTATTGTTGATTGATGAAACACAACACCTAATGTATTAAAAATATTATTACAGTAGAAGACTCAATAATAGCTCTTCAAACAGAACACATTGCATTGATTGCTGAATTGAAAAGGCCTCAAACCAATTTATTTATATTTCATGTGTGTCTTCTCTAACCAAATTCTTCACAATAAAATAGCTCAAGCTGGTACACTTTTTCATTAACCACTTTATCAAAATAAAAGACCAAATACCTATTAGGTCTTTTACTTTTATTAAAAATAAAGGCAAAATACCGATTTTTCTTTGAAGTTCAAAGTAACTGCAGAAAAGGGCAAACAGCATGTCAAACTGTGTGTTTTTCAGACAGTCCAAAAATATTCTGGCTTTAGGTACCATTTCAAGATACAAGAAGGCTATTTTAGTGCTGTAACATATTGTGCATCTGCATTTTGTAATAGAGTGTCAAAATATAGAATTATAATATAGAAATATACAATATAGAATTCAAAATATAGAATATGGCCCTGTGTTGGTAATGCTGGAAAAGCATGTACATTTGCCTCTAGCACATCTGATTTAAATACCCCAGCTGTTTGTTCAATTTTAGTGTTGTGTCATTTCACTTGTTTGAGTTTTGACATTTTGACTGATCAATGACTATCAGTACTGTTGTTTATGTGTAGTTTTGGCATGGGTTGTTTTGTTTGTGTTGCTGGCTTTAGTCTGAGTTGAGTATATTTGTGTATTGTGCTGGATGGGCCAAAAACTTGTGTTGAGTGCATGGCGTTGATTTGTGGGTTTGCCAGGTGATCTAGGCTGAAACCATCCACTGGCTGGGTGTGTAAACTATCCCAAAGAGGTTCCAGAAGAACACTCTTTGAATAGTATAACATCTTTATGAAATCAATAATACAACATCAACATCACAATAACAGCTGTACATATTACCAATGCAGATAGAAAATCCTTAAACTTAAAAAAAAGGAAAGTAACATCATACACCCCTTACACATTATAGATCAGTGTGTACGCTGATACTTGTTTCCTATCGACGAACAGCAAGATGAATTGAGATTCCTCTTGGTCTTGTGTTTATTCAGCTGTTTTTATCATGTTGTTTTATGTCGGCTCCACGTGAGAATACGAGCAACAGTGTCACCACTGATCAAGTGATGATCAAAGGGTGTTCAGTCCTGCACACCACCGCAGTCACGCAGTAGAATTATGCAGCCTGCTAGTATCTTAATGCTGCTTCCCTGGCTGCTTATGACACACACTTCTCAGCAGTGGAGCAGTACCGCTGAGCAAGGCAGTAGAGGGGGTTTCAGATGCTCAGGACCACCTGCTGCCAGGAAACGTAAGATGCTTGTTTGTTTGTTGGTTTCTTGTTTGTTTGACGAGAGAATGGATTGGATCCAGTAGTTTTGTTTGAGGAGGATTTCGTCATCTTGACAAAAATAAATCCTATAGCAGACAAAGATGATGTAATCCACCTGATCTTAACACAAGCCATTGCTCTGTCTTTACCTACCTTAATCAGGTATACAGTCTTCTTATCACAGGTGTCTACATGTCTGTTCTCCAAAAGAGGTAAGGAAGTGAACCAAAATATATTCTGATTTGATAATCATGCAAATACTGAATACATTTAAATTCAAACCATCTAGTCAGATGTCAAGTCAGAACTCTGGAGTTAAGTTTCTCCAATATTCCACTTTGAAATTAAATCTTGAATTGGATATGGAAGGCAACCAATCATCTTCAACCCAATCGCTCAGGCAGCCAATAACATAAGGGCATGTAAAAGCCTTGTTAATAGGAGGAGAGGAGGCGTCTGTATAATAATAATTACCATCATAAATGAATGCTGTCATCTAAACGTTAACTAGACTTTTTAATAAGAAATAAAAATGTTGTTATTTGAAGAGTACCAAACGATTAAGGGGACATATTGCTGGGGTTGTGTCGTTGTTTACTCCTATGAGCCTGAGGAAGATTTACGGCCCGTTGTTAAACAGCCACATCGGAAGGAGAGGACGGCCAATCAGAACAAAGCAAATGGAGTACAGATAGCGAGCGTTTCATGCCTTCGACAGCTCCATCTTGAAATGTTATTAGTTTGCATGATTGCACGCTCACATACACACACACACTAACAATGTAATTTGGATCTCACCTGAAAAACGCACATCTAATGGAATACTTTGACACATTAAGATATGACGAACAGAAATATGAATACAATGTTTTCTATTGGTACATAGTACTCGCGTTTCTTCTGAATTGCTGTTAAACAAGTTTTCTTATAATGCTTTTTATTTTCAATAGATGTGGCAGCCATCTACATCATTTATTTTCTCTATCTGCAACCATCAATGAAAATTGATAATCCATAGCACTATAACAAGCTTAATGCCACTATAAATATAGCTTGGCAGATTGAAAGCTAATGGGGCTGGTCTGTTAAGTGTGATGCAAGCAGAGGCTATTTCACTATTATATTAGAATATCAGCATAACAATATTTCAGATGAAAAAAATAATTCCACCAATCCAATTAATCGATTCAAACCATTGTAAATATCATTGATGATATCATTAAAATATTTGACATTTTATAGCGATTCACATGTTCTTTTAATGTGTTAAAAAATGTGATGTCTGATTCCTGCGATTCAGTATGTAAAGTGCTAAGAAGGTTGGTTTTGTTGGTTTTGTGTATGAACGGTATCATTAAACTTGAATAGAATGAGAGCACATTTAACAAATGGGGTCGTCATATGCAATGCGAGCATTGAAAGGTCATGGAGTTACATTGTGTACGTTTTTATCGCTGGCTGTTTAAGCAGTCAAATCATCTCTTTCTACTCACTCAAACACAACTTTGTTTAAAATTAGGGTCTCAGAAGGAATGGCTTTTACATCCATGGACCTTTTAATTTTGTCATGAAGATGGGCTCTTGGTTGGTAACAGGCATGTAATGTTGGGGGTGTTAGAG
Organism: Urophycis floridana; assembly: GCA_027123135.1. Classification (NCBI taxonomy): domain Eukaryota; kingdom Metazoa; phylum Chordata; class Actinopteri; order Gadiformes; family Phycidae; genus Urophycis; species Urophycis floridana. The sequence goes on from JAOPUI010000030.1 coordinate 10,909,149, forward strand.
GACTAGAGTCTCTATGGAGGGGGACCCCAGACGTCAGACCAAAAAGCCAAGACTTTCCCGTGAGGTCCATAAAAATAGAATGACGTTCTCAAGGCTTCCAGGGACCATCTACTGTCACAGTTTCTACTTATGTGGATTGAATGGCTATTAAAGAGTAATTTAGTCTCTATATCCAACTCTCTCATTCAGTCATTCATTCATTAAGCGGCTCTCGTGGTGGACGATCTGAAGTATGAAAGCCTTGACGATAACACTTCCCATTATATTGGGTCGTATCCAAGTCATTTGAGTTTTCAGTACAATACAGTACCGGACGATATATTGAATTGTACTTTGCATTCCGCTGTAGCAATCGTGGTACCTCACACACTAAATTACACAAATATCCTCCAAGTCTTTAAACCCAAATTCAAATAAAACCAAAATAAATAAATCCACTAACCAGAGTTACTAATCACATTTCTAGTAATTACCTTTTAACGGTTATATAATTTGGTGTAATTGGCCTTTCTTCTCCTCCGAGTTACTTAGTAGATAGTTAAAAGGATAGCATAGTAATTTGAATATAATATGTGTGTGTGTGTGTGTGTGTGTGTGTGTGTGTGTATGTATACAAAGAAAAACACACACAGCAAGACAGTGGCCTTAAACTGGTGGTCTCCAGCTCACATTTTTCAGAGACGGTGCGGACACTGTCAAATGAAGATCTTTCCCTCTGCCATCCCCCATATCGTACATGAAATGAAAGCAAGACCCTTCAGACTGGCTCTGCTGGCCTGACAGGAGGAGGAGATGAGAGACAGTTTGAGAAACGATGAAGACCAAACGACGGTTACGCACTGCATTCAGACAACATTATCGGAATGAATTGCGAAGAGGAGTTGGGATATATGTTTCACTTCCTCAATCATCTTAGATATATAGATCTATATTGATCTATATATATATATTTTTTTTTTTGCCCTTCTTTTTTGCTTTCATCTCAACAGTGTAATCCATTTCCCTCATTTTTGGGTCCCGAAGCCTGACACGGGGGGAGTGTGGGATCGATATTTGCCAAGTTTAAACCTGGGGATTATCCATCCATCAGGCCTCCCAACAGAAGCCCTCAACTTTGACATAAATCCTGAGCTGTCCTCCATCGTTGAGAAGGTCAGCTCCGGCTGTGGTGCGTCGTACACCTAAAGAATGGTTTACGCAGTCTGTAATGTCACCCTCGCTTATAAACGCTACAATAGTGACCCATAAACCCCCTCAAAGCACGATTTACCCGCCAATCAATCCAGCCACAACAGGCTGCCTAGCCTGGGGTCATTACCTCTGTGAAATAAAAATGTGTTTTACATTCATTTTGAGATATTTTATCATCAATAATGTGCTGTATATGGTGGAACACACAGCTCTGTTCAAACAAAAGGACCATTTTCCTATGTAGTTTCTTTTTGTAAATGTTGAGCTCTTCAACTGATATAAAGTAAGTGTGTTGTCCATTGTCAGTAAAACAGCAAGCATGGATGACTAAATACTTCCACAAAAATGACAAATCTTTTAAGAGCAAGCTACAAAGACCAAGGGACATCAGAGTTTGCATTTGATATGTTTTACTATTTACTATCATCCCAGAGGTCAGCTAAAGAAATACAACTCATCAAGCAGATATTTTATTTGTAACTTTTTGTTTTTGTACCAGATCATGTCAGACAGTATGCGGTGTGTGTTTATTTTGGGGAAAAGTAAATGTCAAGGTATTGGCAACAAATGTGACAAATTCAGGAATAGACTGAGAGAATCTGGGGAAAATCAAGCGCCTGTGCACACCCTGAGCTCTGGTGAAGGGCCGGCTAAAACAAACACCCTGGCCCACAAATCATCCTGCAGGGCTGATAAAGAGAAGATATGCAAACCAGCCCAGCGGTGGAGCAGGAGGAGGCTCCCGTCTGCTCTGTAATGGATTGGACATCACGCTTATCCAGGAGGAGCTGCTGGGAGCAGAAAATATGGAGGTGGCGCCCCAAGCCGCCTCCACACTATGGGATGTTTAGATTGACTAATGGTTCCACTGGAGCAGCTCGCAGTCGGGGCTGCGCTGAATTAAATTACCGGCAAGAAGATTCCTTCCCCGATTGGATTAAGGTTACTGGGAGTCCTCGTGACGCGACATCACCTCCAGAACTCTTACTGGCGTTCCACCGGGCTTCCGAAGTGGAGGCAACACCTTTATGAAAAACACCACCAAAACAATACTGAAAAACTGTAAAAAAAGGTTCGCAGGCAAGCACTGGTGCGATATTAAAGGCGACAGTTGCAATAACAAGGGATACACAACAGGAGGATGTGCGTGTGCCTGGCGTGTACATTTAGAACATGGTGTGTGTTCCCTCATCATATTTGCCAGATGACTCGCAAGCACTTGTGACACGATGGGGTGCAATTTGTTGCTATGGCAATTGCTAGGCTGAGAGGCTGAGGAGTTTACAGCGGTGAGACCAACAAGAAATGACTCAGCCAGCCAGTGCTGTTGTTTAATTTGTGTGAGGAGGTAACAACAACAGTACAACTGAACCCTGACGTCATCATTACAGAGTAGCAATACCTTAAATAAATCCACCAATATGTCAAATGTCGATTGACCAATCCAATAATAGAGCCTTTTTTTACTTCATACTGCTTTGATCCAAGTTGGAATCCATTTTATTTTGTTACAAACAGATTGTTTCCAAATGTGTGTTTGATAATATTTTGGGGGGATCAACCTGACATTAGTTTTTTTGCAAATCTGATAAATGTGAATTTTATTTCTTTCAACACAACAGAGATGACAAAATATGAAACAGAAATCCAGTTCAAACAAACCCTGTATCCCCGCCAGCTCCATGAGGGACTACAACACTTCATTAAGAACTACAAGAACAACTCATCCTTGATATTTGGTTGGTATTTTATCAGTGAGAACGTGGGAGTGGGTGAGCGGGACACCACAGCTTATCACCAAGAAATTAAATGAATTTCAATCAACTACTACTACAGCATAGCTGTGAGATGGACCACATGTTAGCATGCAGTAAGTGTAACCTGGTGGTCACCAGCCACAGTAGAGGACAATGTTGACTGGCTGATGGACAGTTTGAATATGGGGCTCTTGGATGGCTATGAATACTGTCTGTGGGACTGAATTATTGACTGGCTAACTGAGAGACTGAAATTACCCACTGGCTGTCTTAGTAACAGACTGGTTGACTGCCTGAATGACTAACTGGCAGACTAACTTTCTGGCTGAATTATTGACTGTCTGGATTATTATTATTATTGTTATTATTATTGTTTTTTATTTTTTTTTGTATGTGTGTTTGTATTTTTTCTTTTCTGTGTCGATCTCTACATGTATGACCCTAACTTATTGACTAATAACTAATGATTGGTAGGGAGGATATGGGTGGTTTTGGTGTGGGGGAGGGCTTTTGTCTTTTATCTATCTGTATATATGTGATGTATGTTTCTTTTTGTGCGGTCCCCTTGAAAACAAGATGCTTCATCTCAAGGGGTTTCCTCTGAATAAATTGAAATTGAAGACCATGTTGTAAAGTATATGTATGTGTGTGTGCGTGGGTGTGGTTGTGTGTATGCTACTGTTTTGGGTCCTCAGGTTTAAGTCGACTGGGTCTCTTTGTCCTTCACTCTCAGTTAAATGTCTTCTTCTTCTGGCGTCCCTTCTTCTCATATCCTGACCCCCCCCCCCCCTTAAGCAAACTCCAAACAATATTGACAAATTCAACTGTGATCCTATTTAGCTCAAGATAAGCAACTATAGAAAGGACCCACCGCCTCCTCCTCCTCCAGCTCCTCCCTACATCTCCTTAATCCTCCTAAATCCGTCGGGCTCAGAGGACGCGGTCCAAGGGCAGTGCTTCAGAATGCCTAGCTGGCCAGCGCTCAAAAAGAAGAGCAGGCCAACGTAGCACAGAGGAGATGGATGAAGCGCCTCATTCCGAACGCTTCCACAGTACAATGGAAACAACCACAGCCCATGTTTCCTCTGTGTGCAAGAACAGTTGGCTGTTAAATCGCTTGTCATGTCCGGGAGGACGCAAACAATAGACACGGACGCATGAGTCATGAACATGCTAATTAGCATACTTTATCGAAACAGACAGCTGAAACATTTCATGATCTTAATTCCTTTGCTTGCAGTGTATATTTAATTTGATAGAGAAAGAAAAGCAAATTGATTTATGAGTACTTCAATATCCTGTAGCCATTGGCTTTGTGTTTGATTGTTTATTAATCCTGACACTCCAGACAATGTCTACACTAGTGAGAGGAAAGCATGGCCTTTCTCCTCCGAGCTGACGGTAGCCCGGCCACTCCGGTTCACCTTCTGCCTTTTGCCGACGGGTTCCTCCGAGTGCGGGGTGGAACCTAGAAGGTTGATAGTGTGTGGTATCTGTTCACCACAGCCGACCGCTGGAGAACAGCGGTGCCAAGGCACCCCCCACCACCCACCGACTGCCAGCATTACAATTCTGTCTATTTCCATTTCTACGGCCAATATGGGTCATCCTTTCCTCAGAGTCAGCCCCATCAAACACACACACACACACACACACACACACACACACACACACACACACAGCATTCTGCTTAGAGGTCCTTAGCCCATCATCCTGACAGGCCTCCAGCCAACTAATATCAAAATGGCCCCGTCCAGATTATGACAGGAAGGGAGGGCAGAGAAGAGACTTTAGTGTGGGGGCAGAGCACCATGTGTGCCCTTAAGTTGACAGAAAGCTCTCGGTATCAGCATTTCTCTGCAAGCTCCTTATGACAGCGCTGACCATGAAACCATATTAACTGTGTTGAAGACGAGGAGGCAGATCTGCACACCCATGTCCAGTGGGGTAAACTCTCCATATCTTATGCGAATGGAGGAAATTACTTCAGCGCAACATTTTAAACAGGTTGCTTCATTTTAAATCAATGCATAAAACAGTTATTACATATTTACATTTCATACATGTCATTGATTGTTGAGGTCAGAGGTCAGAAGTCATGAGTTTGACGCAAGTCAATCCACACAAGACATTGATTGATTCTATGGAAGACTAAAACCCTCAACAAACTTGAGTTGGTGATTCAATGATCACTTGGCAGTAAAGGTCTTGAGCTGGCAAACACAGCTGCTCCAAACCCCTTACCCCTCTCTCACATTCCAACCCTCCTCTCACTTCAGACTTCCTGCCTTGATTTCCTTCCACTTCAGATTCCTTGTTAGCTCAGCCCCCACCCACTTTATTCATATCCATAGTCATGTGACTTCTCCAGGTCCTTTCTGTCAAGTGGAAACAATGAACAATGTGCAGCACCTATCAAAACCATGAGGTTTACTTTGCAATACAATTATAATGTATAATTGTATTTTTTTAGATGTGCGTCGGGAATAGCCATTTGATGTGAGACCATCCCGAACCCACGAGACCACATCTCGCTCAGATCAATCTGGCCTCGATTCTGCTGAAAGTCTTTTCCAAAATGTTGAAATGCTAGGCCCAATCAGAGATCGGCAGAGGACATTTCAGATCCTGGTTAACAAGGCAGGACAAATTAAAGTCTGCCGAATTACAGACACAATGGCAGCACCCTAGCAAAGTGTAGCAATCTGCAAAACAATCAAAAGTGTTTTGATCCAAAGTAGAGTCAATATCAATGGTAAAGGTAGGCAAGTATGAGTAAGGTTGTATTTGTATAAAAAAAAAAAAATCAACAAATCGGATAGATTGGGGACGATGGTTCTGGAGGTTCAGGGCTGAAACAGTGAATGTGCAATCACCTTTAGTCTTGAACGAGAGGTTCATATGTGAAGTTTGAGAAGTGGATTGAATAACAAGGAGATCATAAATGTAACTGGGAACAAGGTCATTCAATGCATTACATGTAATCAACAGGCCCTTGTAGTCTTTTCTGAGTTTTACAAGAAACCAATGGAGGGATGCAAGAAAAGGAGTAGTGCGTGACCGACAGCAAGTTGTAGTTAAAATCTTGGCTTCTGCATTTTGAAACAACTGTTAAACGTTTCAGAGCGGCTTGACCGAGGCCATTTTTGTGATATTTCCTAGCTTAAGAAAACCACACTGGACAAGCCTAGTAACATGATGATCAAAAGTAATATTGTAATGAAAGAGTATACCAAGTTTCTAGGCAGTATAACTTATATTTGAGTGAAGTTGGCAACTAAACTGATCAATTGCCATGGCAAAGTTAATAGGCCCAATTGAAATATGTTTGGTGACGTTTAATAAGGTTACATTCAATAACCATTCATTAGCATTAGTTAATGTAATAACAATAAGGAATTAGCATTATTGCATATTACTAGCATAAGGATTAGGAGTAGGATTAGTGTGTTAGGGTTACACCTAACCCTATGAAATTGTGTATCAATGAATACCCTAGTTAACATGAACACCAATAATAAACATGGACATTTTTAGTAAATGAGTACTAGACATAGGCTAACTTAGTTAATGCTTATTACAGCATTAACTCAAGTTAACTAATGAGTAATTAGTGTACCCTAATTGTAAAGTTTCTGTTTTGACAGGGTTTAGGTGGAGGAAAGAGACAAGAGGCTAAGCAATCATGGAGGGACGGCAGTTGACTCATGATAGCGGGTTTGGCAAAGAATAGATCTGTCCAGAGGATCATGTACAATAAGAAGAGGATCAGACTCCACGCAGCAGAGGAGCTGAGGAGGACATATAATTATTAATGCAAACGTTAAAATATCTATCGGTCAAGTAAGACTGAAGCCAATTTCAATCAGAAACAGAAATACAAACACAGTTATGCAACCTAACAACTACAGGGTCATGGGCGATGGTGTCAAATGCAGCAATCGAGCCTGCATAAGCCTGCATAGCAGTGTCATTAGTCAAAGATGAACAGAAATCTGCATGGAAGGCTTTTCTCAGATTATAATATGTTTTTGCTTTACTTCCAACCATATTTGGCAAGGGAAAATAGAGCATGAGCATCACTCTTATTGGCTGGAGTCATTTGAACAACATAAGGCTGTGGCAATATTTGGAAATCAATTGAGGCTCAGCCAAGGCCAGACTGATATTCATTGCAAAGTGTGAATCAGAATGGTCTCAGCAGGCTAGATCGCTTGACCTAAACCAATGAAACAGACTCTTCCTCCTTCTGCCCCTCCACCCCATCCATCCATCCTCAAGCCTCTCTCTGTATCATGGTGCAATATTCTGTTCTTTGCTGCCCCCTCCTCTCCCCAGTGGTGAAGTCAGGGGATTCAGGGGCTCCAGGGAGAGATGGCTCTGTGTCACAGAGAGGTTTTTGGTGAAAACATGTCGAGGGCTCGTCCAGACTGTGTCAGCCACGCGTGTCAGAGTGCCCCCACATCCAGACATCTCCCAGCATTCCTAGGGGCCGTGGGAGGACGGATATTGCTGCCCCCGCACGCTGATCTCTCTGCGACCCAACCACAGCCAGGCTGATTTTATTATGAATCACTTGATCTGTTGAAAAACACTGAAGTGTTCAAATATGGCCTTCTGTGAGAATACGATGTGTGAATATGTGACGGAAAGAGCAAGCTTTTGCGGTTGAGGAAAGGCATGCACTGTATGTGTTCAGCTATCATTGTAATGTAGTGTACTTGGGAGCAGGGCATGGACATGCCTGATGAAGATATACCCTACCATTTATTTAATGTGGTCATCATAGATCATACATTTAGATATGCAGTACATGTATAAGATATATGTACATGGACCCCACCGCAATATACAGAAAAAGCTAGACCTACGTCTGTAACACATAGCTATCATAAGGAGCGGCTGGTGTTGAGTCAGAGATGTAAACTAAACACTATCTAATGTGTGATGCTCACACTCACAGTCGCCAGTTCAATTATTTGTTCATTTAGCTTTTTTTTTTAATCATCAGCGCCAGATGAGCTACTTTACATTGTCAATTATTTTGCCGCGCTACATTGCACAGGAAATAAATATTCACCGTTACAGCTGATGGCAATTAGGTAGCAACTTTTAAGTGTTGGGAGAGGGAAGCCGGAGCGAGGACCGGGATCAACATTTAGTTAATAAGGCTTGTATAGCAGAATGTGACCGCTTGTTCAGCCCTCTGCTCCGTGCCTAATGGCGCAGGGTTTTTTAGTTTAGTTCCTAAATCACTGCTTTTTATTTGTTGCTCTTTAAATGTTCCTGAACGTTGCTACAGACAAATAGCAGATGGTGTCTTAAACGTAGCAGGGGCACTGGAATATTTCCCAGAATGCATATGGAGTAGTGTATAGTCGATGTTTCCAGTACAAGCTGGCCTTGCTTGGACCTTATGCAATGCTTGTTTAGGCAGCTACGCTGAAGCAAGTCCTGAAACCCTGAGAGAGTATGAATGTGTAAACATTGGGATGCTGCTCTGACGCGGGGCTTGGGAATCATAAAGTACACAATCTTACTTCATAATACTACTTCAGCAGATAGTACAACCGCTCACCATTGGACGGAATGTGATGTTGATACACCTTTCTTGTAGCTCTTGTAACTCTAGCACTCCTACAGTACACTCGGCTACCCGAAAAGAACGCCACTCAAAGGACAAAATAGCAATTGATATTGTTATGCTGCTCTCTGTCCAGTTGTTGCTTTCCTTAGAAAGTTGGGTATGCAGCACTTTTTGGTTCTGCAAAATTATTAGTTTTCTAGTTGCTTGAGTTTTGATTGTATGCTTTGACTGTTTTCTGCCTTGCTTTGAAAAAGTAAAGCACTACATGGCCTGCATGTCAAATGTAATGAATGATGAGGACAGGGTTGTATTCTGAAACTAAACTCTAAGATCCTTCAAAAGATCGCAGAACATGGTTCCTCTAATTTAAGACCTTGCGGTTTATTTGATGTTGAGTGTTATCTTCTAGAACCCAAATCCGTCCACCCCGCAAGAGATTAAAATAAGGAACCCAAAGAGAAGAGATAGAGATCTTTAATATGAAAGTCCAACGTGCATATTAAGCAAGAACAGAAGTTGGCAGAGGAAGAGCAACATGTTGGAGTTCTGCAGCGAAGCTATGCCAAGATATTGGCCGACTCCAACCTTTGCCCTTCAACAAATGACACGGCTCCTCATTAGCTGGTTGCCGTGCCGATGTGTTCTCCAGTCGCATCGCACCCCGGGTTCTGGAATTAGTGCTGATGTTTGGCTCCATCCCCCTTTCTCCTCACCACTTCTCCTGTCCCCAGAGGCAGCACTGAAGAGGGAGTGTTATCCCCCTCTTCACATCATCTGCCTCCTCCTCATCTTCCACCACCTCCTCATTCTTCTGCTCCTCAATCACATCCTCCTCAACCCCCTGTGCGTCCTCCTCCGTACCCCTCTGCTCCTCATCCTCCTCCTCCTCCCCTAGGCTCCTTGTCAACCTCATTTTACTCCTCATCCCCCTATGCTCTTCATTCAGCTGCTCTTCTGCCTCCTCCTCATCCCCTTCCTCCTCCTCCTGGATCATATTACTAAGTTTGCTTTTATTCCCCCAGCCCTTCACCCCGTCCTCCTCATCCTCCTGCATTATGTTTCCTCACTTCATTGTGTCCTCCTGGTTGTCCCATCACTGCCTATAGAGGAGTGGGGATGAGAGAGGTGAGAGGAAAGGACAGAGGAGAGAGGAGAGGGAAGAGGCAAGAGGACAGTGGATTCTGGCTGCTGAATGAATATGCCGGGTGGCTAAAAGGTTATAGTCATCAATTGCGGTCAGTGGAGGAGAAGAGGAGAAGAGGAGGAGGAGGAGAAAAGAGGAGGAGGAGGAATTCTGGTTCAAAGGGAGTATGGGGATGCGGGAGGTGTCTTGGATTTAGGTCACCTCAGATTAAGATAAATGGTTGCCTCGGAAGCCGGATCGGTTTCTCAGCACTCGCAACGCCATTAGAGCATGTAGCTGCATACAGACACACACACACACACACACACACACACACACACAGGTACATATAAACACACACACACACACGCACGCACGCACGCACGCACGCACACACACACACACACACACACACATAGAAACTTGTATATACACACATACACAAATACATACACACACTTTCACAGCATGCATGAATACGGTTCTGTGGTCAACATGTTTGCTAATATCAGTTTGAAGGATTGACCGTTTATCAGCTCATCTTATTTATTTATTCAACAAATTGCTTCTCTCTCTCTCTCTTTGTGGAAAGGTTACAGCCACGCGATGTAATGGATCACTTGATGGCATTAACACTTTCCCTCTTGTCACCATCTCTCACTCTCTCTCACCCTGTCTTTCTATCTCACACTCCTCCCCCTCTCATCCCCCTCTCCGTCTCACACGTCACAGCGCTTTGGTGTTCCGATCATCAAGTCACATCACATACAAACACAATCAAAGGGTGACGCAGTCAAGTAGAGTTCAATATACAGTTATATATATATATATATATATATTTCATACACACAGTATATGTATATATATGTAAAAGTTGAAAAACATTAGTTAACTGTAGACTAATGGTCTAGTAAGTAAGTGTGGCGAGGAAAGTTGAAGGACTTCCTGCGATTTACAAGGAAATGTTGACGTCCTTGGCATTGGTAGAGTATCATTTAAAGGCGTAGATCATGACTTTTCTTTTACTTTTTTGACGAATCGATGAATGTCGGATCAAACCAACGTCAGAGCAAAGCTGTGCTTTTTGTATGAACATTAAAAACTAACCTGCAGTTTTTAACAAATGATTATATTACAACCATGCACTGCACATTACCATCAGGGAGGTCAACAGGACCTCGCTTCCTGGGGTTGTTGGGCAAAGTTCTGCAAATTAAGTTTAAAATAATTAAAATAATTTTAAAAAGTTTTTAAAAAGGCTGGCGTCCCCCCCCCCAACACCTCATACACTTTTACAGATGCACCATAGAGAGCATTCTCTCTGGCTAATCACCTCTTGGCAGAGTAGCTGCTCTGCCCAGGACCGCAAGGCCTTACAAAGGGTAGTGGAAACCGCCCAGACCATCACTGGCAGGGTGCTGCCTACCCCAGATAGTATCTACCTCACCCGTTGTCTGAGGAAGGCCCATAAAGTCACCAGGGCCCCCAGCCACCCAGCACACTCACTCACTGTTCACCCTGCTACTGTCTGGAAGACACAGGAGCGGTCAGTCACGCATTTCACGACTGAAGAACAGCTTTTACCTACAGGCAGTAGGGCTTCTGAACCGCTGAACTATACCTCAGATCCCATTGTCACTCATGTATAATTCTCGACACTTGCTCATAATACTTAATGCTGTCATCATATAATGGAACAAGTCAGACTGAATAATTTGACACTTTATGCATAATACGTATATGCACATGCACTTTATTCCTGCCCATCTGTATCTATATCTTTAGATCATTGTTACCATTGCTACCATCAACATATAACTCACGACTTTATGTATACTGTATAATACTTACATGGCATGCACTTTATATCACTCCCCAATGCTGCTTTATTTCATTCTCCATTGCTGCTCCTACTTTATTTTATTGTACTATAATGTATTTTATTTTATTTCTTTCTTTGATTTTCCTTTCATGTTGGAACGGGCCTCGTCCAATACATTTCAATGTACAGTATAACTGTAAGTGATGCTGCACATTTGATAATAGACGACTTGAAACTTGAAACTTAAAACACAGTAAACCTACGGCAGATAGATTATTTATAAAGATCTAACAGTCAAAGTGAATACCAAACAGGCGTTAAAAGTAAGACAAGGGTAAAAACAACAGAGAACTCTCAGAGTAGCCAAATAATTATCGAAACCAAGACAAGAACACCAACAGCGACATTAAATGTGAAACATCCAAACACATTTGAGCCACCAACCCCTCCCCCCCCCGGCTGGAGCTGGCTTCAAATTAAGCACAGGCTCGTTGCACCATATGGACCATCTCTTCACTGCGCGCTAAAAGGAATACAACAACGCATAACGCTCAAGAACAGTTGTTCAACAACGTTCTCACTGAACAAAGACACGTTTCCTTCCAGTGGGAAGGCCATTGAGAGCATACGCAAAATAGTGACTTCATTTTGCACCCCAAAAGTTGCACGGCGCTTACAGCATGTAGCTTGCTAGCAAGAATGGAAAAGCATATACGCGAACTCCAAAGTGATGTTATAAACACAGAAGGCGTTTATAATGCCATAGGCATGTTACATGTCTTTGGAGATAAAGTACACACGTTTAGAAGATAACTTGGCTGTTCTGGACTCACCTGGTCAGCAGTTCAGCAAAAGAAACGACGGATGCTGCTGCTGCTGCAGTAGACCAAAGCACTAAAGACCAGAGCACCCAGTAGATTTGTTGATACGCTGAGTAAAGTAGTTCCCTCTGTTAAACAATACAAAAGTATTATTTGTTACAGTTTCTCTGTAGGGAGGACTATCAAGAGGGGAATCTGGAAGTGACATCTGACTTCCACAACATTTGTCAATATGTTGTGGTTATGCTGTGTGTTGTATGTCGATGATTATTTGACAGTCTGCTCTTATATGGCAATATGGCACAATAATAATTGTACCCTTAAATTAAAGTGTTTATATTAGATTAACCTTATATTAGAAAACCTTAGATTGAAAGTACATTTTGTCTGTGAATATACAGTACATATATACACAGAGAAAAAGGTACATCAAATATATATACTCTGTAGGCATATAGCCCAACTATGAAAGTAGCTCATAACTCTCCTACTGGGCTGTCATGGGCCCAGAGCTGACCCTAAGGGCTTGCAGGAGGAGAGGTCTGGGCCCCTGGGTGGCTAGGAGTGTTGGATGCTGCAGGACAAATGGTTAGGGGACCTGACCTCTACACATAAAGGACTGTGGAACAGGGATCCCAGGACGGCCCTCTGGGGCCCATTATTCACAAGCTTACATGGACCCTTCTCTCCCTGCTCTGCTCTCTCCCCTCTCTCTCACTGCTCTGCTCTCTCCCCTCTCTCTCACTGTTCTGGCTCTCTCGCTCTCTCTCTCTCCCCACTCTCTATATCTCTCTCTTTTCCTCTTTAACTTTCACTCTAGCTCTTTCTCGCTCTCTCTCTTTAGCTCCCTTCTCTATCTCTCACTTTCTCTCCCTCTATCTTCACTCTCATTCAATCTCTCTCTCTATATCTCTGTTGTTGGCAGATGAATGCCTCTCTCTTCATCTCCCCCTAGCTCTCTCTTTCTCTCCCTCTCAGTTCCCTGTCCCTCCCTCTCCCTATCTCATCTCATCGTATAATCTTAAATTCAGTCTCAGAGTCAACTTGTTTTCTCTTCCGTCTCTCTAGGGGACGTTAGACTCTTTGATTCTCTGAGTAATTCTACACAAGGCATGACTCCTGACACACACACACACACACACACACACACACACACACACAAACACAGAATGTGCATACACACACAAAAATGTGCACACAAACTCTCTCCCACACACACACACACAGAGCATGTACACTCATGACACAGAAATACACGTACATCTATTCCCGCTGCACATGCTCAGCCTCTAAGTGTTTCTTAAACACACAGCAGTGTTGGCGTCACGGTTAGAGAAAGGTCTTCTCCATGGGGGAACTCCTAAAATGGCAGACAGGACAGCATGAACTTTGAATGGCATTATACACCCCTGGTGGAGTGTGAATGCATGTGTAAGTCAGTGTACGTGTGTGGGTAAGCATGCATGTGTGTGTGTGTGTGTGTGTGTGTGTGTGTGTGTGTGTGTGTGTGTGTGTGTGTGTGTGTGTGTGTGT
>JAOPUI010000030.1:10940986-10952743 GCA_027123135.1 Urophycis floridana
TTTTTTTTTTTTTTGTTTTTATAGATATGTGAGAGTTTTGGAGCTAGATACACTGTCACACTCTGTCACACACACACACACACACACACACACACACACACACACACACACACACACACATACACACACACACACACAAACATGTGGATTTGAGTGAAGAACTACCTGTATCAGACCCAAAATACCAACGGTACTACACATTTACTACACAATACAAATATGTTTTGTACTGTATATCTTGTTGCTTTTCTGGGATTAACAAATTATGATTTTGTCTTAATTCATGTTAACTTAATTCAAAACTGGGGACACACTCGGCCTCCATCCCACTGAAAAGAATGGTGGTGTGTGTTCCCCCCCCTGGTTTTCCTGTAGTCCACAATGAGCGCCTTAGTCTCCTTGGCGTTGAGAGCCAGGGTGTCACTGGCACACCTCTAGGTGCTAGACCTCCTTCCTCCTTCCCGTAGGCCGACTCATCCATGTCGCTGATGAGGCCAACCACTATTATGTGGTTTACAATCTTGATAATGGTATTAGAACCATGTACAGGTGTGAAGAGGGAATAGAGTAGGGGACTTGCCGCATAGCCCTGGGGGACCCTTGGGGTTCAAGGGTTGATGAGGTGTTGTGGAGCTGAGGAGTGAATGTCTTCCCAGAAAACCAGAAGTGGGGGACATGTTCATGCAATCGCTTACCGAATGTGTGCTGGTTTAAGAGCATGCAAGGTATTAATTTAAAGCCACCAGTGCCTATCTCTAATTAGCACTCTCTCCAACAAATAATTGAGGGGGGAGGGTAATTCTGCAAATTAAATGATGTCATATATAGCTGGAGGAATGCGTGCCCCTTCGCTTTTCCATGTAGTTTGTGTTGGTTTGAGCACAGAGTCAGTCTCTATCTGGACACTGCACATGGACGACTCAGGGCGAAGGCTCATTAAATTGTCCGGTGTTACCACACCGCCACAGACAATACAGACCTAAATAATGTGTTTCACAGTTTACCTTACTTGTCTAAGCCCAACTTTCCAACTACTGCCCAATTAAATTATAAAGGACCTTTCGGTCTTTATTCGTCATTCTCAGTATTTTTTAGATATGGGAACTAAATGTGTTCTCTTTGACCCATCCTATGGTACATAGGAGCAGTGGGCTGCTATGTTCAGTGCATGGGGGGGCAAGTTGGGGTTAAGTGTCTGTCTCAAGGACACTTCGACATGCAGACAGTTAGAGGAAGGGATCGTGGGGATTGACCCGCCAACCCTATGGTTAGTGGATGACCCGCTCTGTCTACCTGCTCTATCCACTTAGCTACAGCTGCCAATGATATATAGTTGATATGTAGTTGGAAATGGTACATTTTATTTTTGTATATATACATACAAAAAATAAAATGGACCATTCATGGTTTGATTCATCGAGTCCAATTTCTCTGCAATGATAAAAAAGTGAGACAAAATTTAAAGCAAACTAAAGCGAAAGACTTTGATTTTGTATCCTTCTGCCAGAAAAACTGCCCAAGAAAAAGCAAAAAGAAATGCTTAACTTAAGTAGCTTTTTCTTTTTTTTTTCATCCTTTTTTTTAACGAGCAAACTAAAAACAGAACACAGACAAAACAATTCCTCTTTTTTAAATGACTCTAATTGAATTCCTAAAAGCAAATAAACATCCGCTGTCTTGTTTTTGTTCTTTATTCATCGCCGTGACGGTAACGTTGTGGTGGCTGCCACCGGAGCCATCAGCGGGCAGCAGACATGTCAGGCCCGCTGGGTTCTGGCAGATCGTCTGAAAGACGGGCATTCCTGCCTCTGTAATGATACATGACACAAAGTAATTCCACATTTGGCAGCACGGGGAAGCAATTACATCGCAGGGTTTGTCACGCGGCCCATCTCTTTTATGCTACGTTAATAGCCAACTTGCCACCAGCTAATGGACTGCATGTTGCGTCGAAGCAATTACTTTACAGTGAGATATATATGTGTGACACCACACACACGCAAAGACACTTGGCTGTAAAAAGGGAAACATTATCACATACGTTAGGATTCATTTATTTCAACAACTGGTGATACCCGCACAGTGTCACAGATTCACAACAAGTAACCATTATTCACAACTGACATCCTATTATTTCTCCTCCTGGTTATTTTTCTCTGAGTTGTGCCTTGGTTTTCTCTAATTGGTAATTCTTTATAACGCTCTCACGTCATCGAGTGGAATGGTGCAACCGGGTTGAGGATGATAGCAACATTTGGTCCACAGGGGACAGTTTTTATAAAAGTGATCCCGACATGCCAGACACTCGGACAGATCATTATCTCAGCCCACTCTGAAGCCATGGAGACTCTGGTGTCATAGTCTGTCTGGTATTGTCCCTTCAGAAAAGACTATTTGTTACTATCTAGTCATTAAGTAGACACTTTAATCCTTCACTTAAAGTGAATCCAGATACAGGCCAGGGCAGGTAGGGTTTAGAGGCCATCTTGCGCAAGGATGCTTACAAGTAGACTGCAGGTCATTGGCAATCGAACCCAGAACTTTTTGGGTTGGAGTGGAATACCTTTACCACCACTAGATGATCACGCCACTCTACGGATCCTGAGGAGGGTCAGCCACCACGACCACATCACCATCCCCCCCGCGGTGCCTTTGCTGGCTACCCATCACACGTCGTATTGATTACACAATAGCCCTGCTCACCTTGAGGACTGTCTACCAAGATGCCCCAACCTACCTCAAAGACCTCCTACAGCTCCACACATCCCCCTGGTCCCTCAGATCTGCAAGCTGCAACCTGATCCTCATCCCACGCACACAACTGAAGACCATGGGAAACCTTCTGTGAAGCTACCCTGAATCTGGAACGTCCTTCCAAACCACCTGAGGGAGCTCCAAGCCCCCTCCATATTCAAAACTGGACTCAAAACCAACCTTTCAGTTGTGCTCTCTATCTGGCCCCACTCCCCCTCCCCTCAAATAGTATATATTATTATATTATTAATATTATTGATATTTGTTCTATTCTAAAGTTATTTGACATATGTTATGAAAAGCGCTCTTTAGGTCAAATTAGTTATAATTATTAGTGTATTCATTCATAAATAATTACAAACTAAGTGAAACATCAAGATCAAAAAATCCCATTGGTCCGGGATTTGTATTTTCTATTGTTCTGATTTGTATCGTCCAATTTCTTAGCAAAATTTCACTGGAAGTTGGAGTTCATTTTGGAGATCAAAATTTATTCAGTCGTATGAAGCAGTGCATTCATACGAGTGAAAGAAGAAGTGATACACCACCACCATGTATTATTTGTATAATAATAAATGTCTATATGTATGCATTATGTGATGTAAATTTGAGCATTGTAGATAAGGGTAGATAAGGTAAAATATATTGTATGAATGCACATGGCTGTGGTCACATTGTTAAAAAGCATTGTTTTTTGTTAGTATGCATCTGGTCAAATACCAAGCCCTTCAATAATTGTAAAATGTGGTAGGACTATTAATTGAGGGCCAAGCATGGGTGTGATCACAGTTAAACATTAGTCTGGAATTGACATGGAGTATCTGAGGTAATTAACCTGATTTGGCAAAAACAAAATACATTTTGCCACAATTTATCCCCTGAATGTTCTACTCTTTCACTCTGCCCTGAAAGCTGTCCTTAAACATTCCATATCTCCTTGTCAAACAACATACTTACGGGTGATTAACAGCAGGCTAATTGATTAACGTTTAAAAAGACTTTAAAATAATTGATCATTGTCAACGGTGGATGATTTTGTCACTGAAACTGTTCCACAAACAGCATTGGCTATTTCCCTTTACGCTATCAGTCAAACACATGTTTCAATAAAGTCAAAATTAGCTCATCAAGCATGTGAAGATACTGAGCATGCTAGGTTACCTAGCGATGAGCCACTGAAAGGAACATCAGGCATTTAGCTTGCGTGTGCATGGTGAAAAGAGGAACCAAACAATCAGTTATCTGTGATGTGAAGAAAAGCAGAGACTGAACAGGATTACTGCGTTTGTATTGATCACACGCTATTGATCAGAAGTGAAATAAATGAGAGCTTTGTGCTGTGTAATGTAAAATCGAGTACAGGTTGAACTGCAATCAATGTTTCACCAAGTATAATTCTATAATGGGCACATACTCATTTATTAGAATTAGGCTTAACTGTAGGAAATTGTGCATGGATGATATTCTTTGTCTATGCACACAATACAACAATAAGTCCTTTATTTTATTCAGATTCAGTACTTTACTAATCCGGAAGGAATTGTTTTGTGTCATATTTGTTCAGCTTCAGATAGAAAAATGTGAAAATGTAAAATGTAAAAAAATATAGCATATATATATATTGTATCTCAGTAAAATATACGTATTTATATGGCCCTGGGAATGATTTCCTTCTTTCTCAAATCACAAATTCATATACACAAAGTTATGTCCTTCAAATATAAAACCAGAGCCATCATTGTGTCCTTAAGTCACCCTTTTGACAGCACTGTTGATGCTGGTGTTCGTTTCCTTGAACCTAGTGCCTTCTCTTGACCTCTTAACCCCGCAAGGTTCCTGTTGCATCACTTAAGTTAACTGCAATGGAGTTTAGAATTCTATACAGTGATGCATTATGCATCGCCTGAGTCCCGTCAACATGGGAAGATTATCCATCATGTTTCTGATTGGTAGACTGAGATCAAATAATATATCGGAGGTCAAAGGTGACACACTAACCAGTTTAATCTTACACACCTATTTGCTTTGGCAGGGTATTATTTGCTGTGGTACTGTTAAGAACATCATGTGCATCTCGATGTGCAGTCTGTTATAAACGTGTGGTGCTAAATACTAGTATGTGTGGTATGTGATGTTAAGTATGTACTATATTTAGTATTTAGTATTACTATGTTTGATATGTAGTAAAGAAATGGTTCTAACTATGTGCTATGTTTGATATGTAGTAAAGACATGGTTCTAACTATGTGCTATGTTTGATGTGTAGTAAAGACATGGTTCTAAATATGTACAGTAGTTGTTTTGTGTGGTATAGAAAACAAAACTATTGGCCACAAAACATTATCCACATGTGCTGAAAAACTAATAAAAATGAATTGGAAGGTAAACATGTACAAGAACATATGAATTTCTCATGTGTCAAACAACAGAAAAATCTGCAAAATGTTGACCTCCAGGGTGTCTATAAAATCCATTCTGGAACACAGAACAGGATGACAACAACAAAACATTTTACCTTTCTCAACATCTGTTCATTGATGCTGTGCTACGTATGTTATACAGGACATTGACATGATGTCTTCACATGTCAGCACTTCTTGACATGTGTGTCTGGGTATTACCAGACACATATGTATTACACAATCTACTCTCCACCTCAGCAGATCTCAAGGTATCTGTCACAGACTGGACTCTACTCTGGTCCAGCGGCTCCAGCTGTCAGAGAGAGAAGGTTATTCAACTATTTACTCTTCCTGTACATGCTGCTATTTCTGGAGTTCTGTTCAAAACATAAAACATGTATATCAACCATATCTGGTGTAACTGATGTATCAAAACAGAACGTTTGAATGTAAATATATTTTTTTATATAGTTAGTTGTTTTTAGTTTAATTGCTTTTACATGGACTAGAAGAAAACAAGAAAACAAAGTTGAGTTGTACTTCTATGTCCTCATGATTATAGTTGATGATAGTGATAGTTACATTACATTTAGCAGACGCTTTTATCCAAAGTGACTTACAATCAGTACATTTGTCGTACATTTGTGGGATTCAGTGTCTTCCTGAAGGACACTTTGACATGTGGAGGTGGGGATTAGACCACCAACCCCCTGATTAGTCTACGACCCGCACTGAGCTCCTTGCTGCCCCAGTTGATAGTTGTTGATTGTTTTATTCAGTGATTGTACAATTATGGTCTCGAAGAGTGAGATAGAGGTACACTTTGTTTGTACATTTCTTGAGATTCAACGGATGCTCCTGCATATTTAAGGTTATATACGTTCACCAGGTATCTATTGTCTTCCCAAAGCCAAACCTCAGATTCTCAAGGCTTAATTTGTATTCATATGATTGCATTGTGCTCCAGCATACTGTATTTGCATATTTTTGTTGGAGGGCGTTTAGCTATTTGTCTGGACCACAAAGAGGCCAAATATGGTATTCATTTTTTTGTTTATTACATTTGTTTTTTTAATTCCAAATTCATTTTTTTTCATGTCAATTCAGCACGGCTTTGCTCTGTTCCTCCTTGTGAAATACCACAGGGCCGTGACTGTGCGCTATCTGGTGTGTACATGTTGATGGTACATGAGGAAAACACACTCCCCAATGCAGAGCTCTGATCGGAGCGTTACATGACTACTGGGTTTGTTCATGATGTTCACAGCTATAGAGAAGCATCTCAGACATGAACTAGACAGAGAGCTGACCGAATCCTGGCTAAATTAAGACTAGAGCTGCCAGCGTTTTAAAAGAAAAAATGTCTATGGAAAAATGTGACAGCACTTTAATTACATCTAACTCTGAGTAAATGGAAATCTATATAAAGAGTTGTGTGTAATTGATCTAATTCACAAATTTAAAACAGGGTTTTAAATCTCTGTGCCATGATAATGTGTTAATGACCCAAAAGTGTATGTTTATCACTGACTTTCTTGGCAACACTGACTTTCTTGGCAAAACAGGCTGTATTGATCTTGTACCGATACTTTGTCAACACAACCTTTCCACAATTGAATATTTCCTGAGAAAGCTTAAACATTCTGAAAAACGTGTTATCCATCGTCAAAATATGTATTATTGTAAATGTATGAACCATGAACATGTAAGGTGAAACTGAGACTAGATATAGTCTTATCCTATCACTGAGACACACGCTAACACATATGAGTGAAATCACAATTAGTTCTGTATCTACTATTATAAGTCTGCACAATAATATAAATCCTTTGGTTAGCAGATGCCTTTATCCAAAGCGATGTACAGGGCATTCAGATATCATGTCATTAGGAGTTACTGGGTTAAATTGGGGCTTCAACCCTGAGCCTTTGGGGTGGTAGGCAAACATCTAAGCACTGGAAGTGCATTGCTAACCTCGGACTAAATTCGGACGTGGAAGCCTCTTCTCTGGCGCAGTACCAAGAGCAAGTGAGCAGGGAGGGCAGAAGTGTGGAAGCCTTTCCACCATAAACAATGAAACGTGAAAGGCCAACATCCCCGAGAGAGACAATTTGTAAAAAAAATAAAAAAATAAAAAAAACAGAAGAAGAAAAAACTTTTCTCCAATCTCTTCAACATGAAGTTTTATTTTTCTTTCCTCTGCATTTCCGATATTTGGCCTTGGCATGCGAATCAATACGCGGGGTTTGGACCAAGCGATGAGATATGAATATGTTTAGCACGCTCTCTCAAAAAGCTAGCCAGCCTCAATGAATAAAGCTGTGAAAGAAGCTTCTAGACACGTCCTTTACCGTTGGGAGGATGACTCGTCTCCGGAAGCGGCCCACGTGCAAATAATATGAATTACAATAATAGTAATAACAATGACAAAGTTAAATATAGGAACACAAATACACAAATAAAGAATAGAGGTTGGGCTTTGAACAAGACACTGTGAGATGAGACTGAGATTGTAGGAATACTTAGGAAAGAAAAGGCTAGAGAACCCATTTAGGAGAAATGTACTAAATACGCTGTGGTGCACTCAGCCATCGTAACATCTATTACTGGAGGCCAACAGCTTGTTTCATACAGGGGGAAAACAAAGCCTCCTGCATAGATGTACCATCCTGCTAATGTTCTGGTGGTTATCTCCTTCTCTCTGTTGCTATCTTCCTATCGTTATCTGAAATACAGGGTTCTTAGCTTTAATGTATTGCTCACATTGAATTTCATCTCTACAATAAGAGAGAAAGAGAATGAGAGCTCTCTCTCTCTCAGCAGTCAATATTTGCTTCTGGTGGGGAACCTTTACATGATTAGTGTACGTCTCACATACGCTGCTTTAAAATGTGTTTTAAATGCGTGGTGCATCAAGCAGGATGTAATGCAATCCGTCTATCAGTCTCTATAAGGAGAATGTTGTTTTCATGAGAACTTGTTCAGCTGTGGTGAACACCGACGTGTTTTCTCTCTAAAAGGTTTCTCTTTCAGTTTGTTGCATTTGATTTCCCATAGTGAGGGGGAGAACTGCAACATCAATACTACAACTACTATAATGCTGCTATTACTACTATTGATTATGATGGTGATGATGATAATAATAATAATAAAAATAATAATAATAATAATAATAGTAATAATAATAATACAATCTATGAAAATAATAATTACACTACCACTACTACTAACTACTTATACTACTTCCATTACCAATTCCACATATTGAAGAAAGATTTTAGATATGAAAAGTCAAATCAGCAGCTTTAAGTCTAAGTAAATTAAAATATCCACAGTGAAGTTGTCATAAAGAGCGTTTACTTTTCAGTTGTTTCCAGGTTCCTCACACTAATGAGAGTCTGGAAGAGAGGATATCAGGACGAGTCGGAGTATGACTGCCTCTACTGCATTAAAGCACTGCAAGGCTCACAAACAAAACTCAAACAAACAGGCTGAAGAAACATGATCAGAAACACACTGCTGCTAAAAGTGCACAGTAGCAGCTGGCGGACTTCATAGCTCTGCTGCGAACAGACGCCCGTGCACATGGCTCCACTGTATGTGTGTGGTGTTCGTAGAAGAAAGCATTGTCCAGAATCTCTCTCATTCTCCTTGCTTACGAAGAGCCCACTGTAAAGAGCGAGTCAACAGAGATGTTTTTCTTTCGTACAAAGTGACTTCCAGTGAACACAGAAATGGGTCATTTAAGAGCAGGTGGGGGGAAGGGGTACCATGCAGGGACGATTCCCAGATCGCAGACTGCATCCAGTGGGAGTTAAACCTGTGAGCTTTTGGAAGGGATACACATATTGTTCCCCAAAGTAACACTGTGACACTTATACTGTAACAGGATCTGACAGTGAAAAGAAGGCAGAATCTAGGCATATTTTACTGGATTTAACTCTAGAGAGTGTCTCTCTTGGACGAGGAACATTTGATACAAAATAAAATACCAATGTAAAATAGTTTCTTAAAAGTTGCAATGATGAAAAGTTTCCACATTGTTTCACAATTAAAGTCACATACAAACAGCTACAGACAGAAAACGTGAAGTTGAACTACAGTTAAATGGCCTCGAAATCCTTAATCAGTTACTCAAAAGCACCGTAAATGAGCATACTGTGTTTGAAAGCTTCCATGATGATGTGGTCGGTTAAAAGAAGCCGAACATACAGCTTGTGTATCTTCTGCGTTTGATAAATCACGCGTGTTCACGTGGGGCTGACAGCGTCGCCGTGGTGATGGATGCCTGACTCTGCCGCTGTGTTTGCTCTCATGACCAGTTGAGTCGACCCACGACCGGAGTGGACCAACGTCTCTGTCAGAGATAAACATCACAAGGTCGGCCCTGCCTCCACATTTCAATTAAGCTTCTTTTTTTTTTATTTCAGAGGGCAAATATATCGGATGGGAAATAACTACGCAGAGGACTTGGTGGGAGAAAATGACTATTTAATGGGATTGTCACTTTTGATTGAACGCTAGAATTGAGGCCATCTTGAAATAAAATAGGTAGAAGGTTCTAAATTTAAATTTGATTCTGTACGACATGTACAAGCAATATGTCTTTGTCGGCCGTATGCTTTTAGATGATGCATGTTGTTTGTTTGTTTGTACCTATTATTCATTCTCTGCCATTTGTGTGTGTCAACGTGTGAGAAAGAGTGTGCATATATATGAATGCAGCTGGTCTTGAGCTAGGGGAACATGCTTTACTTTCAAATGATTTTATCAAATTGTATGTATTATTTACGTCAATGTATGTAGTAGGACGAAGTGGGACTTTAGCAAACCATGTGTGTCCAATAAATCAACAAATAGGCATTAGGCGTCGAGCAGGAAAAAAAAGGGGCACTTTAGTCCAATTAGGGAGCTAAAGCTGCACAGGCTGAAAGGTATTCTGGGAAATGTATCAAACCCGGGCTTATGTCAGGTTTCCGGGAAATTAACTGTCACACACGTTACCACGGTTACTTTAAGTATCAAATTGGAGTTCTACGGCAGAACCAATTCTAAGTTGAGCTAGTAGTCATCTGAATTAAACACTAGAAAGCCTGCCCTGGTAAGAAAATCAAAAGAGCAGAGATTGACGAGTGTGACACAGTGACAATAGCAATACCGGGGCCCTCAACGGCCGTTTAGAAACTCAGGTTATGTCAGCAACTCTGAGAGACGCTGGGGTGAAGCAAAATAAGTTATTTCTGTGCCAGAATGTAAATGTGAAAATGTGCTGTGACTTCTGCTGACAGTAATGTCTCTGACGGTTATCAATTATGCTTCTATGAGTGACATTGACATTCCCCCAAGGAACAGAAGCTGTATGTTCCCACGGCAACGCTCCCATGGTAATGCTCCCATAGTGATGCCACCAGGGTAAGGCTTTCTGCTGTTGCACTACCATAAGAATGCCCACATGGTGACGATGAAGACCAGAAGAGCTCTGCCATGTCTTCTTTATTTTTTTTTTTTACATGAGATGCTTTTTTTGTCTTTGCTTTTACAAGATCATAAGCCACATTTTAAACTGCATATTAAGACATGTTTCTCCAAAATAATCTTACCATTAAGAACAAATATGACTACATTGCAATTTAAACCAGACCGGAGATTCAGGACTATCAGTGATTTAAATGTCCTCAGCAGGACTGGAGCCTGAGGCTTTAGTTTGCAACCCTGAGAGTCTGTCTGGGAGGGAACAGCTTTTGAAGGTAAAAACTCCCTCTCTATAAATGATGTGGTTGACATGTGACAGTATAGAACACAGTAACTACGGCAGCAGGTATTGTGAGTACTGCAATCGCTTTTCTTCTACAAAAACAAATTATAAAAGGCCGGCCGAACAGCTGAAAGCCATGAGGTAATATATAACAGGCGGCTATAAACAATACACATAGTTACGGCCGACACGTTCGACCGCTGGCTGGCAGGGTCGTTACGGAGACGGCTGATATTGTTTAGTTGGATGGGAATTGAACTGGGAACAGTTGTGAGCCGGAGGAGGTGGCTAGGCTATCATGTTCCCCTCTAAAGGCTTTTAAACAAACAATGCTGGCTGTTGCCAATATATAGAGACCAGCGCTTATACATAGAGAGACCAGCACAACAGTGTTGAATGTATACTGTAGAGACCAGCACAAAGGCATCCCATAGAGTCCAGCCAATATAGAGACCAGCACTGCTATATAGAGACTAGAACTAATATAAAGAGACCAGCTCTGAGGTGTCCAATATGTAGAGACCAGCTTTCAGGTGTCCACTCTCTAGAGACCAGCACTAATACAGAGAGACCAGCTCATACAGTAGATATAGACCAGTGCTTCTAGAGAGACATATAGAAAAAGCGGGGCTGCAGTGTTTTGTGCCGGACTGTAACCAGACCCTCTGTTGGGCTTTGTGTGGCTGTCCCTCAGCTCTTTCCAGAGTTGCTGGTAACATGGTGAAGGACCTTTTCAGCCATCATGGTAAAGCATCGTAACAGTGAATGAAACAAGCTCTTCCCTTTTGTGTGAACATATGTGGTTTTGATGTAGGTTTTAAATCAGGTTGAACATGGGGGGGTGGG
>JAOPUI010000030.1:10988473-11000604 GCA_027123135.1 Urophycis floridana
CCCCCCCCCCCCCCCCCCCCCCCCCCCCCCCCCCCCCCCCCCCGCCCGCCCCCCCCCCCCGGGGGGGGCCCGCGGCGCCCCGGAATGTGGTAGTCATCCCCTCAAGTTTCCTGTCCCTCAAGTTTCCTGTCCACAGCGTCGGGCAATTAGAAAAAAAATGTTTTGGTCGTTTAATTTTTAGGTTTTTTTTGCCAAAGTTAGTTTGTCACTTTGAAGTGTGGACTGAGATTCCACCTCATTTAAAACTGGGAAAAAAGAGTTTTGGGGAGGTTTTAGATTTTTTTGTTTTGCTATTTTTAATCCTTTTGATACATACAGAGTCTTTTTGTACATACATACTTACATACACACACACACACACATATCAGAAGTCAGAAAGATGTTTATAGCCAAGTAGGGTTGCACCTAGGAGCAATTTGTCTTGGTGGTTGGTGCACGACAGTGAACAATCATCAACAACAACAATAACAATAGACAGTAACAAAGAACAATCAATATGTGGCAGGCCTAAGAGAGGTGCAAAGAGTATATATGTATCTATGTATGGATGTATATGTATACATGTGTGTATATATGTGTATATGTATCTATGTATAGATGTATATGTATACATGTATATATGTGTATATGTATCTATGTATGGATGTATATGTAGACATGTGTATATAGATGTATATGTATAGATATATGTATAGATGTATATGTGTATATGACAGCTCAGTGTTTGGTCCTGGCTGGCCGTCACCGGCGTTGCTGTCTGCCGTTCACCACTTCATCATGTTGTAAAGCCACGCTGAGGCTGTTGCTTTGTAGAGCAGCCTAACCTGTCTCTCTCAATACCTCCCACCTACTGTCTCTCTCTCTCTCTCCCTCCATTATCTCTCCCTCCATTATCTCTCCCTACTGTCTATCTTCCTCATTATCTATCCCTACTGTCTCTCCCTCCATTATCTCTCCCTACTGTCTATCTTCCTTATTATCTATCCCTACTGTCTATCTCCTCATTATCTTTCCCTACTGTCTATCTCCCTCATTATCATTCCCTATTGTCTATCCCCCTCATTATCTATCCCTGCTGTCTCCCTCCATTATCTCTCCCTACTGTCTATCTCCCTTATTATCTATCCCTACTATCTCTCTTCCTCATTATCTCTCCCTACTGTCTATCTCCCTCCATTATCTCTCCCTACTGTCTATCTTCCTCATTATCTCTCCTTACTGTCTCACCCTCTCTATTTCCATGTAATCCTCCACTCTGATTGGTTAGAAGGACAGAGAGACAGACAGACAGAGATAGAGAAAGAGGCACTGTTGTTAAGGGCAGCAGCAGTAGTAGTGTGTGTGTGTGTGTGTGTGTGTGCGCACACACACACTTTTTAATGAGTGCATACTGCCCTCTGTCTGCGTTTACCTCGTCTCATCCAGTCCTCCCAGTAGCACTCCTGCTGGACACTCAATTGCGCACGCACACACACATGCACGCACACACACACACACACACACACACGCATGCGTACGCATAGCAACACATGCTGCTATCACCTGCGGTGCGTTGTGTTTCCCTGTGTGTGTTTCTGCGTTGTGGGCGACGTAATGTTGTTGTACTTTTAGAATTGATAAGTGGAATACAAATAAGTTGGACAAGTTATTAGAAAACTGAAAACAAGTGCATATTATCAACACTAAGAAGGAACTAATAAGTCACAGTGTGTGTGTGTGTGTGTGTGTGTGGGTAGGCATCTTGTTTCTGAGCACCTCTCTCTCCCTCTCTCTCTTGCTCTCTCTCTCTCTCTCCCTCTCTCTCTCTAGCTCTCTTACTCTCTTTCTGTCTCGCTCACTCTCTCTTTCCGTCTCACTCTCTCTCCATTTCTCTCTTTCTCCAGCTCTCTATGTCTCCCTCTCTCCTTTCTCTCTTTAGGTTAGACAGAAAACTGTGTGGCAGAACCACAGGAG
The DNA here is from genome assembly GCA_027123135.1 of Urophycis floridana. NCBI lineage: Eukaryota > Metazoa > Chordata > Actinopteri > Gadiformes > Phycidae > Urophycis > Urophycis floridana. The sequence continues at coordinate 10,990,427 of JAOPUI010000030.1, forward strand.
GTGCTGCCGGTTCCAACGGTAAAGGCTCAGATGTTTCTTTTGAAGACTGAACACGGTTCAATGGGGAGTTGTCTGGTTTGTCTGGTTTGAAGCAGTGGAAACTTTACTTGTTTAGAGTTTAATAGTTCATGTCATGTATGATATTCATTTCTGTTTTATTTTTAAATCTACCTTTCAAATGCATCTGTCATACACTTTTTTACAGTTATTTTCACTCATCATAATGATACAAGTTACTTTTGATAAATGTCTTGATGATGATTGATTCAGGGATAAAAATATAAATTTTAATGAGATTTAATGAGATACTAATCATCCTGTTGTTGAAACACAGATAAAGAGAGGTTCTTCTACCAGAGGATTAAAACTGCAATGCCTCAAACTGCATGAAGAACTGTATTATGGGTAAGTGTACTCATTCATCCCCTTGAAGCACCGGAAAGGGGACCTGGTAAGCACATTTACAGTTTAAATTGTAAATGTTTTATCTAGCAAATTACTTCATAATGCTTAAAAATATTGGGCTGTGGCACAGTCTATTTGAGCGCCATGAACTTATGAATATAAATACATGCACCTTGAAGTTAGCATCAAGGTATGTAAGCACCTTCTGAAACAGCATGAGCAGAACAGAGTTGATGAACCTGCAGGCTACGTATGTGCTACTAACTTAGAGCTTATGAATAGTCCTTCCTATTTACCTCATGCTCTCCCCGACCAGCCTAACACAGGCATCACATTACAACCTTTATAAGCGTGGATCATATAATTATCTTCCAAAGTCGAGGGAACGGAGAGAACATTGGTATGTGGAGATAATTGTCTTGAGCCGAGGTGAAAACAGGCTGTGCTATAGGACGGCCATAGATTTGCATACCAAGAGTGAATATGTTGTGAAACAGGAGGTGAGGAAGAGGATTGGAAGGTGAATGACGGGAGAGGAAGTGAGAGGAGGAGGAAGAGGGATCGCTAGCTACAGATATACACACCGAGGAAGAGTGAAGACGTTGTGAGACAGGAGGTGAGAAAGAGGAGAATGCACCCTGATGAAGAGCGCCATATTCGAAAGCTGCAAAGTCTGGGTTTGTTTTATTTATGAACTTGGGCCCAAATATATAATGTTCCAAACTGTGCCAACAGGAGAAATACCAGCTGTATATATTCATAGCTACATCCATTTGTATAGTTTAGCTATATCTATTAATATAGTTTTGCTTTATCTATCCATCTATTATCCGCTGTTTGTAGATCTGTAGTACCTACAATATATTAATGAACTGATACAGAGACAATGTTGACATAAAACTATTAGCTCGACCATAGCCAAGGTTAATGGATGAATGCTTTGCAAACTAACGTGTGTGTGTGTGTGTGTGTGTGTGTGTGTGTGTATGTGTGTGTGTGTTGTGTGCATGTGTGCATGCTTGGTGAGACAACATATGCACACAGCACAGCAAACAAAATTACAAACATTTACATTTCTAATAAACATGTTGATATGTATACTTAAGATATGAATATATAATATCAAATGGCTCTCTCTACTTTCAGCGCTCTGTATTTTAAACCAAAAGGAAAAGTTTGGCGGCCTAGTGCATCTCAAAAGTACATCACTAATATGACTTGGAACTGCACTTAATATTGCATATGAGACAGTTTCTGTTTTCCATCAGAAAGTTTCTTGAATAATTAATTATGAAAGGCCAGCATTGCAGACAAGCCTCTCTAAATCAATCAGTTTGACCAAAACTTGTCTGCTCTGAGAGAAAAAGAAGAAACTAAAAAATGTTAGAAAGTATCATTGAGTTGCTCGCCCCACAAATGTACAAATGAAACAGTTGAAGTGAAAGTGTAAGATTTGAGATTAGGTGAGAAACATTTCAGGTATGTATTTGCAGCCAAGGTTAACTTCTCATTACCCATCTTAAAAAGGTCTGGCAAATAGTTTAGAGATTTAATCAGTTGACTACGGAATGTTGTAAACTAAATTATGTGTTTGATGTCTTGGTAATTTTAAACGTCAAAGGTTGTCTGAACGATTACATTTAGCGGTTACATTTAGATGTGTTAAATATACAGAACGGAAAAAATATTACATTATACTATTTGTTGCATATACTGTTAATGTTTCACTCAACGTTTCTATAATTTCTAGAATTCCTTTTATCTTTTAAGGCTTTTATCCAAAGCAACCTACAAAGAGTAAATTTGTCATTAGAAGGTGAAACATTTCATTGCTGCTAATAGAGTAAGAAAGTCACCAGAACCAGTTTCAACCATTCTAATTGCTAGGTTAACCATTGCTAGTATACAACATCTCTGACTAAGTGGCAAGTTACAAAGAGCGATTAAAGTGCCAAGACATACAACAAATAAGAGCATGAGGGTAGGGTTATGCAGGGTTCAGGTGAACTCTGAACAAGTGGCTCTTGAGTCTCTTCCAGTAGATGGGGAGTGACTCCAGGCAGTCATGCCACATTATGTTATGTTTATATTTATTGTTTGAATTAATACTTGATTAATATTTACATTGCTACTTTGCCTTTTCTTTTTTACTCTTTTGCAATTCCTACTACTGTCCTGTACTTTCTGCTGTGACATGACAATTTCCTGCCTGGGATTCATTATGTACATCTTATCCTAACGTTATCAACAGTCGCTCAAAACTGTGTAAAGACTAAACTTTCAACAGGGAAACTTATATTTCCTAAACTTTTCTGAGTTATTGTATGGGGTGACCACAGATCACGGATCTCTCAAGCTCCCCAAGGTTACATTCTATATCACTGCGTAGGTCTGTGATTCTCTGTCTTCCATGTTGCCGTGGACACCTGGAAATGTGACAAAATGTTGATGTATTTTACAGCACAAGTCCACCACGCCCAAGGTTAGCATACGTTTGCAGATCATTGCAGACATAAACATATCGGAAGTCAGAGAGCAGGAGTAAAACAATCTCTGCAGTGTCGGTGTAGAAGAAAAATCCAATTTCATTTTTGGTAATTACGCTATTTTATACAAGTGTAAACGTGAATATATCTATCTATATATTATATTATAGATTGGTATTATCTTGGGCTGCATATGTTCCTCACCGCTAGCAGCCCAGCAGGCCTTAAGGATGGGGAAGCGGTGGTTTCCGTAGCGACAGCATCATGCAGGGACCAGGAGGAGGAAACTAAGCAGCTTAATATGTCAGAGTTAACGAGGGAGTGAAAACGAGTCTGGAGAGAACACATTCTGCCTTTAAATAGAAGATAAAAAAGACCAAGTGCATATTTCAGGGAGATTCATCCCCCACCAGCCGTATTAAAGCAGCGTAGAGGATGTTGTATTACAGCTATATGTCGTACGTTAACCATAACGTCGGGGTGGTGGACCGTATGGGCAGGATTCCTTGGTTGTTCCAGGTGTGTGAGGACTACTGCCTTGCCCAAGGACTTGTTAAGCACATACTCAATGAATCATTGGGCAAGGCAGCAGATCTCCCCCTGGAAATCATATAGAAAATGTGAAATATGAATAATGTGTATTGTTGTTTATTATGATCCATGACTCTCATTTTTCTGTATTATGTGTATCTCTCATTATGTATCTCATATTGTTCCACATTGATATTTAGATTTAGGTGTTTTTTTTATCACGCAACTATGTTGCTACAACTCTGAAACCCATTTTTCCAAGCTGGCATTAATTAAGTTGATCCACTCATTATTACTGCTAATATTATCAATTACTGTATACGTATAGCTAATCATAATAGAAACACAATAACAGTAATATAAAGTGCACATTTGAAATATTCTTAGCTGAGAAGCGGTTAATAAAACATGAATTTAGCGACAGTAATCTACAGATGGGTTTGATTTAAAAATGTAAAAGTGGATGTAAAGGTTGAAGAGAAGGTGGTTGAGGATGGATCAAACTCAAATGATTCAACTTTGTTCCTAAATTATCTGCGGCAATGGACAGGGAGCTGCAGTCTGTCAGCAAAAACCAAATAAATTAAAAGTGGGATCACAAGACATTATATTTTAATACGTTTAAATGTCAGCCGGTAACAGATTTGATTGACCTCTGCTTCCTGCAACGTCAGGAGATCCAAAATCAGCAGACTCCATCCTCACAGTTGTTAAACAGGAACAGACCTTTAGCTTCAGAAATAACTTTAGATTCAGAAATAGTTTTAGTTATCGTTATAATGAATACTTTTAGCAATAGAAACAGCTTTCAGTTTTGGTCATGATAGATTCCTGTAGTAAGGGCAGATGGCTTTAGTTATAGTAAAATAGATATAACCTAGATGTAAAACGTTCTTCATAGTGAATATATCAATTCACAATGGCTCCCTTACAGAAGTGCAAGGACAACAAACAAAATAAAGAAATATTGAAAGAAAGAACACACAGTATTTGTGAAACTTGTAATCGGTGGTAAGACTGGGTGGCTGTTTGTGGTGTGAAAGCCTCACATTATCTCAATGCACTATGAGTATATATGTATATATATATATAGATATCATTATTTAATTAAATATATAGAGACACACCCGCACACAAACACCCTGGTTAGAAAGGTCATTCAATGGTTTCTTTGAATTTGAAAGGTGTGATTGTGACTCCATGTGTATTCTAGCTGCACCACACTGTGTAATGAGTCAGTGTTGGGCCCAAAGGCAGCATGGTCCAAGTTGGCCCAGAATGTCCATTGTTATCATAACCCCGATTTTTAACACTAAAATCACCCATTCATTATCATCATCATCATAACATCAGCACACATTTAGAAAATTACATCATGAGTCAGTAATGATAATAATTGTTTTATGTTAGCATGTAGTTATTTATTTGGTGATTGACATCATGTGAGACCATGTTGCACAGTACTTGGCTCATCCGGTTGGCCTGCTAAAAACCCTGTGTGAATATTGTAGTGCTCGCTGCTCAATACACTTGAGACCAGGGAGCAGGACTCCCAAAAGATAAAAGTTATTCCTCTAACTTAAGTAGGCTGAATGAGGTACTGTAAGAGTTAACATATGCATTACCACCTTCTAGTTCTTCTGGAGTTTGTGTTATTTGAAGTTGTTTTGCGGTTTTGATTTGTATCACCTTTCAAGATGATATCTCCATATCGTCATTCTCAAACTAAGGCTATAACTGTCATCTGCTGTGACCCTGGCCACAGTGAAATTGCATCAGATTCAGATAATTAGGGAAAATAAATGGAGCGAGATATTTTTTTGCAAACATACGATTTGTGGCGGTGAGCGTTAGTAATTCACTGTGTCGAGAATATATCACGTCCTGCCTTCATCTTCATAGAAGACTAGTCTTTTAGTTCAGGCAACCCTGGCAAGTGTAGTACAATTCTGAGTCTTAGTATATATACAGTTATATACAGTTGTTTCACTGTGGTAAATTGATTAAAAAAAATATTCACCTCCATTGACAATGTGCTCTTCATTTTTTCTCAACAAGAAAATCAATGTGTCATCTGCATCCCATATCCACTCATATTCATCAGGCTACTGCTCAAGAAAGGGATTCGGGAGAAATAATCAGTTGATATGAACTAGAATAAAGGGAATGAGCTATTTATTTTATATGTGCCTGCATATATTGTAGTAAGACTGCTGCATCACCATCTCACGTCTGTCATTCTGTAGGATCACTGAACGCCCAGATTACCACCAGTCTGTTTAAGACAGCTGACAGAGATTACCCTCAATGGATAAATGTGCCTTGAACAGGAAATCTATTTGTAATTTGTGTAAACCAATGCCAACAACCCGTCCATGGTCTGTAAGTGTGAGCCACCTAGCGAGACGACCTCCTGGACAGACCAGTTTGTTTCCAAAAGCTGAAGTAGTATCTATTCTTTACTATGTAGTCATCTACAGCAGTGTTCCCCAACCTGTTCACCCATTACATCATCAGCATGTCTCTCATACCCCGTCATCGTCTTATCCTTTTCATTATTCATATTGTAGTGGCCTACGGCAAAAAAAATATACTTTGATTAATTCATATGTACGTCTTTTTAATGATTTCCATATTGTTTTGTAGTCATGAAAGAGCAACATTTAAAAAAAAAGGTGTCCCTTGAAAGCTGCTCTCTCCCCCAGTCCATCACTGGTTTTGCAGACACTGTCTTTCACAGGGACACACTGTCTTTTGCATCAGCGATTGGGCCTGAGGACATTGAGGTCTATAACCCTCGAGAAGGACACCCGGTAGATTACCAAACTTTTAAACTGAAGACATGTTGCCACTACAGTCCCATTCACAGAACCATGGCATGATTAACTGAAGAAGCAACTGTTTCAAGGGTGATTTTAGTTTGTTGCCTGGTAGCCTGTAGCCTAGCAACTCCTAGAAGTGAGGTAGACCTTGTCTTGGTCACGTAGTGGAGCAAAAAACAGACTTGAGCGGACAGAGGTCTCCAACATCCTTGGAACACACCGTTCTGCCACTTCAGAAGCAAAATGAAGAAAAACACAAATATCAATGGTTTGTGCTGACCTCCACTGCAACAGCTATCTATTGTGGATCTCATAACTGGATGAGGCTGTGGTCTCACTCAGCAAGGCCAGGGAACACGACTCTTTCAGGGGGCCAGGGGGTTTATATGCCCTCGGAGCCAGACTTAACAGTAATTGGTATCTGGGAAGTTGAGGAACAGAGCGATCTCCCCTCAGCCTTGGGAACGAAGAGGAAACGTCAGCTGTACTGGTTAAAGGAGGACAAAGCTGGTCAAATGTAGCAAGGCAATCATCCCTGCTGTTCTCACAAGTAAATCTAGTCAAATATCTGACTTTAATGACCACACCTGATCCTCATATATACCACGCTAACAGTGTGGAAGTGTTTTGAATCATGAGTGTGTGTATGCTGTTAAAGTCAGCCAAATGCACGTACGCAAGCATGCATGCAAGCAAACACACACACACACACACACACACACACACACACAGAGACTCTATATAAAGCTGTTTGGTGTCCAGGCTCCATGTGTAGGAAGAGGAGGTGTTTATTGGCTCCATCATTGCCACCCGATCGATACGCTAAAGGGAAAGATGTGTCTCCTCCAGTCCTGACACGCGTCTGTTCTCATTTGAACCTCCAAACACAAAAGACAGCAAGTCACCTGGTAGAGAGGCGACTCCGCTCCAGTGTGCGCTCTGCCCTTCACGACTTAATAAGTGTGAGGGTGTTGAGTAAAAGAGGGTGTTAATAAGGTATTAAGGTGTAAAAATAATGACTCTATTAAAACACTAGTCGTGAAAATATGACTAAAGCGCAGGACTGCAGGGGGAGGGGAACGGAGGAGCCCAGAGTATCTTGGAGGGAAATTGAACAAGGAAACCATTAGAAGTGAAAGGATGAACATGATTTCATTTGATCTCCTCTCTTCAGCATAAAGACATGCAAAGCTCTCTCCAGAGTCATTTAGCACTACATGATAGAATGTGATTTAATATAATTTTGTTCTACAGCAGCATCTACCTGCCTTAGCAGAGGATCCCAACCCAGGGATGAAGGCCTGGACCTCAGAGTCTCAGCAATGCTCCAACTTGATGGAAATAACGTTCAGCTTGTTGGCAATACACAGTGATCCTTCATTTGGCACGTTTGATTTACCACAGGCTAAAGAAATACAGGTTTATCCCTAGAGTGTAGAAAAAAAGACGGGTAAAACTGATGAAATTGAAAGCATTTGAAAACAGAAAAAAACTATATTCTAAAAGAAGGCAGCAGGGAGTTGGGAGCAGATCTGAATATAGAATTGAATATCGTGTCATTTGCTGCCTGAAATTTAACTTGTCAAGTCTTGGGCAACACAAGTAGCCATTTTGCCATTTGTCATTTGTGATTGTCAATATTGGGATTTTGTATGTATATCTCTGAAAAAACAATATAACTCATGCACTTAAACATCTTCCACACCTTATTACTGCCTTGTTATAGCATATTGTCATTAAATAACAAGGAATAACTTTGGTGAGATACTAATACCACCTACCCCCCATTAGTAAAGCCTACTTTCTGTGTTGTGTGGATGTGATTCTGTGCTTTTGGTTGGCCATCAGTGTCCTGAACCACCTTATTGATCAGACAGTGAAGCCCTGCTTGTATGTGGGCTGTGGGGCGTGTTGTGCACACAGGCTGAGACAGACCTGACAGAATGCACACACTCTACAACAAGCTATGTTCGTCTGAATGAAACACCCCCCAGTGTTTTCTGACTAGTCTAATTTGGTATTCAGCAGAAGGCCACCAATTTGTGACCTATATATGATATACAACAATACCTTTGTTTTCACCAGTTGACTAGTGTTTGTCGTGAGTGACAAGAATGATCCCTTTTTAAAATGTATGCAGACAACAATGCACGCCCCAACAAATAAAGCATGCATAGCATCTGTTGGGGCATTTACACATTTAAAAGGGAAAGTATGTTCCCATCGATAACTAATGCAGCTGCTGACAAGTGCATGAGTCAATCATTATAAATGGTTCTGTGGCAGTGACAGCAGCACATTGATATTTGTTACCCTGATAAATCAGTGCATGTTGTAACAGGCAGATCCTTGCCAATACAACGCAAAAACCCACTGCAGCGGGAATCACAATCAATCATTCAGTTCTCCATTTTCTCTTCACAACTTTAGCATCCATCCGTTTGCTTTGCTCATCATTTGGCTGGTTTGTACCTTGTGTGCAGATGCAAGTGACATTGTATGGTGGTGGTGACCTTATGTAATGATGGTGACCCATTGTGGTGGTGGTGGTGGTGGTGACCAATTGTGATAGTGGTGGTGACCTTGTGTGGTGGTGGTGTTGACCGATTGTGGTGGTGGTGGTAACCAGTTGTGGTGGTGGTGGTGGTGACCAATTGTGTTAGTGGTGGTGACCTTGTGTGGTGGTGGTGGTGACCGATTGTGGTGGTGGTGGTGACCAGTTGTGGTGGTGGTGGTGGTGACCAATTGTGGTAGTGGTGGTGACCTTGTGTGGTGGTGGTGGTGGTGGTGACCTTGTGTGGTGGTGGTGGTGGTGGTGACCTTGTGTGGTGGGGGTGTGGTGGTGACAGATTGTAGTAGTGGTGGTGATGGTGACCATGTTAGGTGGTGGTTGTGACCTTGTTAGGTGGTGGTGGTGACCTTGTTATGTGGCGGTGGTGGTGACCTTGTTATGTGGCGGTGGTGGTAGTGCCTTATTTTTGTGATGTTGACCTTGTAAGGTGGTGGTGACCTTGTTAGGAGGTGGTGGTGACCTTGTGTGGTGGTAGTGACCGTGTTAGGTGGTGGTGGTGACCTTCTTAGGTTGTGGTGGTAACCTTTTGTAGTGATGGTGACCGTGTTAGGTGGTAGGTAGTGGTGGTGACCTTGTATGGTGGTGGTGACCTTGTTAGGTGGTAGTGGTGGTGACCTTGTGTGGGGGTGGTGGTTACCTTGTGTGGTGGTGGTGACCTTGTGTGGTGCTGGTGACCTTGTGTGGGGGCGGTGGTGACCATGTGTGGGGGTGGTGGTGACCTTGTGTGGTGCTGGTGACCTTGTGTGGGGGTGGTGCTGACCTTGTTAGGTGGTTATGGTGACCGTGTTAGGTGGTGGTGGTGACCTTGTGTGGGGGTGGTGGTGACCTTGTTAGGTTGTGGTGGTGACCTTGTGTGGGGGTGGTGCTGACCTTGTTAGGTGGTGATGGTGACCGTGTTAGGTGGTGGTGGTGACCTTGTTTGGTGGTTGTGGTGACCTTGTTAAATGGTGGTGCTGAACTTGTTAGGTGGTGGTGCCCTTGTTAGGTTGTGGTGGTGACCTTGTGTGGTAGCGGTGGTGATCATGGGTGGTGGTAATGACCTTGGGTGACCGCCAACAAGTCTGAATTGCGGCTACATGCATAATGTCACATTTCAGTTAACAGGTTTTATTGGTGTTTAAGTGGGACACCCACAGCCAATTAAAATCCCTCAATGTATGAATTCATACAAGCTGTGTGTGTGTGTGTGTGTGTGTGTGCAGTACTGAGTGTGTATATGAGAGTAGGTGTATGTGTCTATATTTGTCTGTGGGGGTGCATGTTCAACTGTGCGTGTACCTGGATGTGCTTGTGTGTGTGTGTGTGTGTGTGTGTGTGTGTGTGTGTGTGTGTGTGTGTGTGTGTGTGTGTGTGTGTGTGTGT
>JAOPUI010000030.1:11088334-11100475 GCA_027123135.1 Urophycis floridana
GTTGGCTGTTCTGATGAACATCACTGAACAGTCCCTAACCCGATGTATGTTGGCTGTTCTGATGAACATCACTGAACTAACAAACAATCAACAAACGTAAAGAGCACACTCTGTAATCCTCACCGTGACAATGTAAATACAGTGACTAATACCGCTTCATTCTGCACGCCAGCAGAAGAGAAGCGGTCGCTGTGCTGGTTGCTGGTTTGTGTGTTGATTGAAATCTGTGTGCTTCGTTGAAACCCGGGCCATGTTCACACCTGGTATTAACATGCATCTTGGGTGATCCAGTCACGAGTGGAGTTCAGTTCCCACCTTGTATTAGAACATGTCTCCGCATCTGCCTCAAGTGATCACTATCAGTTCCACGCTCTACATGCAAATAAACACACTTTATTTTTGGTTTTGCAAACAACAAATGAGTATTCACTGCAATTTTTTCTCCAATTCAATAAAATAATTACAATCATGGAGCTGAATTGCACTGAACACGTTCGATGCAATGTCCGTTGCTCTACGAAAACAATATGTTTAACCAATCACAATCAGGTATCTTTGTTGTACAGCATGGTCACTGCACATTGTGGAATATGTTTTAGCCATCAAACAGGGAAAACATAACAAAAATGACATACTCACAACACATATGTATAAAAGAATGTTTCCATAAGCACACAAGAAACCCCCACTCACTCCTCTCATCTGCCAACCGTCATTCTCTAAACTATTAAAAAGTTAAAACTGAATCCTGTAAATCCATTGTCACTGGAAAATGCTACACATTTGTGTAATAACTGATGTACTTGTTTATTTGTTCTTCAGTCTTTGGTTTGTATTCCTTGACAAACCAAATTGTCTAGGATGTTTGAGGCACATTCGACACAGTCAGCTCATGTGATGAACCGATGATTTGAGTTGATGCTAATATGATGGCATTGTCCTGCAAATGAGTACATACGTACTTCTGCTCACACAGAGGACACCAGATGAGTAGGCAGTGCTTGGACGTGGCCCAGGACACATTTGTGTCCACACTGTAGTGATGGATGGACTCCTTTCAGTGTTGGATCAGATGAGTTGATCAATGGAAATGTGTACAACCTTTTGAGTTCTGACTTAGGCATGATAGGGTCGGTTTAGCTGTGTCTGCAACACACTAGTACAATTATGTTCAACAGCTAGTGCTGCCCGGCCCACAAAACTCTTCAAAGCGTTATCAGTCAGCATGTATGTATGCATGTACAGCTAAAATATAAATTCCAACGAATTGATTCAGCATCCCACTTGCAGTTAGGTAAGCTATTTAAGCTCAATACACATCAAATCGAGCAAAAAGAACGACAGATTGTTGGTCAGTGACATTGAATGTCCAGAATGACCCTGTGTTATACTGCACATGGGACTAATAAACATTGACTTCGACCAACGGTCTGTTGTTCATTTTGCTCACAGTGTAGCAAACGTCCTAGTTCGACAGAGCTCTTCGCTCCGTCTCATTTAGTGTCGTCTGTCTGGTCTCAAGTCTGATTCAATCGCTTCTCATTCACACATATTTCCCAATTCAAGAGAACAGAGTGACTCATTGACATTCTCGTTCGAGACAATGATTCAATTAGTCTTTGGTTGAGTCTTTGGTTTTCCCACTGCCTATGTTTTGAACGACGGCACTATGAGCAGGTATCCCATGATTACAACGAGAGGTCGTGGGCAGGAGGAGTTGGGAAAAGTTGGGGATTCATGAGCTCTTTGACGGCTGCCAGGCTGACCTGGTACATACTGGACACTAAAAAGAGTTGCTCAAAAGATTTGTGTGTTGATTTTTATCCATCGCTAACATTAGAATCCGGCGATATGTGGCTGGACCCCCCCCCTGAATGTGGTTTGAGAGAACGGATCTCAATGTATCTGGGTGCATTCACATCTGCACTTAGAGCCAGCGCAGATGTGACAGTTGACAGTTGACCTTCCTACTCATCCCCTCATCTTGCTGTGTGCATTTCATGGGCCTTTTGCTTGTGAAAGTCTTCCACTTTAGTGTAATAATATTTCTTCTATTTCCATCCTCGAGGGCTAAGAGTGTGTGCATTCTATGTCAGACCTCCCTCTAAGTGCCTCTACGTTTGAGATTGATATATACAAGTTTTACCCGATGTTTTCTTGACGATTATTGAATATATTTCACACATTTCTTCTTTATGGTGCTAATCTTACAGAGAACACAGAGCCCCCATGGAGCAGTAAATAATACGGGTGATTGATCACCACTGATAATCTCTAGTAAGGCCTTCACCAGTGTGGCTCAGTTTCAGAGCTGGAGTACCATACATTATACCCTGTTCCACTGTATCCACTGCATTCCGGATAGGATTTGTTCTATTATGTTTATATATTTGTCCGTTTAGCCTTTTTTTCCAGAGTTGCATTTTGATGCAGAATGACACCTGTAGATGGATTCCTTGTAGATTGGTATTTTAACAAAATACTTTAGATTCTGATTACACCATTTAAAGTATTTCCTGCATTTCCTGTATTGCATGAATTGTAAACTGAATTCTGTCCACTATTCTAAACAGTATTTTCTGCATTCTAAACTGTACTCCCCACATTCTAAAAGGTATTCCCTGAATTCCAACTGTGCTCCATGCATTATAAAATGTACTCCCTTCATTAACATTGCATAGCACAGCATAACAATTTCCAAGAGCTTCACTTTTCCACATTCCCTTGCCTGAGAACAACAGGGGTCGGTCACTCACTCAACAGGGGTCGGACGATTTTTTGAAGGAACGTACACATTTCATTTAACAGCTTGATCTTTTCAGAAACTCTCAAGCGCTCATCGTTCTCCGTTACAGGGCACCAATAATTTCTATATTATTCAAGCAATTTTACATGAGAGGGGGTGCTATTATACCACATTATATACCACGGCTGTGATTCGGTTGCAGGTGAGAGGCCACAGGCAGAGCACTGAGGGTAATCACAGCCATGTGCCAATGCTGCTCATCAGCACTCATGGAATGTCTCTGGTCTAATCAAATTACCTGCTTGGAACCAACTGTTGTATAATATTGTATGTCATTACATGATGGCAAAATGAGGACAATTTGATAAACTGAATTTGACTTTGAGTTGTTGTTTCAGCATCATTGTTATGAGGTAGGATAGGCTAGTGGTGGTGGTGGGGGGTCCATTCCCTGCCAAAAGGCTCTGGGTTCGATCACCCTAGTATGTCACCTACATATAAACATCCTAGTGCAAAATGTCCTAACCACCCACCTGCTCCTCCTCCTGTGTCTACTAAATGACTAATAGAATTAAACAAAGTTGTGGCACAGCCTGCGTCAGAATGGTCCAATTGACCATTGTCACGGTTGCCAGTAGTGACCGGGACTGTGGCGTGAGTCATGGTCCTCAACAAAAAAACTGCTTTTCTTCAACGGACGCCAGCAGATTGAAAAGGGTCACAAAAAAAAGCATTTTCTTCCTCCCGCTATTTCTTGCATGATTTCTGCAGTAATGGTTGAAGAGTCCGCAATGCAGTCATGTTCATTACCCGGAGACGGGACAAGGAACATTGAAATTATAACACTTTTCTTTCTACTTTAATGGTTTGTATTCTATTATTTAAATTACGCTTGGTTGATCCAAATAGGCCCACACATTGGCATGTTATCAACATAAAAGCAGGTTTTTGGGTCTCCAGCCAGACATAGTGTTAGTATTGGTAGAACCGAAGCATGGGTCAGGGTCTGTCAAGTTGTGTTTGCTGAGTGGGCTTAGTTGTCCACAATTTATCTGAAATGGACAAAGAGGCACTGGGCTGCTGAATGATGAAATGATTGAAATAATATTTCCATTCTCTTTGAAATGGAAGCCCTCATGAGCCATGACACAAGAAAATGAGTATTCCTTTAAATTAAGACTCAATTTCCCAGGATGCCTTATGGCCATACAGTGTAGCACTGCTGCCAATACACATTAATCAATATGTTCATTTAATTAGCATTCTGCAGGTGAAACTGGGGAGCGAGAGAGAGGCTACTCTGAGCAGAAGACAAAGCATCGGAAAGCGTGCTAGCATTTGGACGTAAATCACATCTGCACACAGCAGGCGTCACAACGCTCCGCCACAGTTTGATGTAAATGGAAAACATCTGGCGCCCAGCGCTGGCACCCGGTCCTAGAGAAACTTAGGCTCATTTATTAATAGGGTTAGGGTTTGTTAAAATGCCTTAATGACACTACCCATTGCAACTATTCCAAGCTCTTCATGAGTTATGGCAATGCTGAATCCAGAACTGTAAGACTCTATTTGCTGCCAAACGAAGAGATTTCATTCTTTAAACAACATTTAAACATGGGACACAACTGTCTGAATGTAATTGGATTTTTCGACTATCTGGCTATACTATCATGAATTAAACAGCAGGGCAAATAATAAAGAGTGCTATCTATTTTAAACCCTATTTGTATATAAAGACTTCATTTACGAAGCATAGCTAAAATCAGTGGGCCTAAACTTAATATAATGATTTCTGTACCTTAGTCAAGTGTTATAAAGCATAGAGCAGCCATGCTACGGCCTCTGTGCCTATGAAGGGTATGAGCTGTTAGGCTTCAAGACAGACCTTAGCTGCTGCTAAGGTCTGTCTTGAAGCCTACCATCTGATAGAAGAATGTTTTTTCATAAATTCATGTCAACGCAGGTGCTCATTAGGAGAATAACCTGACACATTTCTTTGAGGGCTGTTAAAAAGAGGCATATTTTATGCTTTCATTAGCAGAGTTCACAAAATAAAGTACATTCATAAGTTATTTGGCTGGATTCATGAATACAACGTCCGACAGCATTTATCACATGCACATCAATGTCCGGTCGCTCAATAACACCACTGTGTTGGAAAGCTTCACCGTAAAAATTGCTATTTGTTCAGGTTGGGAGCTCAGACAAATAATCAAAATATATAGTGATAGTACAGTTGTTTGTTGTATTCTAGGGCCAGCAGCTGTGGTATTGTTGTATTGAAGACTAGGTGCCATCATGGTAGTGTCGTATTTAAGACAGTAAGCGCCATTGTGTTGTTAAAATGAAGGGCCAGATAGGTGTGACTTTGACAGCCTACTGCAACGTTGATTGGCCGAGGCTGACCACCTTAACATTCACCTGGTGAGTGCGTGACCAAGGTGTGGCAGGCGTGTGTGCTGTGGAAAGGTTTAGGAGCAAGGGATACGTACAGCATACGTACCGCAACAGTACACACTGCAGTTCTTGTTTCCAGCTCCGTAAATGCTCTCTCTTACGAACCCTTGCATACGTTCATACCGTCAGCGTCTCTTATAGCTCTCCTATATATTTATTAATAAATAAATATACACACAATAACCAACATAAATGTTGGTTATTGTGTGGTGACAGCTGCTTGTTGCATCACACGCAACAAACATGTGTGTACGTATGATACAGGAAAAAAAATACAATGTTTGACGATTCAATATGAATAACCTAATACCTGCACGGTATTCAAATCAACACACACACACACACACACACACACACACAATGACACACAGGAAAAGCACAGCACATGCACAAGTGGTTCAGCTGAATGCACAGCACTACATATATACTGTATCTCTACGTATTTTAGTACCAACTGGAAATACATGCATGTGATGAGAATGACATTTCAGCTCTCCTCAAAAGGTCACGCTTCATAAGTCTACCACCGAGTGCTGCAGTCAGAATTAAAAGTCTCAGAAAGTTTGGGCTTTAAGCTTCACTTATATTACATAGAAATCTGTGTTTGTGCCATTATTAAGTGAAACGTTTCTCTCAGCAAAACACCCATTTTTTTTCACCAAAAGACATGTGTGCGCGTGTGTCTTTATTCAGCTTTTCCCAGCTGTCCATCTCCAATACTTTTTAGAACTGGACGTTTCAAAACAATGCACACAACTCTCCTCCTTCCACTGCTCTGAGCTAACAAGAGTCCTCATAAAGCCAGCACGCCAACCAAGATGCCGTTTCGGATGCTGGCTCTGACGCCGTCTCACAGTGAGTGGCTTCTCTACAAACACAAAGCCTCATCTCCTCTTGATGGATTCATAGGCGTCCCCCTCGGTTGGCCTTCCTAACAGACTCACGGGACATCCCAGCTCAGCAGAGAGAGCAGCCAAGGCAGACCGAGCATCCCCTCGACCATCACATCAGCCTCCCTCGCATCCAGAACAATAACACGCATTGCTCCTGACTACAATCTCAGAGGGGGGGAGGGGGGGGGGGGGGAGAGAAATGTCTATTTCCTGAATAACAATCGTCATTTGTTTCCTCTGACTGAGCCGTGGTTTAACCATGCAGTGCGTTGGCCTGCTGGGATAATTAAAACCTTTCCAGCGGTGCCACTGGTGTTTCAGAAGGAAGAGGAAAGCGACGGGGAGCGGCCGTAACTCATTAACAGCTCCTCCCCTGTTGTGGAGGTGGTGATGGGGTGTGGTGGAGGGCAGCAGGCATGGATCAAATATGAGACAGCTCACTTCAACGCAGGAAGTGATGTTTTTCTCCATTTCCTGTCAGCGTGCGTTATCAGGTACTGGACGTGGATGCCAGTGTGGGTATGTATGTATCTATGTATTCGCTGTGGCCAGGGGGAATGAGTAGAGGGTACGGGGTGAAGATGTGAAGTTGTAAGAGAGGTTGGTGGAGGTGGCGAGAGTTGATGCAGGAGATGAAGGTGGAGTTCATTTTGAGGTGTAGAAGGCGACGGGGTGGAGTTGGTGATGGAGGCTGGTGGAGGTTGGAGGTGGTGATGGTTCTCTAAAGATGCCTGAGGCTCTGTTGCTCCACAATATCCTCCTTCTCCCCACTAGTTGGCAACAGCAGGACAGGATTCCGTCCTGTAAAACCCATCACACCTCACTATGTCACCACAGCTGCCACAACTAATGCCGTTTCTCGGTTGTCACAAAAAAAAATTGATTGGTAGAGAAATGTGTAAAAAGTGCGAATGGCACTCTCTCCCTCTCCTAGTAAGTGCTGGTAGTGTGGTGAGGAGGCGGCTCCTTCATCACTTGACACCTAGACTGGATAAATGGTGTACTACATGTACATATTTCTGGCATACTATTGGTATGCAGGCCAAAATTAGGGTGGAGGGTTGGCGGGTCTGTTAGAGGGTTGGTGGAGGAAGGGTGGGTCTGGTGGGGTGGTGGTGGGTCTGGGTGGGTGGTGGTGGGTCTAGTGGGGTGGTGGTGGGTCTAGTGGGGTGGTGGTGGTTTGAGTGGGTGGTGGTGGGTCTGGTGGGTGGTGGTGGTCTGTAAGGGTGGTGGTGGTCTGAGTGGGTGGTGGTGGTCTGTAAAGGGTGGTGGTGGGTCTGAGTGGGTGGTGGTGGTCTGTAGGGGTGGTGGTGGTCTGAGTGGGTGGTGGTGGTCTGTAGGGATGGTGGTGGTCTGAGTGGGTGGTGGTGGTCTGTAGGGGATGTTGGTGGGTCTGAGTGGGTGGTGGTGGTCTGTAGGGGTGGTGGTGGGTCTGGTGGGGTGGTGGTGGTCTGTAGGGGTGGTGGTGGTGGTCTGTAGGGGTGGTGGTGGGTCTGATTGGGTGGTGGTGGTCTGTAGGGGTGGTGGTGGTCTGTAGGGGTGGTGGTGGGTCTGGTGGGTGGTGGTGGGTCTGAGTGGTTGGTGGTGGTCTGTAGGGGTGGTGGTGGTCTGTAGGCGTGGTGGTGGGTCTGATTGGGTGGTGGTGGTCTGTAGGGGGTGGTGGTGGGTCTGGTGGGTGGTGGTGGGTCGGGTGGGTGGTGGTGGTCTGTAGGGGTGGTGGTGGTCTGGTGGAGGGGTGGTGGTGTGATGGTGGGTTTATATATCGGGTGGGCTTGGCAGCAGCAGCTAAGCCTATTATTCAGCTGCCAGATATCCCCCCAGCAAAGACCCTCGCACGGGAAATGCTTCCCCACCCTGAGGATATAAAAGGCCACCATAATGGGAAAAAAGACTTTGTTAAGCAAGAGGCAATACCCTCTTACCAGTGTGCACGCATGCAGACACAACTAGCTAACTAAACGTGACATCACAAGCACACACACACACACACACATACACACAACACTCATACACAGGAATTAGTTTTGTTCTGCCTGCTATCTCAGTGGTTAGATGCAGTCATTACGGTGCGTGGTGGTATTTTTAAACAGACGTAGTCGTTACCGTGGCCCTCGATACTAACCACCCCCGGGAAAAGAGAAATTAAGGAATATTCAGAGGACTCATTTGGGCCCTAAACACGGCCCATCAGAACGCTGTAATGGTTTGAATCTCATGGAATTCCGGTAATAGGCGGGCGAGCAACGCAAACGCATGCGGGGAGAGAGAGAGAGAGAGAGAGAGAGAGAGATAGTCCGAATGTGAGAAATCTTTTTTTTTTTTTTTTGTCTCTTTGCTCAATAAAAAAAGGCAAGGTCGGGCAAGAAGAAGAAGAATTAGACCACGCTGTGACAAAGGTAAGCTTCTCTCCCTGGCGTGCCCCGTCTCGCTGTAGCGCCCCATTATTCCGAGCACAACGTAATTCCAGTGCCACAACAGATGATGTCGTAAAGCGTTCATTCAAAATATTGACATTGACGTCTAATTGTGTTTGTCTGCATGCGAGCGTATGGAGCTGTAAAGATTATATATTTCTCCATTAAATCTCTCCCCCTAAAAATCGCTTGGATAGACAATTAAGGCGAGGCAGCGCGTCCATATGGCGCCGAGCTGTGGCTTTTGTCCTCGGCGGCGCCCGCCACCAGGGGGAATCAGGAGACATAAAAGACACAATGCGGCTCCTCAGCCGGAGCACATCAAGCACGCCGTTGTCACGCCATTACCCAACAACGGAGGGACGCAGGCAGGACAACAAAACACCACGGCGCCCCTGAAAAAGACCTGTTAGCAAGGCCAGGAGGAGGGGAGCGGGGAGCGCACCTGCCAAGCCGGGCTCTCTCAGAACACCTGAGCGGTCTGCGCGGGGCCTGAGCCTCCCTGTGAGGGGGTGTCCGCCGACTGGACGGCAGCCGTCGCACAGATGTGGGAACACAGAGAGTCACGTTGATTGTGAAAAAAAAACGGGTTTGAATTGGAGACAATTGTCCACCTCATGCCATGGCCGTGTGTGATTGGTGGATTTACGACGACTTTTGTGTTTTAATGATGATCAATGTTGCCATTGTCATGGGCTATAGGCTATTTAGTATGACATAAAGTGTTACAAAGACAATTCATCCGCTTGGACTACGTCACGATTAGCCAAGTAAATACTTAATGCAAACTGCCGTTCCTACCGATGGCAGTGCGACAACAGACCAGTGCCGCAGCACGACGCAGCTTGTGGAGTGTACAGCCGTTAAACCCGCCAGCTCAAAGGGCTTTCGCAAGCCTTCGTTATACATCATCCCCTAACCCCTGCATTTCCCAAACTCGGGATCAGGACTGCACTCACATTAGCACATTACAAATCAATAGGACATTCTCGACTAGCAACACAATGTGGACAGAAGAGCTTAATTAAGCCGTTCCCAACTGATCCGTGCATAAAGAGAGATGCTGGATAGAATGATGTGTACTATGATGGGAAAATCTTCCTTTGCTTACGAAAAAGAGGAAAGATTCTGTGTTAGAGTAACACGAAAATGAAGATTAAAAATACCAACAATTCATCATTGCAATAACATGACCATTGTTGCCAGTGTTTTACACCCAAAGTAGATTCACCAACAATTAGTTAGGACAACTTATTAGACATCTTTGCAAATGGCATCTCCCCACCTCCCAGAATTAGGTAATATTATGTTTTTATTTTACAGATATTGCTGGGGTTTCATTACTGCAAATGAATGTGGTACTTACCAAGAATTGTATTCAGGTTGGAAATTTAATGGAGAAGATAAGAGAAAATGGGAGAAAGACATTTAGAATTTGATTATAGTAGAATTGAACCCAGTGGGTCGCCATTTCACCATATTAGACAACAGGTAGTGTGTGTTAGTGTAATGGTTTCTCTGAGCACTTTAATATCACAGCACAGAACAAGCTTAACATGCCTTTTCAATATTGTATCCCAACATAACTACATATCTCCACGTTTCACAAATCATAACACGACCAGCGTTGAAGGCTCTTCACTTAAGGAGATGAGATCAGAGGAGAGCGGCTCGACTTTGGGATACGATGGCCGGATTCCCAGACATATAAAACAGAATTTAAATAAAATGACCTTACTTGGACAAACAGAAGCAGCCATCCAGAATGTTAATGTAGTCTTTATAAATGTTTCTTAATATAGAGACGTTTGTAGGTGAGCCAAAACCTTAAACTGAACTACAGAACCATAAAATTATTTTTTTTTAAAGCATACAATTATAGTCACAATAATAAAAATGCAATGAAAGCATAAAATAAGCTTTCAGTTTTCTGAAATAACGAGCAAAAGGAGAGGTAACTGCTGTGTAACATGCACTCCCTGCCACAACGATAGAAAATCAGCACCAAAGATGCACCTGAGCAATCAGCTACATCAACCAATCACAGCACACCACCTGAGACTCATTTACACCAGCACACACAAACACACTTTAGAAGCTCCAGACAGAGGGGCATGCAGCTAATTAGAGCATCTATCTATCTATGTCTGTTGGTCTGTCGAATTAATACCTAGTTTAACTAGATTGA
The DNA here is from genome assembly GCA_027123135.1 of Urophycis floridana. Lineage (NCBI taxonomy): Eukaryota > Metazoa > Chordata > Actinopteri > Gadiformes > Phycidae > Urophycis > Urophycis floridana. The sequence goes on from JAOPUI010000030.1 coordinate 11,099,033, forward strand.
GTCCCTGAAACATGAATAAGCTGTGTGACTGTAAAAAGTATGACTTTTATTTTGAAAAATGCTGTGTATGTGTCTTCTCCTCCTCACCATTCAGGTGTGCAGACATATCTGTGCAGAGGTCACACTCAGGTTGCCTGCGATGCGGTAAATCGTTTTGGTTTTTTTATGAGAGAAGGCTGAACACAGCTGATCATTAAAAACTGAATTAATAGTCTGCACGTTGATAGGAGATTTCCTAAACTGGCCACGTCCACTTTTCTAATCTCTCCATTCCCACCTGAAGGATTTCCTGAATATTCAAGAAGTGCAATGATCACATGACAGCCACATTGATACATCACGTCAAGTGTACATTATTCACACATTCTGTTTCATAACAGCATAGAAATGCCACCCAAATTGAAGTGAGGTGACTTGTTTCTCAGATGTTGATGAAGCTATCGGGAGGAGCAGCAGTGCAGAGATGACCAGTGGACACCACAGGTCTGTGTCTATCGGTGAGGCTACACCTGTCAGGCCTGCCTCAAAACAAGATACAGTGTGTTTGCTCCGGCTCTCTTCACCACCAGACCCATAAATCACACAGTGCTGCCCCTGACTGTAGGAGCACAAACACGGCCATAGGGAGCACCAGAACCCAAATTAATTGCCTTTAGCGGCAGGTTAAAATTAATTGGCAGACAGAATGTGTCTGGCTGTTTGGTTGTTTCTTACAGCTTTTCCTCATATGTCTCCTCTCTCCTCCCGTTTCCTTTGCCTGGAACTTTCAGCCAACATGGAGGCACTCTTCAGTGATGGTCCTCAACTGCCGTGGTTGAGGATTGAGGTTTTGGGATGTGTGTTTTAATTGAGAACACAGGGATCTGCCTCTGTCTCTCTCTTGCCCCACTGCTATGGAAGCAGTCGTCACAACCGCACAGCATGGCACTCCTATGAATAGATATTAATAAGGCCTGGCTAAATGACACCGAGAGATTAAAAGGCCGGTCCCTCAGAAGGATAAATCTGAGGAACTTAAGCGTTATTACGCGTCTTTATCACGTTGACGGCAGCAGCCGCTGTCTCAGGTTCCTGCGTGAGTTATGACCTCATCATCTCATTTGTACAAAGGGAGATATTAAATTAGTCAGAGTAATGAATCCTCTGCGTCTCTCAGAAGAGCGAGAGAGTCCCTTTAAGAACCACCAGCGACCCCCTCTCACTCACATCCCCGACCCGTTTGAAGGAGGCGCCGGGGGGGGGAGCGCCGCTCCCGAGCTCCCCTGGGTGCCAGGGATCAAAGATGGAAGAGGCGGCGGGGGAGCGGAATCAGAGGAGAGGGGGAGAGAGGGGGGGAGAGAGGAGGAGAGGTGGAACGAGGGGTAGAGGAAGAGAGACAGGTGGAGAGGAGGAAGGAGGGTTGGACAGAGGAAGAGAGGGATGGAGAGGATAAGGGGGGGACAG
>JAOPUI010000030.1:11110722-11120818 GCA_027123135.1 Urophycis floridana
TGTGTGTGTGTGTGTGTGTGTGTGTGTGTGTGTGTGTGTGTGTGTGTGTGTGTGTGTGTGTGTGTGTGTGTGCGCTTATTACGTTGGTTTAAATTAGCATACTCTCTAGCATGCATTTAAGGGTTCCCTCAAGGCATTGTATACCACGGCCAGATGTTGCAGCTGGAATACATAAATCCATTAACATCAAATTTCCAGGAAAGCCTTCAAGACAATATTCATACACTTGACTTATTCTCTTCTGAGTGTTCATTCAGCATCTCAGTGAAGAGATTCAGTTTACGGTTATGATCTGGTGACACATCTGGTTTGTATGTATAGCCGAATGGAGGCTAAATATGAACGTGGGATAGCATCTTACTATGGAGCACTTCCCCCTTGTGGTGACCTTGGGTAAGACACAGCATGACATGTTCCCACTGGCTGCTGACCCTACTGGTTAGAGTTATGGTAACTGGTTGAAGTTTTGATTACGGGTTAGTCATGGTAACTGGTTAGAGTCATGGTACTCAGTTAGTCATGGTTACTGGTCGGAGTCAATGGTTCCTGTTCAGAGTCATCGTAACTAGTTAGAGTCATGGTTCATGGTCAGAGTCATAAATACTGGTTAGAGTCATGGCTTCTGGTTAAATTCATGGTAGCTGGTTAGAGTCAAGTTACTAGTTACAGTTGTGTTACTGGTTAGAGTAAAGGTTACTGGTAAAGTCATGGTTGCTGGCCAAAGTAATGGTTACTGGTTAGTGTCATTGTTACTTGTTAGAATCAAGTTACTGGCTAGAGTTATGTTACTGGTTAGAGTCATGGTTACTGATGAGAGTCATAGAAACAAGTAATAGTCATGATTTATGGTTTACGTTCCGGTTACTGGTTAGTGTCATGGTTACTGGTTAGTGATGGTTTCTGGTTAGAGGCATGGTGTTTTGCTGTTCCCCAGACTTGCCAACAGCATCACTTCCTCCCCACCCATGTCTCAGGTCGCTCGGCCACTCTCTCCCCCTCTCTCCTTCACACTACCTCCATCTTTTCACACTGCGGATCCTTTCTTTTCCAGATATGTACACTTGCCCTATATATGTTCATAAGTGAGGTCATGGGGAGAAGCCTGTTTTCTGTCTAGTTGTTTTGTTCATTCGGTTGTTCATTTGGTGTAAGTGTGGTTGGTTAGCAGGTGCAGGCTGGGATGAGTTCTGAGCAGAAGAGGATGTTTTGGCAGGTCAAGGAAGACACATGCTATAATCAGGAGATAACTAATTGTCACTCATTAGCCAGTGAGGCATTTCTTTATCATAGAAAATAAGGACTTTAGGAAAAATGTGCATCAACTGAGACATGCACACTAACCTCAATTACACAACGCTGAAGTTACACGTGACCTTTTGAAATTTAGGCTCCATGTTTTTTTCCTTGATAATGTTGTCACGCCCAACGTTGTGTTCCACATAATGCAATCTTTCCCTTTCTCTTCCCGCAATTAACCCCATCGGAGCGAGAGCAGTGTCCGACTTAATGAAGTTGAGATTTGTGCGTAGGATTAATTAGGGCTCAAACGGGAGTGGAGGCGAGCCGGCTAAATAAACACTGCATGAAACAAATGATGCAGGGGATGGTCTTTAATGCACAATTAAATGGAGGCTGTCTGGGGGATAAGGCAAAGCACACACAAGTTGCTCTCCTAAATCAGCTTCATACATCATCCTCTCTCTGCTAATGGCTGATGGAGGCCCGCGGGGCCTGCCGTGACATACAGAATATGGGCTAAACAAACAGATGGATTCCTGTACGTCGCAGGCCCGACTACTGGGATAAATCAACAGCCAGAGCTCAGACCTCCCCTCCCCCGTCCCGTCCTCCACCCTCACCCCTGCCTTAAAAAAAACCCCTCCAGTGGAGATCCGGTGAAGCGGTGTCATTTAGGATCCTCCCAGGTACACAAACACCACACCAACACACAATAAAAAGCATGATTATGCAGTGCAGCTTCGGTGGGCCAGGTGTTAAATCTTTCCTCTACTTCAAGACATGTTGACATATTGCATTCCCTCGTCTGTCTGCTTCCCCCTCAGTAATCAGAGGAATACACATCCAGTCCTGCTGTGTTACCACTCCACTTGGGAAGCTGATAAAGTCAACTGAATGGTGCTCAGGTGACTCCACATCAGTCCCATGTAACCTCCAACTGACTCTTAAGTCCTGGTCCTGATGTGGTTGGAGTCCTTGAAAAAGAATATCTGCCCAATAAACTTTCTTGTCAAGTATTTTTCTTTACCCCAACAAATTGAGGCTATTTTAACATGGGAGCACTTTTGTGGCAGAAAACTGTGATACAAACTAGTAGGCTACTTAAAAAAACAGCTGAACAGAGTGCAGAGTAGCTATAGGAAGATGAACAGCTGGATAGAGGATAGCTATAGACAGACAAACAGCTGAATAGAGTAGCTATAAGAATCTGAGACAAGCAGCTGCATAGAGAAGCTATAGAAAGACTAACATCTGTATAGAGTAGCTATATAAAGACTAACAGCTGTATAGAGTAGCTATAGAAAGACAAACAGCTGTATAGAGTAGCTATAGAAAGACAAACAGCTGGATTGAATAGCTGTAGGAATCACAGCAACAAGGTGTGATTTAGTCTGCCTCACATCATCCCCTCTGACTCATGATAGATATGAGTGCTCGAGTTGAGGGGGGATGAGGGGGGATGGCATCCCCCCTGAAATAAAGATGGTCAAAATCATCCCACGTCTAAAACGGCCATCCCCCCTTCCCATCCCGTTATTTTATCAATGAATGTGGACATATCACCACTAATTCAACGTTTAGTTGTTGCGTACATTGAGTAAAATAGTGTGTGAAATGGGCACGCGCGCATTCAATGACACGAATGAATGAATGAATAAATGAATGACGTCACGTCAGTCAGCGGCTAAAAGTTAGCAGCAGCTTTGAAATTCGCTGAATATTCGGTTTTGACTTACCCCGCAATCGGATTCCTCAACACAATTTGACTACATTACGGGTGTAGTATGTTGAGTACAGTTTATGACACCGTATTAACAAAAATCACAACGACATTAGTTGTTGCTATCGATATCCTTGCGAAACCGGCGAAAACAACACTTGAATCTACATTCCGGCTGCTTTCTGTCTTAGGGACCGTCTACAAATTACACCCTACAGACTAGTGGCATTACCATGAAATTGTTTCCAGAAATAAATCACCACAAATCAATAAGACATGTTCTCAATCTGTTAGCTGTAGTAGTTGCCAATGGTAGGCTTCTACTTACCACAGGTGCATTTTTGCTGATATCTTGCATTATAGTTAAACAGTAGGCTATGCAATTACTAGTTTAAAATATTCACCAAAAATCATTCAAAAGACATTTGATTATTCTGACAATGGTAGGCTGCTACATACTACAGGTGATATTTTGGTAATATTTTGCATTATAGCAAAACAGTGTGCAATTACAAAAACATTTTAATTAATAAATGAGGCTAAACCTGGAGATTCATCCTTTCAAAGCAATGTAGGTCTACAGCTTTATCAGTTATGTTATTGAGGGAGTATCAGACAGGTAATTTAGAGTAATAAGGGCACACTGTTGGTCTCTCACCTTATGCGCTGTCATCAGCAAAAATGATCTGTTCCTAAACATTAAAATCCACCATTCCTCCTGATTCATTTTTTTACAACTCGAGTACTGCATCCACTACCCTCCATTGATGAGGAACAGCCAGCCAGCCATGAGGCATTTGAGCATGGTGTGGGTGTGAATGAGCTGTCCACCCCAGCAGTTAAACCTGCCCCTACCCCAACACTATGAGCCCCTGATCATCTGACCGAGCTCTTAAAACAGATATGCTCTCAATAATACATCACCCCTGTCTCTTCTGTCCAGGCTACAGGCTTCTCTCCTGCAGCTGGGAGATGGGTTGAAGTGGAGAACGGTGGGCTGTGCTCTCATACAACCTCATCAAAAGTTTTAGTTCTCTATGTTGACTGCTCCAGAAGTCAGCCTTGCAGCAGGCAGGTTGGCGTGTGTTCTATGTATAAAGCATTAACCTGGACAATACATATTTATATTATTGTTAGTAGTGGTGCAACTCCTGGCATGTTTATGCTCATATTTGTTTTTGAAGTATGCCTGAGGCAGCAGATTGGCTTGGTGGAGGTTTGGGGAGGTGGAGATGGCAGTGGAGATGGAGGAGGAGTTGGAGGGGGGAGGGAGTCAGAGCAAACCAAAGCAGGCTGCCAAGGCCACGCAGGCAGTTTGTTCATTTGTCCATATTTCTCCCCAGAACCCCTGGGACCCCTCTCCTTCTGTTGCCTTCCTCCACTAATATATTTTTTGGGGCCTTTTCTCCTGAGATCTTTATCAGAGTGAAAATCAGCGGTTCAACAGTTCACTTGGCAGCTCTTTACACAATCGTCAGGAGAGTGTAAAACTGAGCGTGAAGCGAGGGCGGTTTGGGTCTGTAGATGGAAGCCATTTCTTTTACAGTCTTAACACTTTCCTCCTCTGGGCACGGTAAACCATGTAAGGCAAATGGCTTTTTAATGGTGGCTTGTTCTTAATAGACGTAAAGAATCATTTTGTTTTTGAGGAGATGAGGGTCTGGATAAAAAAGACTTCCTTGCAGAAGAGAAAATGGTTCCCCTTGCTATGAATCTAAATCGAGTTCAATCGTCTCTGCTTCCATCTTCTCATTTGATGTACACAACTATCTTCGTTCTCCTCCTCCGTCTCAATCTTGAGTTGGGATCAACCCACACATGGATCCAACCATGCAGATGAATGAAAACCTCACTCCATTCATCTCTTCCTGGGCGGTGTTCCTCAGGGGACATGTCTAAGCCCCCCAGCAGAAGATCAAGATGCATCCAGAATAATGGTGAGAGTGAGAAGAGGCCATGGAGCTCCTGATGTCATTGCAGATTGCTCATGTCTGCGTGGAAATCACAAAACCTTCACATCACATGTCATCAAGGTCCTGTCCTCCTTGATGTCCTCATCCTGAAATTCATCCAGTGTGTGTGTGTGTAGATGAGATTGTGTGTCTATACATTTGTCTGTTTGACTGCAGAGAGCAAATCAGAGAGTAAGATACTCTTAATAAATAATTTGCTTTTAACTAGAGTACATTTGAATGTGCCTTTGTTGGCAGAGGCATAATTCCACACAGATGACAATTGTTGAGAATGTAAAAAAAGATTAAGAGAAAAATCTGTAAAAGTGCCATTAATCAACCATGTATTCTCTTGAAAGCACATTTCATGTTCTTTGTGAATTCTTTGATTAGGATGGCCTTTGGAAGGAAAACTCTTTCTGCTCTTAAGTCTGTTAAGTGCAAGTGCTAAAACTCCTTTTTATATTTTGCCTTCTTGCTCTTTTACATCTGTTTCCTGATTGTTGATTAATGTAATGTCTGCTTACATTTACTTTTACATTTAGGGCATTTAGCAGACACTTTTATCCAAAGCGACTGACAAAGAGTACATTTGTCATAAGACGGTAGACATTTCAATGCAGCTAATACAGTAAGAAAGTCACCAGAACAAGTTGCAAGCATTTCAATTGCTGGGTTAACCATTGCTAGTATACAACATCTCTGACTGAGTGCCAAGTTACAAAGAGTGGTTAAAGTGCCAAATTACAAAGAGTGATTAAAGTGCCAAGACCTACAACAAATAAGAGCATGATGGTAGGGTTATGCAGGGTTCAGGTGAACTCCGAACAAGTGGGTCTTGAGTCTCTTCCGGAAGATGGGGAGTGACTGTGCAGTAGATAGAATAGAACTCCCTAATGCTCCCTCACCTTTGGAATGTGTCCATTTATATTGAACAAGGGCTACATAAGTCATAGTGTATCCTTCACAATAAAACTATGACATATGAGCTAGCCAAACACTGGAACGGATGCTTAAATGTGGACAGAATTACACACATATGTGTACTTTCAAGAGAGCTAAAAAAAATCATATTTGTCTGGCAATAGATAGGCTTCTTGGTATTATTTGATCGTTCTGTAACTCTTGAGTTTGTGCATTTGGGTTTTCAACTTTTCTGTGAGTTTGGACCAGATTGTAATATCTTGTGTCACACAGATGTACAGCTTGAAGTTTACTTTATAAATAATCAATCCCTTTTTGGGCAACACAAAGTTTCATTTCCCCCAAAAAATTATTTTGCAAGTAGACGATTCCTTGGTTCACACCGAACCAGCGCAGAGTGGAGTCTGCCTCTTCTGGGCCAGAAAACGTCACTGTAGGCAACTGTTCAGAAAAGCTATTTACACTTGCAATGAAGACAAAGCCTCGCCGCACGAATATCCAACTCATTAAACATGAATCTTTAACGTCTTAACAGCAGATGGGTTTGTAAAGACCCTTCGTCTGCACGACTTGGCTCGTTCATTCTACGCCGGCTCCGTTTACTCTCATCGCACTCTTCGACGTGGGCGACTTTCAGCTGTGTAACCCATCACATCCTGGTAAAGACTGGCGGTACAGAAGACCTATGGTACAAAAGACCCACTGCAGGGAAGCAGGCATAAGCCTGTAGCAGAATCCCCCAACATGAAGAGGATCTATTCATAGAGCTGCAGGAATAAATACATAGTAGAGTGTTTGGTAAGTCCGGGTGTTGGATGTAGAGACCGGGGGTAGGGGAGGTGAGGCCTTTGATGATGGGGGGCGTTCTCTGTGCTGGAGAGTGAGGAGTGTGTGTATGAACCCCATCCCTGGATGTGTGTTCTGTCGGCTGGGAGTGAGTGGGCCGCTTACCCAAGGGGTTATCTGCTGGGCCGGGGGAGGATGTCTGGGGTGAAGAGGGGCTGAGGGCTGAGGGGAAGATGTAGGGTGAGAGAGGGGGGCGGCTGAGGGGAAGCTAGGGTGTCCCCCGGCTGCCCTAGTCCCAGACGGCTCACAATATTGTAAGTGACAGCGAGAGAAGCCCTTGACCCGTTTGTTCAGATGGCGATAGTAGGACCTCTCGCTCCCCAGGACTGTTGCAGTACACATGGTACTGGAGACACACACGGGCATACACTCACTCACTCCCAAACACTCACACACATGCCCGGAAGGACAAGACCTCTCCAGGCACAAACATGCACACACAAACACAGACAAACACACACACACACACACACACACACACACACACACATGTTAATCCTACCAAGTAGTTGATGTTTTTCATCAATGGAAATATACTGTATATATTCCTCTTTAACAACCTCAAAAGTCTGACGTAAAAACAATCTCAGAAAGTGGGCTCCTCCACCTCGGCAAGCAGCTTCATGGAATTATTTGAACACAAAATGTAATCAATTAGAACATAGCTTCCCCTGCTCTTCAACTTGAATATCTTACAAAAGCTGCCCCACATGTCCCCCTCAAGCAACCTTCCTGTAGTTCAGCATCTCCTTGGATGTACTTGTGAAACTAACAGTCATCTAAACTCATAGCCTGTATGCTGGTTCCTACTGCATTTAAGATTTCTGTGCTAAAACCTCTACTCAAGAAGCTTGGCCTAGACCCTGAAGTACTCAGCAGCTATTGGTCCATATCTGACCTTCCTTTCCTTCTTGGAGTAGCTACTAGAAAGAATTGTAGCTAACCAAACTATCAATCACCTGATGACAAATAACTTGTTTGAACCCTTTCAGTCTGGGTTTATAACTTTTTATTCCACTGAACTGCTGTGACCAAAGGCTTTTAATGGTTCTCTCCTTTCCATGGACAGCAATCCAAGCTCCCTGCTAGTGAAGCTTGACATCAGTGCCACCATCGACACAATTGACCACAGAATTTGTCTTCATCTTTTCGAACACTGTGTTGGCATCAAAGGTTCTGCTCTTCTCTGGTTTTAGATCTTATCTCACAAATAGAACACAATTTGTCTCTGTGAAGGCTCAAAAGCAAAACACTGCAATGTAGGCTTTGGTCTTCTCCATGGGTCAGTCTACTGCTCTTTGCATCTGTATTCTTCCTTTTGCCAATATAATTTGCGGCTACGGCATTGGTTTATGCTGTTTTGCAGACAAACCTCAAATATACATTTCCATTGGATCAAATGACTCAGAACCAGACAGTTGAATCTTGCCTGATTGCAATTAGAAGATAGATGTCCATAAACTACTTGCAGCTTAACACAGGGAAAACAGAGCTGATGATCATCAGCAAACAACTTGTTTTGAGGGATTAGCTATCCCCCGACGTTTCTGTATCAAAAATATTGGTGTACTGTTTTGACCCTATGCTTTCTTTTGATCAATATGTAAAAAGTGTCACCAGAACTGCATTCTTCATCTGAAAACTCACTGGAATCAGCCCAATCTTTTACACAGAGTCACTCTTCCACACATTTATATCATCTACACTAGATTGGTTTGGTTTACTCTTTTTAACAAACGCCACTACTAAAGCGTCCATCTTGTGCAGAACGCCACTGCTAGAACAAGAGCGGTCGGGCACATTACTCCTATTCTCTCCTCCATCCCCTAGCTCCCAATAACTGCCAGATTAGATTTTAAGGTGCTACTGTTTACCTGTAAAAACCTACTCGGTTTAGTACCATCCTACCAGAAGGACCTTATTATTCCTTATTGTCCTTCTCAGCCACTCCGGTCTTCAGGAGCTGGCATTCTTTCAATACCAAAAGTTAAAAAGAAATCAGCAGGAAACGGAGCGTTCTCTTATCGAGCGCCCTATCTGTGGAATAGTCTGCCATCTGTAATCAGGGAAGCTGACCGCTGAGAAATTCAGATCCAAACTGAAAACCTACCGCTTTAGTCTTGTATATGGGTTCGAGGGGCGCCCCTCAGCTCTCACTGCAGCTGGGTCGACTTGTTGGCCGGTACAGGCCTAACCTTGCTGGCGATAGACATCAGTTGAGAGGTTGCCTACATGTTTCTTGTCCACCCTGCCCCATCTAACCATAATTCTGTCTGTGTTTTAAGTGTGTTGCATTGGTCATGACGAGACATGCCTCGACATCCCTGATGGCTATCACTATTGACTTTTTTCCAAAACTATTTTTCAAATGTTTGCTTGGATTACTTCTAGTGGCCAATTGCTTTGCCTCCCATATTGGCCATATTCCCTTATCTCGTATTTCTCTAGAGATGCTCATTCAAACAACATCAACTTCAAACAAAGTACAAAGTACATCAGATGAACAGTTCTGTGTACGATATTTGAAGGACATACATACATTCATTCTTACAGAAATTCCCCATTTTATAGATAGATGAATGTCAATCGTGGTCCCCATTGCACTCCTTACTATTCCTGTAAGGAGGGGTTGCCCTCTCTGCATTCCTTCTCAAGGTTTCTTCATTGTTAAATGAAGTTCTTTTTCTTGCCCATTTGGGGACTAGCGTTGGGGGCTGTCATAAATGTATGGTCTGTCCACTTTGAGATGGTGTATCAGTGACTACGGGCAATACAGAGACTTTACATGACTTGATATATAACAAACAATATAAAGACATACAGTGTATATAACACATTACTATATATTGTAGACATGTATGATAGTATATGTGTGAACAGATAGTATGTACATCTATATATGTTGATCATAGTATATTCGTGGACAGTGTCCATTAGACATGTATCCTTAGTAGTATGCACATCAGAATCTTATAACATCAGAAATTATCTCAGGCAGTTTAGTTATCTGATCTTTGTCAAATGAACACCTGATAGAAATTGTGGAGTGTGTGTGGATGATGGTTGGTTTCAGCAGCCTCACCCAAGCCCCATAGTCCATTCAGTCTGACTCGGCCGGGTGAGGCTGCTTTAATCAGCCATCATCCACACACACAGATGTTATTCATCTGAGGGATGAAGTAGAGGGAATGCAAGTGTATCAGTTACTTTTTAGTCATTTAGCATGCATCTCTATCCAAAACAATAATGATCATTTTACAGATGTGTCATGAAGGAGCAGGCAGGGATTAGGGGTACATGTACAGGTAGATTGCGGGATTGAACCAAGAACATTTTGGCTAGGGCTGCAACACTCTTACCCAGTGGCGGTTCTACATTAGATTACGCCCCTGGCGAGATTCCCTCCGAGCTTTTT
>JAOPUI010000030.1:11292715-11306277 GCA_027123135.1 Urophycis floridana
TATATGTAATATATAAGTAGATGGTAGATAATGAGATAAAAAATATGGAGATACAATATTTCTGTTTGTCTGTATCTCAGTTTCTCCTTATACCTTGTTTTAATTCAAAGGGCTTTATTGGCATAGGAAACAATCATTTACATTATCTGCAATTAATTTCCCCAAACAAGGTACTTACCGTTTAAAATTAATTACATACAACGCAATCCAAATCCTAAATTAAAAGGCCGGACAGTGGATACACCTGTGTGCTCCAAGGGGAAACAGGCCATCTGATTTACAAACTAATAAGATGACACGGTCACTATCTTGCTTTCCTTTTCAGGACCAAGCCTCAGTGAAAAAGCGAGCAAACAAATAACTTTTCCAATAATCCTGCTCCCATTTTGACCATGTCACACGCACACTGATTCAGTGCTGAAAGATCAATGCGATGACTCGTGTCAAAGTGGTGCGATCTGATCCCAGCAACACACACCGTGATGAGCAGGTGTTGGAGCGCGTCCACCACGACACACAGTGTGATGTTGACCATGTCACACTTCATGGCTGACACATCGGTGAATATTGGTGAACGTCGGTGAACGTTGCTGCATATGTTAGGATGTACACTGAGGAGACGATAAAAACAAAAAAAAAATACAACAAAAAAAAGGGAGGGGGGGGAAATTAGCTACTGGCTCACTTTTCTATGCAATTTCCCTTCACAAAACTCTGTTTACATTTGTGGATTATTTTGGATGTGTAAGTAACATGTATGTGTAAGAAATATTGGCAATTTATTCACTTCATATGTTTGACCCTTGTCTGCACTTAGTGTCTTGTGCATTACAGAGCATAATGATAATAATATCATGCTAAACTTGGACTGTGAATGATTTCCACACAGTTGAGACTCTTCTGGTGTGGGTGCTCAGATGTCTCTCTGTGGAGGTTGTGTGGCGATCAGAGCAACATGTGCAGCCACAGTGCCCTCCTGGTTGTGAGGGATACTGTTCAGGGCACATTAAGAGAACAGGCCAGCGTACCCTGAGGGGAGTTAAGGGGTTTAGTCCAATTGTATCCCAGAAGCCCCCCTTAAATCACTGGGTTAAGTGCAGGGTCAGGGAGCATATTGTTCCTCTGGGTGTGATGGAAGATCTCATCTGTATATGTTCTAAATGTAGCTTCCACCTTTGTCAGGCAGAGTGATACAACAACAGGGCAAGGGATCAATTGAAGGACTAAATTTTGTATTTTTGTCAAATATGGAACAAGAACATTTCAATGCTTTCTCTCTCACTCTCGCTATCCCTCATTTTCACTCAATCAAAAAGAGAAGGCACTGCCATGGACAATTGACATTTGCTTTACATCTGTTTAAAAGTCAAACAAAGCAAAAAATATTGTGAGTACAAGAGGTGAGATGTGAAGTTTAATAGCTAGATATAAAAATAAGCACTGTGAGCAATGATGTATTCTACTTCATTGTACATTGTAAGCACAATGATGAAGAATACAAAATACAATGAAAAGTATAACATATTGGTGGTGCTGTGTACTCATATAACAGCGATAGGTTCTTGTTTGTTGATTTGTCTTTTGTGTGATTTTATTCGTAAATAGGTTCTAACTGATATCAATATCGTATTATATTGTCACCAACAGTGATTTGGTGAGTAGTTTGCTTGACAGCAACATGGGATGAAAATATATATTTTTAATAGAAAAACACACACAAAATGTATATTTGCCCCAAGGGGGGCTTCTATATTTATTATAAGAGAGAGAGGAGAGAAAGAGGGAGATGAAAAAAAGCCCTTTTTATGTTCCTGCTGTGCAAGCTTCATTATAAAAGTACAAGATGATTGGACGTTTGAAAAAGTTCCCTTGTCCCTCTCCTGTCTCAAAATGTTTAACCACAACCTGTCAGAATAACACTCATCTTCCTACAAACTGAAGAAGTCATATAAAACATTATTTTCATGGGCGATATTATTTACAACCAATAATTTTGTCCTGTCTGCAGTCTATTTAAGTCCAATTTGAGCATGGCTCAAGCGTGCATCGCAAACTTTATTCTGCAAATTCCAACGGTCATTATTTTTCTCACCTTGAGATGGCAGCAACATGTCTAAACGTAAGCACATTAAGTGCCTCTTTAAAGGACTGCTATAATACCACAATGTGGTGTTGATGAGTCATTACAAGCCATTTAATATCCAACCACCTTCAATACTGTAACAGATATGATGGATAGAGCAACCAGTTGGAAACCCAACTTCTTGGAGGGCTACATTACGAAATGATGTATAGTCTTATTACAAGTCTTACTTGTATAACCCTCACACCTGGTGGTAAATAGGGGCGTTTTGATATAAGGAAGGATATTTGACCTTTTACCTAACAAAAGACATGGAAATAGAAACACTCTACACGTTTCTTACATGTACATCATTGTCTGACTGATTTGACATAACTGAACACATACACATGTGTTGTAGTGTCGCTGGACATTAATAGGCGTGTGAGTCACATTTACACAACGCTAGTTGGAGGCTAAGTACCTTTCTTAGCGCAGTGCTGATTATTGTAGCTTAAAATGTGATACTTCTGCTCCAGCTCCTTCATCTACTCCTGCTTTAGGCAAGACCAGCTATTAACACATATTAATGACTTCCACCAGGGGAGATTATAAGATAACTTTTGAAAACTTTTCTAGCAAAGTGTTAAACAAGACAAGATGCTCGCTCATGTAAGGAATTTCCCTTTAGGGGGAACTCTTCCCTCTGGATAATTGTATTAATATAAACCGTAAGGCTATAATGTGTTTCAGAGACAGGTGCCTTTTTTCCCACTGCAATATCTAAGAAATCACTCTGGTAATATGTAACAGGAAAGCACAGCAAATGCCTGTATTATCATCTTCATTTGTCAATTTCTGTATTTATTTATTATAGTCAAATATAATAATTGTGTGCGATTCATTCCTTTTCTTGAGATCTGTACTTTTACATTATTATGGAGAAAATATATTAACTGTCCACTTTTTCTTAAGTTTGTTGTTGATGATACATGGTACAAAGGGATACATTATCATAGAACGTGCAATAATTATGGTAGGCTACATCTAGCATCTCACACTGACAGTAGACAGGGAAGAGCTGAGACAGATACTGATTAGGAGAACAGAGACTAATCATGTCCATGTATTATTATCTGTGAGGCGCGGAGCAGGCCTCAGAGAAGACAGTGATTAAGAGTGGATTCTGCTGCCAGCACGTAGTAGAGACACTACCAACCAAGTGAAAATATCGCACAACAAAGAGAATTGTGGGTTGGCTAAACAGCGCTGCAGTGGGAGTGAGTCCTCTCCCCTGGGCCCAGTACATCTTGCAAACACTTGTTTAGCATCTCATTCACTTTTTAATTAGAGCATACACACTATTAGTGCCCTTGCTCAGTGGGACACAGGCAGGGGACAGAGTTGGACCCGAACCCAGTTGGTAGTTCAAACTCATGGTGAATATGGTAGTCATAAGTCATAAGTTAGACTGGGGCAGGATAGTGTCAGTAGTCAGGCTGTTTCACTCCAACCACCCAAAACATTCCGGGTTTGAACTCCAATGTCTAGTATAGCAGAAGTAGTTCTAGTAATCATACAGTTACTAGTGTCAGCATTAGTAGTAATAGTAGTGACAGCAGCAGTAGTTGTATGATAGATGCAGTTGTAGTAATAGTACTTGTTGAAGGACTATTATGATAAGCAATAGCATTACTCTTCTGTATTCAGTATTCGGACTGCATTTAAGCTTTAGAATCATTGTAGCTGTAGCAGTAGTCGTATTATTATTATTAGTAATAGTAGCCATCATAGCAGTATTACTCTTGTGTACTCTGTGTAAGTGAGTGTATGTAAGCCGTGGTAGATAAGTAGTTGTGGCAGTAGCATTAGACATAGTATTGCTGTAGAGTATAGTCTGTATCAGGGACTGTATTTAAGCTGAAGGAGAGAGAGGCGTGTGTTCAGCTCAAACTCATTCTGGGTCCCCCAACTACTTCAAGCACCAGCAGGTTTCCTTTCTAAAATACTTTTTAGCACAAAGTACATGGTTATGGTGGCTCCAGTTGAGCTGGAGTGTGCTTTCGGGGCAGGAAGTGAGTTTGTGTTTCCCTCCCTCTGATATTCCCAGCTTTAGTCACACCCAATGTGCATGAGGAATCCACTTGTGGTTTGCAGCTGAGACACAGGAAACAGGTGAAGTTCCTTGAATATGGCACGTTCCGTGTCTATACATCTATTTATTTATTTATATGAAGACTTTATTTATTTATATATATATATATACACTGCTCAAGGTAATCTCTGGAACAGATAGTGGGGCAGCAGAAAGAGAGAGAGTTGCTCTCGTCTACGTAGTTCAAGGAGAAATAAACACCATGTGTAATTATCCTTCTCTGCTGGTGAAATGAACGGGGGCCGTGCTAAGAGGCCATCTGAATTCAGGGGAAACCTGTTTCTCCTGATAGAGCTCCGGCTGGAAGGACCCAGTGGAGCGTACAGGAAGGGCTCTGCGAGAGCAGAGATCCAAGGTTAGAGAAAATGCGTTTTCCTTTTTCTGTTCAGTTAACCTGAGGAAAACGATTTAAACACTGACTTACAACAATAATACACAGTGTGAGTGTTCCGTGCGTAGTACTGAGTGTCTATGTGCGTAAGTGCATAATGTCTTTTTGTGTCTTGGTGAAAACCTTATATTGTTGTGTGTATATTTGGGAAAACATTGTGTTAGTATGTGGTTGTATATGTATAGGTTTCGTATGCGTGGTATTATATGTTTGTATGTGGTCATATATATATTGAATATGTGGTCATATGTGTACATATTTTGTTTGTCGTGTATGTGGTTTTCTGCTCAGGGGAAATTCTGTTGGCATGTGCAACCTCTTTGGATTACAGTCAGTCTAGACGACAGACACACACACACACACACACACACACACACACACACACACACACACGCGCGCGCTGAGGAGCAGCGCTCCTCCCAGACTCAGGCGGCTCTTTATTCTTGATAAAGGTGACATTTCCGCGGTCCGCTGCAGCGTGTCGCCTGCCGGCCACTACCTCCCTTATCGGCAGTTCTTCCGAGAGTATCCCATTAAAGCGTTTAAAGTGTGTCCTTAGTGCTATATCCCCCCCCCCCCCAACAACTTTCCAATAATGGACAGGAGCCCACGCCAGCCAGACTCTCCCGCTCTGCTGGGAGCAGCAGATCTCAGAGGTGTTGAAATGTGAGTCGCTCGTCCACCGGCCGCTGATGAAAATGCATGAGCCCGGTGTTGTCCTTCACTTATCAAACTTAGGGCGTTAGTGCAGAATCACAAGAGGGGGGAGGGCACCCTATAAGAGGCAGGTATTGGCGTTCACCCCCAGACACCAGATCACCCCGCTCTCCTAACACCAGCAAGTGTTACTAATTGACCAGTGCAGACCGACCCGTCCTGAGGACCAAGGAGAACCCCCACACTGTACACGGCTCGCCGCTCGGTCGGCGTCGATGTGGCGTATCGATGGGCCGCACGCCCGGACGGGCCCTCTGGACGGGCCCTCCAACACCACCGCCATGTCCTACTGCTCGGCGCAGGCATCCTAATGACCTGCAGTTACGTCACCGCCGGCCCATTCACAGAAATAAATGACCAGCGGCAGTGGAAACCACCAGCCCACTCCCGGGGGGCTGCTTTCTACACCTCTTTTTACACTTGGAAATACATGAAAGTAAGAAGATCCAGACCCAGTAGAGCCGTGATTATAGCGATTCCCCAAACAGATGAGATGCCTCCAGCCGCTGGTGAGAGATGCAGTCTCCGATGGCCCTTCGTCTCTCTCCACGCGCACCAATTAGCCAGCCGCGTTGCCCCCGCTGCCTTTAGTCTGCAGCAAGGGTTAGAATGAACACTGCCTCATGTTTGGAGTCCTTTAGAGTTTTTCCCTTAAATCTAAATATGTTTTCTGCCGTCTGTATTATCAGGGGAAAGTTAATCTTGGATCCGGCCGTCCCACTGTGTTATGGCAGAACTTTTGGGGGTGAGACAGCCCAGAGCCGGGTCCAGAAGCCAACAACACAAGGGGCAGAGTGAGGCCTTGTTTCCTGTTTTGTTGTAGAGACGTCTAGCAAATACAAAATTGATTCAAGCTGGTGGATGTATCTTTCAGAAGGGGATTATAATATGTGTGTATGTAGAGGACAGTGAACGTGGTGTTGTTCTGAAACATTTACAGACGATATTTTTCCCAGGTTGCTATTGCTGGCGGACTTTGTGTCTGGCAACAAAGCACTACAGATCCCTGCCTCCAGCAACTTGCTTGGTTGACACAAATATGAAGCGAAGAAAGCGAAACTCGTACAAAACTCGTAGCGTACGCCCAGATTTGAGCTTGTCTGCCATCAGGCTTTAGTTTATTAATATAAAGCCTGATTTGTCAGACGATAAGAGAAAGTACCCCCCCCCTCCACACCCCAACTATTTATTCATTGTCAATCATCAATATTTTAATCTGTATGGTTCATAATTATATTACATACACAGATGGCAGCACAAATAAGTCTTTTATAATGTTAACTATATTTGTAATACACACATATATGATTAAAAGTCATTTATATTTGTTAACACAACAGTGTTTTGTAAAAAATAATTTAGTATTGTTGTGGAAATAAATCTCCATTGTTTTTGATTGAAATGCTGGCATACTGACATGAACAATCCTTGCTGGAAATAGTCTTACTGTTCTTACTGCACAGGTACACTCACACACACACCCACACACTTTCACAAAAGCACAGACATCGACAGACACACACACACACACAAGCATGCAAAAAGAAACGTGTACACACGCACACACACACACTCACAGGATAATATACACACGCACAGAGACACACAAACAGGCATGCAAAAAAAACACACATGGGCAAAAAAACAAGCATGAGTCTAAGTGTTTGGCTCTGTGTTTCAGGTCCATCAGAAGACAAGGGGAACCAGGACAGCTCTCCACATAGACGTCCTCTCTGGGAAGCGGTACGCCATGCAATGCTGGGCTGATTCATGTTAAAGCACGCCTTTACTTTGTAAAAAGGAAATGAACCTTGGATGCATGGCTTTCACTTTACCCTGGAATATTTTATATATTCAATATATTTCATGGCAATTATTCTCACTGGACTCTGAATCCTCACAAATTGATTATATATATATATATCCAAGTTGAATATACAGTCTCCTTTAATAAAATTGTAAAATGCATCCATATATCCAAGGTTGAGTTAAAATTTAGCAAGGTTTATCTGACTTTTTTTTTTCATTTAATGTTTTAAATGCTGCTCCAAAACATCCACATCTGCTCCTCATGATCCACTTTCTTTCTTGGGGTTGACTGGGTGTGGTAGGAAGATGGTAACGAGCATGTTGATTGATACCCGTTTGTTAAAGTCCTGCCTGTTGTTGAGGGTGAAGTTACTTTCAGATCCAGAGAAGAAAAATTGACCAATATATATTTAGAACATGTTCACCAAGTGCACAAGCTACAAATATGAATCCTATTTACCGAGTTGGATCCAAATGCCAGATTTAGGTTACCTGGAACTTAAGTTCTCTGTCTCTGCATTTACTCCCTAACCCCACCTTCTCCTTAATGGCCTGTCTCTATAGTCACTGTAATACCCCAACCTGCTCCCTATGTCTCTGTACTTTCTAACCCATACCTGTTCCTCAATGACCTGCCTCTTTATTCACTTTCTCGCCCCTACCTGCTCCTTGATTGTCGATTGTCGATTCACAAAAAAGACCAAACAGAAATATTTAGATGACCAAACAGAAATAATTGTCAGCAGTAGGAACACAACATTCAACCAGAAACTAAACAAATAATTCAGTTTTATAAAGCCATCCTGCAGTATAATCCACACTTAACCCTCCTACACACAACACACTTTTTATGGGAGCGTTCAGGTGTGAATCATTTAATTATCGCAGCGTAAAAAGAAGGTAAGAGTGGAAGAAAATGCACATGCATCTTATAAGCTCTCTCTCTCTCTCTCTCTCTCCCTCTCTCAGTGTGACAGCACCTTGACATACTGTAGCTTTTCAGCTCAGGGAGAACAAACAACCCTCAGTCCAATTGCTATAATGCCGCACTGTGCACATTTTTGTATGACTGTATGATTTGATTTGCTCTTTTCACTCACTTTTCCACCGATTCATACATCTGTATATCATATCCTAAGTAAATGTTGTCCTGCCTAACTAAAGTTTGTTTGAGGATTAAATGTGCTGCTGAGTATGTGGACCTACACACCCTGCTCTGGATGAGATCCCTCCGTTTGTAGCTTGGTTGTGTTGGCCAAGTTCAGTAGAGTGTTGTGATGGTGATTGATTTTTAAATGATGCTAATCACATGAATGTCCTAGTTCCTATAGTGGTGATGGTCTGGTAGTGTTGTGATCATGTTCACGTTAATCTAGTCAGTGTATTCCCAGGTTGTGTGTTACTGACGCTGGATAAAAGCTTCTCAGTCGACTGCCAGCGCAGAAGTTTAAGTGCAAATGGAAGAAATGTGGAGATGAAACGTTGGGCTAAATGGTTTGTTCAACCGCTTTTGTTCGGAGCGGCTTTTAAAACATTCTGCCAATGAAAACCCGGACGCTCACCTCTGTAACTGCCACATAATGGCGTAATCTGTCTGAAGGTGGAGAAGCCACTACCAGCACATATCTCAGGAGGGTTCAAAATACCTTTCCCTGGAATCCCACAATTGGACTGATTTCATGGCGTGTCACCTCAGATATGCCAATGGAGCATGAAATTGAGTGACTCAATGTGAGAAAAATATGGCTATTTTTCTGTCCCCTCTCTTCTTGGGCTCTCCGTGTGTAAAATATGTTTTTTGCCAACTGTAAGTTTGATACACTGTGCTGCCTGATCTCGGCCAAAGCACCTAAGTGAAAAAGCAAGTTATTGTTAACAGAAACACTAATTGACAAAAAATATACATATTTTAATGACCATAATCAGCTAATCTGCCATGTATAGTATATTAGTATATTAGTTTCTTGTTGTCATGTAATGTGTTTTCCAATTAAGTCAGATACAACTCATTAACAGGTAGGGGTTAGGTCATCTAGTTCTATGCTGTCTACACACTTTAGACAATGGGGATCCAGAACCCAGAACCTTTAGTTTTGCCTGTACTGTTGTACTGCCTTTACAAAGGTCAAAGGTTATCATGCACGAATAAACTGGGTATGCTGTAAATTAATCGAATAAGCGGAGAAAAATGATTTTCTGTTGAAAAGATGATCAATTTATGGGATTAAAGGTTGCTAGTGTATGAAAATAAACAGCAGTACTTGCCATGAATCATGATAATGAATAATTAATACTTATCATCCATAATACACATATATCATACATAAATAAGAGTTTAAGGTGCCTGACAGCAAATATACCAGAAGGCCGTTCTTTTATACAAAGACACGAAGCTGTTCGACATCAGACATAAAAACATACATTCTTGTTAACACGAGGATGTCCTGTCTGTGTTTTCTAAGTGTTTTGTGTGTGGGTGTGTCTATTTTACATGTTTTAAGCGTATGTGTCTGACAATATATATCAATATATCATGCAGCTTTAAATAATTTAAGCATGTCAATTCTCTGACCTGCTGCATGACATTGTTTAGCATGTTTACTTCAGTGCATGGGGTGTCATTGTTTGCATGTGGTGGCTAGCGATGAAGCGGGGGTATACATTATTAATAAGTACCATAAACTCAAGTCCGTACAACACAACACCTCTGTGCTTGTTAGGAGTATCTTCCTCACTGATTTGTGTATGTTGTTCTGTCTACCACTACGTTGCTTAAAGGCTCTCGGTAGAATGTATGGAGTGATCCCATGCATCACAGTGCTAGCCTAGCGCTAATACTAGTATCAAGCTTTTTGAAGCATTTCTTCAAATAAAACAAAAACCTACCCTCATGCTCTTGTATGTTGTACATCTTGGCACTTAATAATTGCTCTTTGTAACTTGGCACTTAGCCAGAGATGTTGTATACTAGCAATAGTTAACCTAGCAATTAAAATGTTTGAAACTTTTTCTGGTGACTTCCTTACTGTATTAGCAGCAATGAAATGTTCCACCTTCTCTGACAAACGTACTCTTTGTAAGTCGCTTTGGATAAAAGCGTCTGCTAACTGCCCTAAATGTAAATGTAATGTATCGCAAAGGGCAAATAATTTGCTGCTGAGGCTCAATTCCTTTCATAAGAATTTGAACAGCATCTTTTCAAGAACATTTCTGAGGCTTTGTCATCTTTCAAAATATGACAAGGTATGTGTATGCTTGAAAAGGTTCAGGGACATGTCTGTAGCGATAAGGTACTATCATTACCTGTACTATTTGGTGGGCTAGTTTCCAAGCAGCATACGAAAAGTATATGTGGCAAGTACGATAAGATAACACAGTTTTAATCATGTCAGGGAAATTCAGGTGTTACAGTGGCTTACACTAAGAGAATAGAAACGGTCATCGTAGAATTTGTTGCAGTAAAATAACCACACGCGTTATTATGAGCGTTCAAATACAAAATAGAAACACATTCCTAGTCCAGAGTCCTTACTCCCTAGTCATTAGTCCCTAGTCACTGGTCTCTGCTTTGTAGTCCTGAATTCTCATTTCCAATCCTCAATTCCCATCCGTCCTATCCTCATCGTCTAGTGGAGAAGATGACACAAGGAGTGATGTCACTGTCAACTGTGGACCACTGGTGGATCTTCTCACTGGCCTTAAAAACATGCTATCGATTAAAGATCACCGCATACAAGGGCAATGAGACACATTAGTCCAGAAGGTTGACTCTAATGGCTCTCCAATGTGACGGAGTGCTGTGGTGAGGCTCTGTCAAGGTCTACGTACGACTGAAACAACCTGTACTTATACCAAGATACACACAACGTATTTGAACTCTCCCCTCAGTGTACTGATACACAGAAACACCGTGTACTTAGCATCCCACAGCCAGGCCGTGTTTCGCTTCGCTCATTAGGTCTGGAAAGTCTGCTGTCGCGTTGTTTGTTAAGGGGTGTCGTCAGTCAATGCAGCTGATTGGATTAGCTTCAGCCAGTCAGCTCCCCCAAACCCGATGATGTATAATGTTTACGTAAGTGCTGTTTTGCAAAGTAAACACCATTAGCAAATGTTGTCGCCAACTAAAAATGTTTGTTAAAACACAACTAATCCCAAAGCAGCATAAATATCAGAACATCAATTAAGAAATCTCCAAAATGGCACTGCCCGGTTCGCTGATTGGCTGAATCTAGCCTGGAGCCAAGCAGCCTGTGTTGGGCTGGTTGCAGGCTGTTATCTTGCAGCAGAACTTGGGATAAGCCCAGGATTTAGGCTTACTTTGTAAGGTCCTGGTGAACTTTAATAACCTCCTCAATGATAGTAAGCTATAATATGTACTTTAACCAACTCCTAAATGCACTTATAGCAAGCTACAATATGTACTTTAACTATCTCCTACATGCACTTATAGAAAGCTACAATATGTACTTTAATTATCTCATCAATGTACTTATAGTAAGCTACATTAACGATGTCCTCGATGCACTCGTATCAAGCTACGTTATTATCTACTCCTCAATGCCGCCCACTTTAACTCATGGCCAGGACTTCTGTACTCTATATGCCTTTGAAGAAAATGCCATCTGAGACCATCATACTTCAAACAATGTACGATATATAATGTATAATTCTGTTAGTCTTATCTCAGTACTCTGCCACTTATTTGATTTGATTAGGTATTAGTTATATGCATAGATACTCTTTTTATTTGATGATTAATTATTTTTATTCTCTGTTATTTTATCATGCAAAGTTGAGCTCACCCAGCTACAATAACTACACTGCTAGTAATGATGTACGTTGTTATCTAGTATGTGACGATAAACTTAAAACTTGAAACTAACTTGTACTGGACATACTAATGTAAACAATACACAATGGACTGTAACATAAGTCCACAATGTAATGTAAAGATGACACTGTTGAGGGAGTTGAAGCAGAGTTTCAGAAGAGGATCTTGTCTGTTGAGGCTAGAACACACCTGAGCTACAGTGCTGCTGATACTCATCTGTTCAGAGAACATCAGTAAGAGCAATTCACAGGAGCTGCTATTTACCTATTTACCAGAGCCATTGATAATGGTAAATGAACTGCCTTTACATCGGGCTTCTCTCGCTAGTCTAATGGTTTAAAGACATCTTCTTGTTTTTCATTTTTATGCTATCACTTGTACGCACTTAAATGGCAAAGACATAGTTATGCGATGTGTAATGACTCCAAACACAATACATCTCTACAATGTTGGCAGTTTGTGTCAACCTAAAGTTATTGATTGCACACAGGCACTTAAAAGGCAAATCTACCATGGCTGTTTTATTGTTCTTCTGTTGAATAATCAGTGAATATAGTGGGCTAGATGGTAGCAGTGAAATGTCTTGTCTCCTAGGAACCTTAAAGATACAGTTGGTGATCTAATTTGTATGGTTTTACTGTCTAGATCAGTGTTTCCTAACATTTTTGTATTACGAACCCCCACAGCCCCATCAGTATGGTGGTAAGGTGGGTTGGAAACTAGGTGGAGGTAATCACATGTCTATTTGGCCAGTATTTTAGTTTTGTTTTGTTTGGCAGTATGTCTCCCTAAGTGGCTCATAGGTGGGTAAGACAAGAAAAGCAGTGTCTTAAGAAGGTTAGGTAGTTAGGTAGTTAGTTATTTAGTTAGTTAGTTAGTTAGTTAGTTGGTTAGTTAGTTAGTTAGTTAGTTAACAGGACAAAGGACACTATATTACTCCTTTTGGATTGACATGTTTAGACCTTGGCTGTAGATTTAGGAGAAGCTTCAATCCAAAGTAATTTACAGTACTTTCAGGTGATTATTCCCAGGTAGGATTTTTCCTTGAGGATTCCAATCCAGAACCGTTTGACTGGGAGTCTAACCCCCAACAGTAAACACTACACTGTACATAAACGTGTATGGTGATAATCTACCACACCTTCTCTAGTCTTCCTGTCCTCTCCCCTGTCTACTGTCCATCCATGCTGACATGATACCTCCCATATTGTGTTTGTTCGGTAAGCCTTTAGCCCTACGCTCCACCAAACCCTGATGGATATTCACCGCACGTGTGTGCTAAGACTTCTCTCCCCCCTGGTGGAAACGTTGCATATTCATTACACATTGATTACTGGGATTTGCAGTAATGCAGTCATTTACCTCTGCCCCGTATAAGAGTTTATTGATTTTTATAAAAATGAATGACAGGGCAGCCCAAGTGGACTGTTGCACATCTGCTTTTATTCAGTGTTCATTGATTTTAGCGGCTTGCATCGTACAATTAATAAAATGACATTTATTTGTTTGCAACTTCATAATGGAAGAGCTTCTTCTTGTTGGGGGATAATAGAGGAAAGAAAGACTGAGGGAGAGTGTGGGAAAGAGAAACAAAGAT
>JAOPUI010000030.1:11522156-11534095 GCA_027123135.1 Urophycis floridana
GCACCAGTGTTATTACTGCAGCACCAGTGTTATTACTCCAGCACCAGTGTTATTACTGCAGCACCAGTGTTATTACTCCAGCACCAGTGTTATTACTGCAGCACCAGTGTTATTACTCCAGCACCAGTGTTATTACTGCAGCACCAGTGTTATTACTGCAGCACCAGTGTTATTACTCCAGCACCAGTGTTATTATTGCAGCACCAGTGTTATTACTGCGGCACCAGTGTTATTACTGCGGCACCAGTGTTATTACTGCGGCACCAGTGTTATTACTCCAGCACCAGTGTTATTACTGCAGCAACAGTGTTATTACTGCAGCACCAGTGTTATTACTGCAGCAACAGTGTTATTACTGCAGCACCAGTGTTATTACTGCAGCACCAGTGTTATTACTCCAGCACCAGTGTTATTACTCCAGCACCAGTGTTATTACTGCAGCACCAGTGTTATTACTGCAGCAACAGTGTTATTACTGCAGCACCATTGTTGGTAAGAGAAGGGACAACATATAAACGCCGGAGTGAACAGGCCAAGTTGTTCTTGCTCCCCTTTTAATAATAGCAGCTAGCTGACCATTAACTTTTAACCTCTAGCCATTGCCATCAGACATCAGAACACCTACACTGCGTATGGTTTCTGGCCCCCATTTTCCAAAGCAGTCCTTAGACCAGGTCCCAGGTAATGAGTAGACCAGGTGCAGCCAGACATCTAACTCAGATATAGTATAAGACCACACAGACTCACATCCACCCACACACATAAACTCACAGCCATTACTGTGCCTGTCTGGTCACAGCTGTCTGACCCAACATGTACGAGGGTCTCGTCTACAATTCTTGCGACAGTGTTTGTTTTTTTCTAATATCATAACATAATAAAGGAAAATAACACATCTCCGTTCGTTGCCATGTTTTGTTTAAAAACCGCGCTAAAGCATTTCTTCATGTGCTTATATTTCTTAATTATGCTGCGTGTCACCACATTGTTACTCCTACTGTGACACAAACAGATTTGTGTTTTTCAAAATTGGACAACAGCACAGCGTTCTATCAGTTGGCTTGTCACAAATAATTATTCTGTCTTCTGCTACTGTTTTACTCCAACAAACATGGCTGCCGTTGAAATGTGCAGACAGAGAGGTTTTCCTGCTTGAGTTCCAGCAGGTTAGGCTCAGGCTATTGCCGTGAATTGATGCATACCTTCACGTCCTCACGATTCTTCACAAGCCAAGCATTTGACAGAATCACTTATTAAAATGTATGATTGCCCCGTTTGTCTTGTCTTGAAATTACACACATTTCTCATCTGGGCAGTCAACGTCAGACATTTTTCAACAGTAAGCATCAAACCATGTTCATTTGTTAGGAAGCAGCAAGCATTGTTTCAATAAAGCCAAACGCATCATATTCAAGATTTATTTTCATTAATACCTCACACCGCATGTTATGATAAGAAATAAATAAATGGGACACAGGGAATAAATATATGACATGAAACACCCCAGGGTAGCAGCAACCTCCTGCTGCAAACGTCCAAAATGTACTGAATGTTTGTCGGGCAGTCATTGGGCACCCAACAGTCCTACGACAACAGGACATAGAGTTGAGGCAGGGCACAGATCGTAGTGGCCCTCCGGGGGACCGTTTATGTTCCCTCTCTCATATTAAATGACACTGTGCTTCCTCCTTCCATCTCTGCGTGTCAGTGTTGGCATCCATTTTGATGATGTGTTGACAGGTGATCTCTGCATTAGCCTGCCGTGATGTGCTACCTTAGAACAGGTAAAACACACCTGACAGAAGATGACAGCAGCAATATCCCAACCATCACAAACACACACGCACACGCACACACACGCACGCACACGCACACACACACACACACACACACACACACACAGCTCAGATGATTGCTGACAAACAACATTAAGTAGATGCAGGTCACTGTTATGCTAATATTAACCCTGACATGTGCAATATGTTGGCTAGCTGCTATACCAGCCAAACCCTCTAGCTTCTAGGGTAGAATTAAAAAACCAATACATGGTGCTTTCAAAGTCATCCACTACCGCTATTAATCATTAATATTAATCAGTTAACGAGAGTATCTGCCAGTATGTACCCGGTCATCATACCTATAAGAACTGATGCATTGTTTCAGAGGCCAGAAAGGCTCAAATTCAAAGTCGCAACGAGATGATATGAAAAGAATACTTTGGTGTCCAAATGGTTTTTCAGCAAATTGGACCAAAGGGAAATGTAGTATTTTTTCTCCTGACGAAATCCAGTGGGCAGGCAGTGGCGTGGCTTTCTACTGGAGGTGACCGAATGTCTCAAAGAAAATCAAATCAGGTTTTTTTTGCTCTCACAGGAAAGTGTGAAAGAGGAAGCCCTATGTTTTGTGTGCTCGGAGACGCTCTCGTTTGCTCCTTTCCATCGCCCTCCTCACAACGCTGCAGCCTCTCTAGCCATTACAGAACATTCAGCCATTAGTCAACAGTGCCGTGTCCTCTCGGTGGAAAAAGCTTTCTCTATCAAAGTGGCAGACAAAAAAAGGAGGAAGAGGATAAAACTGAAGACTGCTGTCACCTCTGTGCTGCAGTTATACTCTTGGAAACATCTTTCTTTTGTCTGTCTGGAAACATGTTGAGAGGGAGACTCTTGGGTAAGGAGTCACATTTATGTAAGAGTGGTTCCTGTTTCCAATTCTAGATGGAGGTAGCATCATTTCCTTCCCTGAGCCCTACTTCAGGAAGCTCATGTATACCCTCCAATCAGCAACACTTTCCTCCCATTTCCCACGCCTGTCATGGATCAAGCCTGCGTTCCAGTGAATTGCATCTTCTATACAACAGATCTATAGCAGCTCATGCATTGCTCATTGCTCATGACTATGAATATTTGGGGGCTTTAATGCGTACTCCTGCTCCGATGTTTAAGTTGTCTTATTTGTTACACAGATACAGTATAACACTGTGCAACAGATATGAACAGCTTGTTTTTCATTATGTGGTCATCATCATCACCATCATCATCATCATCATCATCATCATCATCATCATCATCATCATCAATTTGGATCCCCTGGAAGACAATCAGTGGGAGACTCAATGGGAAGCCTTCCCCTGCAGTGGTGATTGGGGGTCCAGGCTGTGCATCTCATCAGATAGCCAACACCATAACTCGACCTCGCAAGAAATATTCCACGTGTGGAGAAAAACCTGACACACCTCCTTTTGAGTCTGTAAATTATTCCATGAGGAGGTACATCTTCATGCAGGAAACATGAAAACGGAAGATGGATGAAAACACACAGGGGTAGGACACACTGCATTTGCAGCCAGATTAAAGGAGCTGTAGCAGAGATGCTATTGAGTAAAAATGTGTTAAAAATGGAATAGCCCATACAGTAAGTGAGTGAAATGTGCTGTGAGAATATGTTTCTATCTGACTGCACCTGTCCTGTATGAGCCAATTTAGAACTTAGATCACTCGCGGTACATTTCTGACCAATCAGGGCATCTCTTCCGTGATTGGTTTTAGGGGAATCCATCTTGCCTGTCAATCATAGGTGCAATGCAATACTTCTCAATGGTGGATAAATGAAGCGAGGGAGGGAGTGTGAGAGTCAAGAGGGGGAAGCAATGTTTTTAAGGTTGTTTGCTCAAAATCCCTCTTCAGAGCTTTTCTCATCTCTCACTTTACAACTCTTGAATCTTACCTTCCGCACCTTCAACAGCAGATCAGCAGCCTACTTGCACTGATTATCGTGCCACGTTTTACTGACATGAATAGCACATGTTGTCATCCCTGCATATTTAACGGGGCTGAATAGCCTGGTGGCTGGTGTGTTTGATTCCTGGCTGAACGTTACCGGGCTGGAAACCCGATGTCTGCAGCCTAACATGTAGGCGTCCATGTGTAAGATGACCCTAACCCATTCCTGCTAAGGCGTGGATCTCATTTGTAGATTGAATGGTTTGACTTGTATGTCAACATAGTCTTCATGGCATCAGACTGATGGGCTAATCACCTTAACCCTGCGGTTGTCTTGAGGCCAGAAGCCACTGGCCCTGAGGCTTCCTTCACCTTCTTCCTGGAGGGTTTCCATGTGACAGGCCTCTGTCGCGTGTCGGATATATAGTCGGGTGGAGTTCTGTTATGACAGGTGTGTGTTGCAGAGCTTGTAGATGAGATGCTTCTTGGTTGGGGACATTTATGCCCAATTACCCCGGTGCCTGCCATGGAAGATCAGAGAAGATGGACGGCTGGTGGGGAGCATCTCTCCCAGGGACATATCGTCTGTTCTACTCGAAAATCATTCACAATTTAATGTTCATATTTGTACCTCTCAACCTTTCAATTGACCAACTGCATGTGTACACGAGCATTGAGATAACAATGTGATTGTTGCATCTTTAAATGTCAGCAAATACCATTACAATGCAGCTGCTTGTGAGACAGTCCCACGTAATTAAACAGTTTCGTGACAGAATAGTCTTGTCGATTGCGTGCCAGGCTGGGAACTATTGTTAAAGAAACCTGCTTGTTGAATCTAATTGTTTCCTTTGGGATCTGGTCGTTTTTAATGACCATGTAGAAATACACGAGACATACAATCAATGTCATCAAATAAACAGCCACATGCGTTCACATTGTGAACCCTATTACTGTGAGAACCATACTGCATGTTCATCATTCTAGTCCAGAGAAGCACTTTTTAACAATCCAGTTGTCCATAGATGTTCCCTCATTTCAGATGTAGAAGGTGAGAATATGAAATGATCTGACAAGAAACCTATACCCAAGCTAGTATTTCTACATCAGGAAATTCATTTGTAAAGGTCAATTTAAAAGTTTGGAATCTTTGATTCTTTAAAAAAACAAACAAAACTACATGAAGTGAAACTGAATGAAGAAATGTAATGAAAGTGAACACGTTTCACACACAAGAGAGTGTGTTCGGGTATTCATTCTGGCCCCACACTCAGCCCGTTGTTTTGCATTGACCCTTCCATCTCTAATAAATAATGAACACGTGTAACCTCAGCCGAGACTGCTTGGACCACGCCGCCATCACGTCCATTCTGCGTTCAACCGACAAAAAAGCCGTCGCGGCCCCTGGGTGCCGGCGCCGAGGCGGTAATGAGAAGACAGAACAGTTTGAAACGTATCCCTTTGTGGGGAACAATGCAGCGGCCCGCCCTCACATGTTGGCTAATGCGCTGGCGCGCGGCTGCCGGGCTGAATATGTATGCATGAATGTGGGAGCAGTAACCGTTCTCTTATCACGCTTTGAAGTCGCTGCCTTGGCACTTTTTCTTTTTATCCTCTCCCGTGTTTCTCTCCCCACTTTGCGAGCAGCGGCGCGTATCAAAGCAGCGCGCCGTGTCCCCGTGGTCTCCGTGGGGACCGGCGGGGGTCCGGGCCGCGCGGGAACGGGGGGGGGGCCGCGGGTGACGCGTGTGGCAGCGCCGCCCGTTACACCTGTCACACAGCGCAGAGGTGCAGGTTGAGCGCGGCGGGGGGCTAAACAGACAGAAATGAGTCGGCCCACCTCCTCCCCATCTCCGCACACCTCCTACCCGCTGCGGCTTTGAACAGAGAGGAGCGGCGTGAGCGCGCAGGCCTTTCAGAGGTCCTCTGTGGCAACCGTGTGCAATTTGTGCTTTGAGCAAACCGGTCGAGCCGACCAAGAGATGAATGGTTTTCATTTGCATCCATGTTGAATTTGTGACATTTCTGGCCTTTGATGCTTGGTGATTTCTATGGCTTTGCAGGCACATTTTTTCAAAGTTTCTCAAAGTATTGTCTTTGCTCATGCTGTATCATTTTGCAAGATTATGTGAATTTTGATACGTGTAGAGCAGAAACAAATACAATTGCACGCAAGAAGTGACCACCATTGTTAAATGATGAAAGACAGTGACAATGTGAAAGGAATGTCAAGAAAAACATAATGATCAATCCCCAGAAACAAAGTTGAAAAGGACGATTATGAATGTCTCCTTCATTGTCTTAACATTGTGCCACACCACTTATCTAGAAGCCCAGTCCAGCAACAATTAATCTGTCTGAAATGTCAAAAACGGTTGATATATTCAGGGGAATCACTCTTTAAATGGAAGTGATCAGAAGATGGAATGGAACCTCTTTAAAATCGCTTTTCACCAGTTTTCTCATAATAAGTGGAGGAGCACAAATGAATCATATTCTTTTGAGGTTTTTTCCTTTTTTTTATCTCAGAATGGTTGGTAATAAATGAGTCCTTGATAGACTGCATTTCAGTCGCAGCGCTCATAATGAGAACACATAATGGCAGTTTTACTGTGTTGTGTGTAAAATCTAAAAAATGTCTTGAATACTTTTTATGTTTGGTGATGGATCAAGTAGGCTGCAGAAACTTTGATCATGTGACATATGTGGCAGCAGAGCAATTACACAGATGTATTTATAATACATCAAAGAGAAGCGATTACAATAACAATCCTGTTTTTAACCATTTGAACGAAGAGCAGAGCTTTTCTACCGTTGACCACCGTTTAACACCATAACAGACAGCTTCTTTTCTAAAGTGCCACAAAAGATATAATACCAATAAACAAAAACTTCACTCATATAAAACCCTTTCCTTGCCGCTGTGTCTTTACTGTCACATCCTTGCCGCTGTGTCTTTACTGTCACATCCTTGCCGCTGTGTCCTCACTGTCACATCCTTGCCGCTGTATCCTCACTGTCACATCCTTGCCACTGTGTCCTTACTGTCACATCCTTGCTGTTGCTATTCATTTCATTGTGATTGCTGTCTGTAGGAGAGATGGAGAGCTGCATCCACCAGCGGTTCTGTACAGTGGTAAAGGCCAGTGTGTTTGCTACTGGCCAGCTCTATTTCACGAGGCCACACAGCCTGCGCTTCACCGGACAAGCTTGTCCCACAGGGTGCACTGAAGATGCAACAATGTGTCCATCAACGTGGGTCCTGCCCACAATTCTCAGGTCTCCGTGTTCATAGTGCAGCTCAGAGCAGCACCCTGTCCTCCCATTTCTCTCAGCCATTGAAAGCACACCAGTCCACGTCTACTAAACTTCCACTCATGAGCGATGTCCAGCCATAGTATCACCTTCCTGACGGCCCAGTGCCCCGCCAGTCCAGCCTGCGCTGCCTGACCGCAGCGGCCGAGGGCCCATCCTCCCTGAAGGCGCTGCTGAAGACCTTTATGGCCTCCCCAGGGTGGGAGGGCGGACCACCACACAGGCCAGGGGGAGACCCGGGCTGGAGGCTCCTCTGGCAGCGCTGATCAGGTGCCGGATGGCCTCTGACCAAGAAGCCGCTGCCTCCTGCCTCGAGAAACATGTCCTGTGTCTGTGCCTCACAACGTTGCCCTGCTCTCCTCTGCCTGGTCGGCCATGACAGTTGGCTTTTGGTCTGGACGACGTGGAGAAGGTGGCCTGGTTCTCGAATGCCATCCTCCAGGTGTGCCAGTCGGCGGCGGTTACAGCGGGCCATCAAACGGTGTGGGCCACCATGGGTCACTGGACAAGGTGGCTCTCCCGCACTTTGCTGATGGGTCTCACCCAGGGCCCACTCGCCACTGAATGGCTGTTGGGGCAATAGGTTGGTCGCTCACACTCCCAGCACAGCAGTGTGCTGCCTCTGCCACCGCAGCAGCAGCTGCAGGGCCAGACAGTGGAGGGGGAGCCGGTCCTCCAGCAGAGCCCAAGGGAGGCAGCAGAAGCTGGTGCCCACCTGGGACCGACTGTTACTGTTTGTTTTTTTTCCACTTTTAATTTCTTTCCCCCCCAATAAAGATTTAAAAGTCTATTTGTCTGTGCAGTCGGTCGTATATAAGGAGCAGGAGGGGCTGTGCGCCATGCTTGTGGCCCGGTCCTGGATGGCTTGCGTGCAGCCCGGCCACTCGCTCGCTGTAGGCCCTCCGCTGGGGTTTCTCTTGCAGACAAGCTCACCACACAGTCTGAAGGCAGTAGGGGCAGAGGAATACTGTGTATTCCCAGACCATGCTCCTCCACTCGCCCCATCTCCAAGCACCATGCGTCTTGATGAGAGCGATGCGTTTGACCAACATGGTTGGACGACACACTGAGGTGGTGACATCTCAGTTAGAGCACCGTCCCCACAATTTTGGGGGTTAGTGAAGACAAGGTTGCAGGACCCTCTTGAAAGAGCGGCTCCAGCAGCAGATGTGTCTCATCTCTTGGAGACGGGGGACATCACTGTCAATCCCCAGCCCAACACCACCAGAGCATTGCTCAGATGTGTGAGAGAGGATGATTGGTTCACATCCCTGGATTTCAAGGATGCTTACTTGCATGCATGCCCCTTCAAGGCTCAAAGGAAATGTCTCTGCTTTGCCATCATTGACATGGTGTACAAATACCAGTGGCTGCCATTCGGTTACTCTCTGGCCCCACCTTCTCAAAGTGCGTGGAGGAGCTGCTGCTCATGCAGCGAGGATTTTTTTTTTTTTTTTATCTCAACGATTTACTGATGCAGAGCCACTCAGAGGAAGCTGCGAGTAGAGACACCAGGGCGGTGACAAATAGAATAGACCAGCTCGCAGAAGAGTGAGCATCAGCCCCAGAAGGTTTCCATCATGCACCTTTGGGGCCCATGGCAGCTGCCCACCCAGTGGATCCTCTGGTTCGGCTTTTTATGCGCAAACGACACCAGTGGTTTACTTACCGGAGGTTGGATTCCAGGGGACAATAGCTCAGGGTTCTGACCGTACCCCACTCTGTGTCACTGGACCTGGAGTACTGGGCAAGCCCCCCTGCCCCTCCCTTGTGGTGGTCTTGATGGATGCCTCATTGATGGGTTGGAGGGGGGGGGGGTCATCCCTTGGGAAGCCGAGTGACCGACGCCCCCTCCTGCACACATAAATGCGTTTCCAACTGTCCACAGTGTTCACAGTACTTCTACATTTCTCTATTTCTCAAACCTGATGTTTTCAGTGCGGGTGAATGAGCGTACTGGACAAGCTCATAAGGTGAGGCCTTGACAGCTACGCCTACAATCACAGCGCTAGAGTTAAAATAACTTACCTATCGTTTCAACTT
The DNA here is from genome assembly GCA_027123135.1 of Urophycis floridana. Taxonomy (NCBI): domain Eukaryota; kingdom Metazoa; phylum Chordata; class Actinopteri; order Gadiformes; family Phycidae; genus Urophycis; species Urophycis floridana. Next base: position 11,531,234 of record JAOPUI010000030.1, read on the forward strand.
ATTTTGTTGATTGAATGTTAGAGAATAATGAGAAGAAGCAATGGCTGGCAATCAAATTTGGATTTTGTGCATCCTTCAATATAACAGTCTGCCTTCTCCTCACCTCAGCCAGCTAAGCTCCCAGTAGTTTTCCACCTGCCCCTCCTCCTCCTCACCTGTCTGCCAGTCACTCCCTGCTCATCAAGCCAACTCTATTCACCTGATCACGCAGCTGCCTCAAATCGGCAATCAAGAGTTTATAAATCCATCCCTCACCATTCACCCGTTGCCAGATTGTCTTTGCTTCTCGTGCAAGTCTCTCCAGCGTCATTCGGATTTCTCTCCCGGATTCAACCCTGCCTGTCCCTGACCATCCAACCGACCAACCGTCTCGTCGCCTTCCTGGATATCACCTCAGCCTTCTGCCCCCCAACCACCAACTTCATCTCCCTGTCCCTGGTTTCTGCCAGCCGCTCCCCTGGTCTGTTACCTGCTCTGATTGTGTGTGACAGTAAGAAGTCATTACCAATCCTTCTCGTGTGCTGCAATTGGGTCCAACCGCTACCTGTTACATTCAACCCTAAATTCAGCAGAAAACAAAATCTAAATTCGTAATGAAACTATCATCTGTATCACACAAATGTCCATGCTTATATCATGCTAGAATCACAATTGAATGACTTTCTTCTTCTTAAATCACACATCTAATTCACTGTTTATGAATCACAGTTGGAATATTCATGGCTTGCACCTAAATCATTATTAAATCACACTTCACATCAGACATAATTTTTTCTTGAATCATTCTTGAATCACTCTTTAAATGGCCACTGTTTGCACTACATCTCATGTTACTTTTTGCTGTGGAGGATGTATTTTTTCCTGCACTCCCACTGAGCTGTCTCAGGTTTTCAGCTAATTAAGGCTGGTTTGATTAATTGTGGAGGGCGGTTATCGGACGCATTAATGAGAATATCCCTTCTGACGAGGAGGGAGAACACATTATGTTGTTACACGGTGTGTTAAACATTGTAACTTAACCACAGCGTAAGATGAGGGAAATCAAGTGGATCCTAATTCGTACCATAACAATATGTATTTCCTAGTACAACAAAAAATAGGCACGATTATGAATTCACAATTTAATTGGTCTTCGTCGGACCAAAAGAGGTTTGATAAGACCGAACAGCAATGTGATTGGTTGAAATGTTGAGCCTGCCCACTCGCACAAATCAACATCTTTTAGAGGAAGTTAAGATGTTTAGATTGGAATGAAAAAGAATGTAAAACACTAACCTATTTTTTCATGTTTTGTTTAAATGGATAATTAGCATGAGCAAATGAGCCAACAAGCTGAAAGCATACATTTTAATTCCACGCCAACTTCGTTTAACCAACTCCGCTAAGATACACCGAAGAAAGTCACACTTTTTCATTTGTTTTTGGAAATTCAATGCTGCCTTTTAAATTTGTCTTTATAAAATAATCGGATTGATTGAGAGCACAATCTCACTCTACAAAATTGCCTGCAGGCTGCACACTGTCTTTTAAAAGAGAATGAGAAAGCGGTAATGTCATTATGGATGTTTGTGAGATAAGTGAGTGAACCCCCCCAAACAGACTGTAAAGTATCAGTTCGTATATCCAAGGTGCACTTTTAATACATTTCTTGAAATGGTATGAACATCGGCTCATACAAAGCATTGTAATTGGAGTAGTAAGCACAGCAGCGTTGAAACTCTACATTCAGAGTAGAGAACATAAAGTGAACATCTCTCCCTGCTGTCCCATCTCGTCTCCATCTCCCTGAGAGCTGCATGCAGACCTACATCTGTCGAGGCCTGGACATCCTTCTGCACCGTTCTGCCTAACACATCCTGAACGCAGACACACAAACGCCATCAGCAGACACACACACACATGCAGTATGCCTGTCACTGTGACACACTCCAGACAATACACTGTCTCTCTATCTCGCGCCTGACCTGAGGAGAGAGGCGGGCTTCTAACACTCATATGAAATGTTAATGTAGAACATGTTTGGGGGAACTAAACCCCCCCTGATAGTAACGCAACACGACCAGAGATGGGGGAGGGGCTGGTGGACAGAAACATCCCTCCACTCTCCAGTACTCTTCTCTCTCACTCTTTCAGTTCACTGAGGAAGGACAGGCTCGCACGGCCACCCTCACTTACTCGTTAATTGACTTATGTCACGTTCTGTGTCGTTGTCAATCAGGCACCCATTGACCCTTGACCTTCTGCAGCCAAACCGCCTCGCCGCCCCCCCCCTCAAACAAGGGGTCTGAAATGCTGTAGCTGACTAACCAATGGGACAGGCTGAAAGCCCTGAGCAATATGCAGTATTGAGATGACAGACCGGTTTTAATTTACACACGCATGCACATACAAAACCACTCACCAATGTTCTTCTAGCATTGCATTGGTCCATCATTTTTATTTTCCATTTTGAGAGCTCAGATGAGCAACCATCCACAAAAGACAAATTGACATTGACGAAAACCAGACATTTTCTCTATCAATATTGTTTATTTTAGGTAGTCTGGTAAACACAATACAGTTTCCATTAGTTAGGTAGTTATTGTTTTTTTGTGAAGCCTTGATTTTATTTTTATTTGTTAACAAAATACATTTCTCTCAACTTTTAGTTATTTCCTAATGATAATAACCTTGGGATACAAACACGTACACAGCCTCACACACATTTACACACATGTCTTTACAAACACACATTCTTCATTCTTTGTTATTCTCTCTCTCTCTCTCTCTCTCTCTCTCTCTCGCGCTCTCTCTCTCTCTCTCTCTCTCTCTCTCTCTCTCTCTCTCACTCTCTCTCTCTCTCTCTCTCTCTCTCTCTCTCTC
>JAOPUI010000030.1:11548448-11560488 GCA_027123135.1 Urophycis floridana
GTGTGTGTGCGTGCGTGCGTGCGTGTGTGTTTGTGTGTTTGTGTGTGTGTGTGTGTGTGTATGTGTGTGTGTGTGTGTGTGTGTGTGTGTGTGTGTGTGTGTGATAAGTCTGAGAGAGCAGTTGAAAGAAAAAGAGCAAGAAAGATAGAGTAAATGAACAACAGTGTGGAAGTAAAAATGTGGGGTCAGGGGTATTTGTGAACCAACTCTGTGAACCAACTCTGTGTTAATGGTCCTCATGGAATTTGAATTATTGATTGAAATTGTATGAGTTTATTGTACTAGTGCTGGCCAGCTAATGGCTAAGAGAGTGTTGGAATGCTAACTATCCTATGTATTTATCATCACTGTGATGCAACAAACAGACAGAGGTTGTTGCAGTTGTTGTTCAACTGAATGGACATGCATGTTACTGTTCTTGTACACTCCTTGTAACACTTTGTCTCGGTATTTGCTCTAACGTACTGTATCTGTGTTACTGATAACTAAATTTTTCTCGTTGTGTCTCGCTTTTCCCCTTGTGAAGCATTTTTAATATTGTTCTGCAAAAAAGAAAAAAAAACGCTTTAGAAATATACATTTGATTTGATTAAAAAAAACCTCCTCTATCCTCTTCTCTCTCACTGGGACAAGAACCAGACACAGCCACAGCCACCCACCAGCAGTTGAACCTGTCACAGTAGAACCTTGTGCCCAGGTCTGGAGCTCTGATGTGGGGCTGAGTGGCATCGATATGACCCCCTGGTTTGAGGAGATCACTGTTATTATAAGTGTTGGATTACAACCATTGGCATGTCAGACCGGCAATAGACTAATGGCCATGTGACAACACAGCACATGGGGCAGCGCTTGACATCAAACATGATGTCATCATGTGGAGGATGTGGAAATAGGGCCAGTTGACACTGAGAGTCACTTAGAGACCCACCTGGAGCTATCAAGGCTCTGAGTGAACGAGTGCCGCCAATCTAAAAGTATTTTGATGTATTTTAGTTGAGAGAACAGGACCATTTAGAGGTTGTGGGTTGCTGTTTAATTCTAGTTCACGGTTAAGGATGAAATGGGGGGTAAGAGGCTGCTTATGAAGTGTCAAGCAGAGAGTTTTAGCCGAGCCTTTTAAACACCCAGCCAATACAAACTCCCCTCCAGTGTCGTCTGGCACATTCGTCACACTTCTCCTCACATTAATGTATTCCAACTGCGCTCCTGTAGCACCGTCTGTCATTTATCGGATTCTGTAATTTTCTATATTTAAAGCCACGTTAAGCAATGCTCCTGCAGGCTGGAGGAAAATATGATACATGAAAAAGGATGATGAATATTGATTTACCTTAAATATTCAGATTGAGATTTATTCTTTGATTTGAATGTTTCCTCTTAATTGTGCCAGTTGGACAGAATTGTCTCTTCCTACTGGGAGGACTGAGGAGCCATGATGTTGAAGATTGTGTGAAGACTGCCAGCTGTAGGCTGTCAAAAATATAACAACAGCACCACAACACATCAACAGCCCGCACAACATGAGAACGTATCACGCCAAAAACATACCACAACAGCAACATAACATAACACAAGACAACAACATACATCAAGGTGGCAACATTAACAATATACCCGAACAGGAACTGCATAACACAAGAACATTGAAACACAACAATAACAGTATACTACAAGTCAAGTCAAATCAACAATGTAACACATCAGCAACACTGGCCTTGAGATCGGCTATTCCTCACATGGCTGCAAACACATCTCACAGCCACAGAATCACAACCAACCACTGAACGCCTCAGGAAAACATCAAACTTGTCTATCGTTTCAGCTAGAGACGCCTAAACCGGAACAACAATAATAAACATAAATAAAGATGAATGTGTTGAATGGGCATTAAAGCCCAGAGCAACATGAAATCAAGTTGTTAGTTAAATGCATTCATGAATACAAAGTTTAAATTATTATTAACCATTTCTGTCTCGGGGGGAACGGAGTTCAGTCCTGAGACTCCCCAGCCAGTAGGGTGCACAGCGCAGGACAAGGAGACACGTTTATACAGTGTATCTACACACTGGCCAGTGAATAATGAATCTTAGCAAGCATGTTGTACTGCATACAGACTCTGATTAACCTTGTTAGGAAACATCACATATCTGAGTTCTCCCGGGCTTAGTTAACCACAATGAGTTCATTGCACGCCTGGAATACATTTGTATTTATATTTCATATTTTCAAAGCTCAGCGCAGTCCTCGCAGCTTGAATATTTTGTCCCTGTCGTGGTTCCCCTTGTGTTCCTGTAATTTCTCTAAAGCCCATATGATGTGGGGTCTTGCAGATTACAAATGGTGTGCCTCTTTAAATGGAAGCCAGGCTTTCTTGGCCTTCCAATCAAATCAAAACCCCTTTTCTCCACATGCCACCTATCACAGGCTCCCTTACCGGTGGAAAATAACATCCATTTCAAAAGTGCATCCAAGACGCGGTGTGAGAGAGACGTGGACACCGTAGGAGAAGCCTGCTGAAAGTAGCCAAGCCACTTGTTGTGAAGTTGACCTTAATTGCAGTGACTCCCCCAAAAGACTAGACTAGACGATACCATGCATAGAAGAGAAATGGGACATTTTGTGAACAAATTACACCATGATGGGGTTCCTCTGAATCTCCCAGCACAAGGTGTCTGTTCCCTCTGGGTTTGGGGAGTTTGTCCTTGTTGGTGGAGGGTCATGCAGGAGCTAGTGAGACTGGATTAGTGATAAAGGGGCAGGGTAGTGTAACTGCAGGAGGTAGTGAGACTGGATTAGTGATAAAGGAGGCAGGGTAGTGTAACTGCAGGAGGTAGTGAGACTGGATTAGTGATAAAGGGGGCAGGGTAGTGTAACTGCAGGAGCTAGTGAGACTGGATTAGTGATAAAGGGGGCAGGACAGTGTACCTGTGTTTGCCTTCCAGACGTTCAGGGTTCAAACCCCTAATGTCTGCTGCTCATTACCTGACATTTAATCATTTAGCAGGCATTTTTATCCAAAGCACCTTACAGTGAATTCAGATACATGTCATTAAAAGGAGCAGGTAGGGGTCTTTCTCAGGGATGCCTAAAGGTAGACATAGGGGTTTAAACCCAATAACTTTCAGCTGCAGGTCAGAACACCCTAACCACTACCCTAGTGATTCTCAACTGGTGGGTCACGATCCCTAAGTGGGTCACTAGAAGATGTGGTTTGGGTCAACCCTAGTCTTTAGAAAGAAGCTCATGAATTAACTAATGGTTCAATGTTAATTAATGTGTCAATCACTTAGGCTATAGACTTACTATTCATTGAGTTCAGCCCCAATTGTAGCCGAACAGTGCATAAAGCCTTTGTTGATTAATGCAGTAGTATGTGTTTTTTTGGGGGGAGGGGCTGGGGGTCCTGTCTTAATGACTAATGAAACATGTTGGTGTTGAGGATAGAGCAGTTGAGAACCACTGCACTACACCATCCTGAAATGTTTTAAAAAAAGTTAACTCTGTTTCAAAAAAATTGATTTGGATAAAAACCTCAGTGAGTTAGTTTTAATGTCTGGCCAGGGCCAAATGACAACAGGCAAAAATAGTAAACAATAGAACCTGCGAGATTCCAAATTCACTTTAACTGCAATGCAACTAAGAATAGCATGACGCTTAAAGAAGCAAAAATCCAACTGTTGACATCCGGCAAACCGATCACCGCGTCAGGGAACACCGTACCGTAGCAGGTACGTTCCCAACAGGTGAGAAGCAGACAGGTGATTTATATGGCACGGAAGAGCCAACTACGGTTTAATAACTGGAATTCTCCCTTTCGGTGCGTGTCGATAAGCGCTGCGTCTGACAGGGCGTGGTCATGTGTTGACTGGTGAAGGGAACAAAGCAACATGTGTCTTTTAGCGCAGGCAGCGCGAACGCGCATCCTGGCGCTCGACGCGGGCACGGGAGCGGCGCGCGGCCGTGGCTTGGCCCGTGACTGTGAGAGCAGTCAGTCCAACATTATGGTGAAAAGTGAACCGCCCGTTTCAATTAAAGCACTTTGACAAGTGTTTTTGGGCTGTTTTTCCTGTATTACACTAGTATTTTTATAACAGTGACAAAGTAGCAAAAATGACTATGTTTAAGGACATACTAAGAGGACTAATCATAGAGGACATACTAAGACTGTTAAAGAAAACACATTATTTTGTGTTGTCTGAAACTTAACTGTGGCACTCTCCCTTCGAGGTCTTTACCCTGCAGCCTCCTCTCCGCCCCCCTCCCTCTCCTCTCTCTCTATGACAGCGTGAAGCCCCCAAACAACCACTTTCCAGCCGCTAATATTCGGTTGTGCCGTCTTAATTCCAGCGCCTACACACAGTAATAGCGTGCTGTTGTGTACGGATATGTAATTAGGTGCTGGTTGTAACCATGGCAAATGCCCTGGGAGGTGGTGGGGGGTGGGGTAGGGGAAAGATCGCGTCACTGTAGAAGGCACCATGGGGAGCGAAAGCCGCCTTACCTCCACATCCTTCTTAGGAGGTAGATCTGCTGTTCCCTTCTCATTTGAGTAGTGCGCTAACCATGAGCTAAGAAAGACAGTTGTTTTTATTGGGGACAGTCACTTTCAGAACCAAATCCTGTTGGTTTTACCTCCATTTGTGCCTTGTGTGTTTGCCTTTTTTTAGCCTCTTTTTTATATTTTGTTTTATTTGATTGATTGATTTGGTATTTCTATTACCGTCCTGTATTTCCTTCTGTGACACACACGTTTCCCGTAGTGGAATGAATAAAGTGTGTCCTATTTAATCTTATTTTATGTGTGTCTTTACTTTGGTATTTATATAGCCCTGTGCCAACATATTCCTTGTATGTGCAAACATGGCAATAAACCTCTTTCTGATTCTGACAGCAGCTCTTGTGTCCAGTCTGTGTTTTTATGGTTTCCGACAACATAAAAACACATTTAATATTTAATGCAACACTACCGGGCTACAGTTTGCCGCTAATGTCAAGTACAAGTTTAAGTCGACGTAGATTAATTAAAGCATGTCCTGTTTGATGATGGGTTCATTTGAGTTGTAGATAACGAAGAACAAGCAGAGCCAGTGTGCTCACATGGTGTGGTCGTGTGCAGCTGCTGTGCTGTTAGCTGGCATGTGTTTGAGAGGAAGTGGAAGTGGGGTACACAGGCAGAAGAGAGAGCTAATCTGATCTGAGTTGGGGGGTTTTGGCCTAGAACTGAGCCCTGTGGGACCCTTCGGGGGAAGGATGATGAAATAGCTGTCACAGCAGCAAAATTTCAATTGGAAATATGGAGTTTGAGTCAGAGTGTCAAAGAATCAGATAAGATGATCTGGCGGTGTTGATTTCAGCATGGGGCTGCAGATCGAGGAGAGGATCTGAATGTTCTCCAATTGAGTGTTGAAAAACCAAAGGAGTTACAGAAAGTTAGCGGCTGTCAAAAGATCTCCATGCCGGGTAGGAAGGGAACAACCAAATTGAACATTTTGTTCAATTTGGGTGTTTCTCAAACAACGTAAAAATGCATCTTTCTGAGACATGCACCTATAGAGTGGAGTATATACATGACCATTTTATATCTGGTTCTATCTATGTTCAATCTGAAATGATCTGAGAACCAACTATGATACAGATATTCAGTAAGCTACTAGGAATTTAAAAGAAAGAAGTAATCATTATGTCATGATAATTTCTTATCCGATATGGAATTTGTCCGATATGGACGACATATATGCTACATGATTATATAGTATATATGAGGTTTCTCTCTGCAACTGAGCTAGACCATGACAACGCAACATCATTACAACACAACAATTCAACATTACTAGAACTATTATGGCACTTTTATTGTTTATCTGCTGGAAAGTGTCTGAGTACTTTGAAGAGCACCATACAAAAAAGCTTATATCACAAAACATCACAACAACAGCATGCTGTGTCAGCTGTGTGGTTGTGTTAGGTATAAAGGCTGTGTCAGGTGTACAGGTTGTGTCTTGTATAGAGGCTTGTAGAGGCTGTGTCTGATAGAGATACTGTGCAGGTGTAGCAGCTGTTTCAGGTGTGCAGGCTGTGTCTTGTATAGAGGCTGTGCAGGGCCAGAGGCTGTGTCTTGTATAGAGGCTGTGCAGGGCCAGAGGCTGTGTCTTGTATAGAGGCTGTGCAGGGCTACAGGCTGTGTCGGGTATAGAGGCTGTGCAGGCCCAGAGGCTGTGTCGGGTATAGAGGCTGTGCAGGGCCAGAGGCTGTGTCTTGTATAGAGGCTGTGTCTTGTATAGAGGCTGTGCAGGGCCAGAGGCTGTGTCTTGTATAGAGGCTGTGCAGGGCCAGAAGCTGTGTCTTGTATAGAGGCTGTGCAGGCCCAGAGGCTGTGTCTTGTATAGAGGCTGTGCAGGGCCAGAAGCTGTGTCTTGTATAGAGGCTGTGCAGGGCCAGAAGCTGTGTCGGGTATAGAGGCTGTGCAGGGCCAGAGGCTGTGTCTTGTGAAGGAAGCAGGAGTCTGATGCTAACAATGCTGTTTGTTTGCATCACCCTGAGCTCCACGGCAACCACAATTCGACGGCTGACCTCGACACTCGCTCGATTCTTACTTCTACCTTCCTCACGCCCAATCACAGCTGGGCCCCGCTGCTCGGCGTCTGGGGGTCGGGGTGACGTGACCTTTCAACTGAGCTAGCCGCTTCTTGCATGCATGTTTGAGAGTAGCTGCTCTGACCTTAGCCACGAGGCTACGCTATTTATTAATGAGCAGCAGTAGACTGAGCTACAGAGGGCTGTAGAGCCGGGAGCCTGGACAGCATACACTGGCATCCACAGCAGTCGGGGGTTAGAGAGGGGGAGAAAGGGGGAGAGAGGGAGACAGCCGCACATAGACTGCCGGGAGAAAAGCTGGTTGGATAAAACGAGATTGAAAGAGTGCTCTCTAACACTCTCTCCCTCTCTCCCTCTCTCTCACAGCTGTTGGCCTGACTGTTCTCACCGGGAGGGAAGGGGGCTCTCTGTGTGTCAGCACAGAGCTCTGTCCACCTCTCTTCTCCTATTTACCACTCTTCACAAGGAAGTTCAGCTCCTGTGCTGGAGGAGAAACCAAAGGTAAAAAAAAAAAACATATAACCCCAGATTTAGCATCACCACACTCTCTTTGTAGTGAAAGGATCCTTAGCTCCAGCGTATTTATCACGTTCTTAACCAAAGCGCACCTCTTTATATTTCAGACCCCCTGTAATCCCAAAGAGAGCCCTTAGTTCGTGGTCTTTTAAGCGCCCCTGTGGTGCACCACAGGGACGGGGTGGAGCAAGAAGCTTTTCCCTACCGAGCCCCAGAGTGGAGCAGCCGTCCCACTAAGCATCACAGCACAGCACTCTGTGGGCATCTCTGAAGATATGGAAAGTGTTTTTCTTTACCTGGACGGGCTAGGGGGTTAGGTTATCTCTCTTTATACCCCATATATCTCTTTTATCTCTTTTATTCATCAGCAGGGGCTCCAAGACCATAGACACGCTGTAGTCGTCTTTTGGGTCCCGGGATGAGAACGCTTCAGAACTCCTGGTCATTATTCACCGTTTATTCAGAAATTATAATCTTGTACATTGCACACACACATATATTATTTATATATATCAAATAATGATGATGTTGAGTACCATAAATTATGTGGGAAATGCACATGTCAATAGTCCTAATTAATATATGCAGTCAATATTTCATATTCCTGTACATATGTGAAATGTACGTACATGTTGCAATCAGGCAGACATACTGTGAGAAACAAAAACTAGGAGATACTGAAGGATTGCTTTTCATCATAAAGCTATTTGGTGCCAGCTTCTCTGTGTCAGATTTGCTAATAATTCAGTAGTACGTATGAAGAGTGGAGAGTCCGTTATCGAGCATCTAGGAGATGCTAATTTGCTTTAACAAGCATCTGTGATGAGATGCCAAAAACAAGATGATCACCCGATACCACATCAGAGACTGGGCAGATGGTCAAGTAAGATATTCATGATAAAAAGAGGAACAATCTGTCGGTTATGATCTCATCCGATAGTCATGAACATTTCTGCACCTTTACTCATTCTCGTTTTCAACGCTCTTCCTTTAAAATCATTGGCGAATGTATCTTCTCTCATAAAGTTTTGTTGGTATTCTATTAAAGCACTTTATAAACTTTGTTTGTTTAAAAAGTGCTCTATAAATAAAGATGATTCATATTGTTGTAATTTTTACCATTTTTTTAACATGTAAATCTTTCCTCGTAGTGATGGGGAAGTATGCAGACGCTTCACAATTTCCACTGCTTTAGTTTAGATATGAATTTCAACTGTGTCTCCATAACTTGAATGGTACTGCTTTGAAATCCGCCCCCTGAATCCTGAATTATAAGCAGCGACATATGGCCTATCTTAACTCTGCATTTGAATGGTCATTTAGAATAATGACATACAGTACATCTTGTGATGTTTTGCATGTTGGGTTGTTATGCATTAGAGACATGCCACTTTGTCTTGGGTAGCCTTCCACATCACAACAGCCTTTCCAATGCTATCTTACATCACTTCTCCCAATTAGTCCCACCCAACACTTTAACTAGCATGGCAGGGGAAGACAGCCAACCGATGGCAAATATTGAAGTAATTCATCATGTCTTAGTGTGACTAACTAATGGGTTCTACAGAACTGACCTGATGTCACGATAACAATATATATAGAGGGAAAGAGAGAGAGAGAGAGAGAGACAGAGGAAGAAAGAGAGGTAGATAATAGAAATAAATAAACATATACAACTACTGTATGTACATTTGTAGTTTTTTTTGTTGTTGAATGTGAACGTACAAATTTGTAAATACCAGTTAATTGTATTTCTGTGTAAATTACATCTCTCTCATTACAGAGATTCTTGCGTCTTCTGACCATTTTCAAAACACAAAAGCCAGTCTGTTTTAAGCCAATGAAATGTGTTTCACATGGAGTCGACATTTAACCCATCTGATTTTCATTCAACTAATAGCTTGCTCATAGAACTTTCTCACGCAGCAAAAGTTTTAATTGCCTTTTGAATACAAGCTATTTTATTCTGATTTTGAACGTCGCCCTAACTTCAAAATGGTCTTGTACTGCGCAGACAGAAACGTATTCAGCAGAGTTTGCTCTCCTCGTGCCTTGTTCCCGACCATTAGAGAGAGAGAGAGAGAGAGAGAGAGAGAGAGAGAGAGAGAGAGGTTTTCATCATTCGGTGGGTGTTTTCAAAGCCCAGTGATGCTCTCTTTCACATCAGATTGTGGGTGAATAAATGCAGACTTTAAATCCGTCAGGCAACCATAGCAATTTATCTTAGCGGTGAAAGGAGAGTGGAGGGCGGTTTGAATGTTGATGTTGGGGGAGGAAGAAATGGTCGATGAAGGGTACCAAGGATACAAGCAGGACATGGAGGTGTCCACAATCTACACAAAGGTCTCCTTCTGCTGAACATGAGCTCCAGATCGTTGGAGGTTCACCTGAACAAGCTTTAGTCTGCTGTTCGGTTTTCTCTATAGTTACACTGCCAGGGGAATTTATTTTTTCTATTTATCACATCTTATATATAAATAGCAATATACATCACATACAGTATGTACCTGGAAATAGTTTTGTATAATAAAATACAGCTCTCTCTCTCTCTCTCTCTCTCTCTCTCTCTCTCTCTCTCTCTCTCTCTCTCTCTCTCCCGCCACAGCTAGCAGTTAGCCCTGGGTCACGACTGTGTGGTTAAATAGCGTTCCCCTGGCAGGCTGTGGAGAGGACAGCGGGGGGGCCAGGGCCGGGGCCAGCGCCCCCCCCTAACCCTCTCCCAAGGGAGCCCTGGGGGTAAAGAGGCCTTCAGTCAGCCTCCACCTTGCTAGCCTGACAGGGATGTAGCGTTAGCGGTAGGTGTTGACGCGCCAATGACGAGGAACATGAATAGGAGTAGCATTGCCAGCGTGAGCGGTCGTATGAGCGGTGTTAGCATTAGCTAGCGCCGACAATGCAATTGATGCAATGCATTGTTACTTTCTATCTCATCGCCATGATGTTGTTCATTTGTGTTTTTTTGTCCATCCATCACAGAAATCTATTCCTCGATTAACACGATTCATCACCAGACTGGCCAGCTACATTTCCTCCACAATGACCAAGCTAGTCCCAAAGCCACACACACACACACACACACATTCCAGTCAGTCCTCCCTCTCATGGTCACCTCCGGGGGACTTCAATTAAAGCCCACCTGCGTGCGCCGGGCGGAGGCAGCGGTAGCGCAGCCCTCCCCCTCCCTCCCTCCCTCCCTCCCTCCCTCCCTCCCTCCCTCCCCAGGGGGGAGCCAGGGAGAGGTGTCGCTGTAAAGACTCCCCGGCTACACCTGCCACGGTGCTTTGGTGTAATTGAAATCGAGGTGGTTAATCTGGACCCAGGGGAATCTCCCTCCCTCCGCCACCAGACTCCACTCTGACAAATAGCTGGGCTGTAGGAATCCCACCACAAAGTCAGGATTCAACCCTCAGAGCCCATAGAGAAGTCTTACTTTTTGTTCTTCTTTTTTGGGGGCAGGAGGGGGTAAATGGGGGTGAGGGTCAAAGTTAGGGGCCAGCGTTTGCCGCGTGGCGCACCAAGCATCAGGATGGTGTTGGTGGTGGTAGTGGTGGTAGTGGTGGTAGTGGTGGTGGTGGTGGTGGTGGTGGTGGTAGTGGTGGTAGTGGTGGTGGTGGTGGTGGTGGTGGTGGTTGTGCTGGTAGTGGTGGTGGTGGTGGTGGTGGTCGTGGTGGAGGTTGTGGTGGAGGTGGGGGTGGTGGTGGTGGTGGTCGTGGTGGAGGTCGTGGAGGTGGGGGTGGTGGTGGTGGTGGTGGAGATTGTGGTGGTGGTTGTGGAGGTGGTGGTGGTGGTGGTGGTGGAGGTTGTGGTGGTGGTGGTGGTGGTGATGGTGGTGATAGTGGTGTTGGTGGTGGTGGTGGTGGTCGAGATCGTGGTGGTGGTGGTGGTGGAGGTGGTGGTCGTGGTGGAGGTCGTGGTGGAGGTGGTGATGGTGGTGGTGGTGATGGAGGTGGTGGTCATTGTGGAGGTGGGGGTGGTGGTGGTGGTGGTGGTGTGAAAAGCCTGTGGGCCACAATGGATCAGCCACAAAACAATGACATGTATGTGGAGATCGAGCCGTTGGAGCCTGACGAGACGGCTGGTGTAGGAACTATAGCGTCATGCTTATGTATGCTAATGCTAATGAAACCCCTGGGAGGTTGGTGGTGGGAACAGTGAGCCGCTTGGAAAGAACTCATTTGTGAAGCGCAATTATTTGCGAGAAAGGCGAAATCAGGTTGGCTGGGTGTGAAATTTGAATATGAAATGGTTTAGGATAATGCTGAGGCCTATTAGGCCCACGAATCCAGCCTCGATAGACCGGGCTGCAGGGCAGTCATACAAACATACTGTTGGATACAATAAGCAGCCAAAACATTTATATTATATCTATGCATTAATTATGTTTTCTCCATTTTGAGTCGTTTTTTTTGACGGTTCATTTGAAAACGGCTTTGGACACACTTGTCTGTCAAAATATCAGCACAAGGCAATTGGTTATGCATAATCCAGTTAAATAAATAAAAAAAATTAAAAAGCAAAGCGAGCGAGTCAGCTAGCTAGCGAGTAGCCGAGGCCACAAAGCTAGCTAGTTAAAAGCCGGCGCCCTGATGAAGACGCAGTGAAAAGACAGGAGGCGGACGGCGCGTGTCACAACTACGTTCCTGGGCGCATCGCGAGGGACAAGAGAAAGGAAGCTCCTTCCCCCGCTGGGAAATGAGACGCAACACTAATTTCCTTTAGTGCCTGCGCCGCCACGGCCATTTTTCATAACTCTCAGCGTCTGCGAGCTCTGAACATCCATCATGTCCTCGTTACGTCGGCGCTCACCGCCTCAACGTATCCTCCACGCGACCTTGTTAACAAGTAACACTTCAAACAGTTTGGGGGGGGGGGGGGGGGGGCACCAAAACGCCAGACAACCCAGCACCAAGGGGTGGGAGAAAGGTGGGGA
>JAOPUI010000030.1:11707984-11725547 GCA_027123135.1 Urophycis floridana
GAGAGAGAGAGAGAGAGAGAGAGAGAGAGAGAGAGAGAGAGAGAGAGAGAGAGAGAGAGAGAGAGAGAGAGACAGTAGAGAGGTGTGTGTTCTGATGATGTCATATGGGCGTACATATATGAAATATGTAAACACGGGCCATCATGGTGGAAAGAGGTAAGGTGGACAGTAGGTGAGGACAGAGGAGAGGAGAGATGCAAGGAAGGATGGTATAAACGGTGGAAAGACTAAAGGAGGACTCCATGGAGGACAGAGGAGACGGCGGGCGGTAAACAGACAGGAACATCCCTCGTCTAAAGGGAACGGGAGCGAGCAGAGACCGGCAAACACTTACAGAGATTTTGTGCGATCTTGGGCTCAAGAACTTTGAGCTCCTTGATTCTCTTCTTCAGCGGTTTGCGCTCCTCCAGGTCCTGCTCTTCTCTGCGGGCTGTGGGACGGCAGAGGAACAACGTTGTGCTCACACAGCCACATCCGCCTTCACACCCAGCTAAACAACATTGACAGGCTGCACACGGGGATGTCGCTCAGAGAGATGTTTTGCATCTCTCTTGATGTCTGGAGGCCATGTGTGAGCTGGCGGGGCTCAGGGCGTCCCACTCAGGGACACCCTGCTGGACTGTCTACCTTTGGGCTTCAAACCCAGAACCTTTCGCCTGGGAGTCAAACACCATAATGTCTAGACCATCCTACCATTATCCTTCATGATGACATATTTATTTTATTATTATTTTAGTTACATTTAGGGCATTTAGCAGACGCTTTTATCCACAGCGACTTACAAAGAGTACATTTGTCAGAAGAAGGTGAAACATTTCATTGCTGTTAATACAGTAAGAAAGTCACCAGAACAAGAAGTTGATATGGCTTTGCCAAATTCTTGCCAATTCCTTTCTTGGTTGTTATTTATTTTCTTGTTCTCGTTCTTGCACCAGAGACTGTAAACTGGCTTACAAAGCTCATGGGAAGTATGATGAAAGGAAGTATATTGTGCAACACGTGAGAAATTGTGTTGCACGAAATGCTGCCGTTTAGGCCCATCTCTCTGCCTGCGTTAAACCTCTGCTATTGCATGTGTTACCAGTGATTGACCATTTTGGTTTCCATGGTAACATTCAGCAGGCGAGGTGTCAAAAGTCTGAACATCATAATGATCGCATACTACAGGCGTTACAGAATGTAGGTTTAAACTCCACAATTGTTGTTTTTTTTTTTATTCTCAAGGTCAAGCTGCTGATGGTTGAAGAGTGCTGGACCACCAACATGGCCCTGATCCATCATCATGATCTTGTGCTTCTTAACCACACATGATTTGCCGTACCCTGGACACCCAGGTTATTTCATAATAAGGACCAGCCAAAAACCTGCCTCTTTTGCCTCATCTTCATCATCGAGGGTTGCGTGAGAGTTGAAACGTATCTCCTTTTATAGTCATCTTTATTCCTCAAGACTCACACTTTTGGTTTAAAGGTTGATAGCATATCTTAAAGAAACAGGGGAATTTAATATTTTAATCAGGGATATTTATCCAACCTCACGTATCAAATTGATTGGGAAAATATCCACCCGGAACAAAGCCAACAGTGGCCATGGATGGCGTTGAAGGGCTTGACAATGTACAGGATATTAGCCCTGCCTTGGAGGCCACAGAAGACTTCCTCCACTGTCTAGATGGGATTTATGACCAAAGCCAACACCAGAATAACTCCGCAGATCTCAGGCAACTCCAGGATGTATCCAATGGAGAGTTGGAGAAGCTGAGCTCCAGTAACATGTGGTGTTTACTGGCTGGAGAGCAGTCAGAGTTTGGGCCCATGTCTTTTGCTTGGGCCGACCACCAGCCACCTTCGGCGATTAGCACCTTAGGGCAAGGCAATGGCTTGAGGCATGGCAAGAAGAGCCGCGCACAGTCAACTAATGACCTGGCATCGCATTCCAAGGAGTGTAGTTACATTTCCAACTCAGTCTTTAAGAAAGGGCACCACCGATCCCGCTCCGATGTCCACTATCGACCCTCTACCTGTACTGACAATGGACTGACCACTGTGGAGGCCAGTGCACCAAAGAACACGGACAGGAAGGGTGAGTTCTCGTCATTCATTCTTTCCACAGCGTTGCACTCAATTGTTTGTTCTGTTAAAATCTTGATTTGGCTTTTCCTTTCTTGTGCTTTTTTTTGTGTAGCACATTGCACAGCATGTACATGTCTTACACTTTACACCCTCAGATGATCTTTTATTTTACATATGTGTCTGTTGGAGCGGGCCGATTGCTTGGCCGCTGGCTGCAGTTTTCTCCAGCACTGCTCATCCAAACAACTTCTCACTCACTCGACGTGGCTCTTCCTTGGGTCCCCAGCAACACGCGCGCCAAGTGTGGAGTAGATCAGGTGTTCATGAGATAACCACATATTCAGCATTCATGGTGAATATGTAGTTGTTGATTCTGCTGAGGGGGGACTTGGAGCTGATAAGGAGGAGTTTGGTTTTGTCACTGTTTAGTTTCAGTAAATGTTGTTGCAGTCGTTTCTTACAAACACACATGAGTCCATGCAGGAGAGGGTGGGTTGTGGGGGGATTTGGTGCTGAGGTGTATCGTGGTGTCATCAGCATAGCAGTAGAAGTCCAGGTTGAAATGGCGGAGAATCTGTCCAAGAGGGAGGATGTAAATGATGAAGAGGAGTGGGCAGAGTACGGAGCCTTGGGGAATGCCTTTTGTGGCTGTGGATGAGACAGGAGTGGTTATGAAGTTGAATAAAGTGTGATCTGTTGGAGAGGTAGGACTGGGGCCAGTGAAATTCAAGTCTTTGAGTCAGGTGAGCGTGATGTTGTGGCTCATGGCATCAAAGCCTACACTCAGAGTGTAGGCTGAGAGGAAGATGTGGATGTTAAGGGCATCAGTGTCAGCAGAAGCGAGAAGGTCATTGAATACGGTAGTGCCAGTGTCTGTGCTGTTGAATGGGCGAAAACAGGACAACAGTGGTTCAAATAGGTTATTGGAGTTCAGGTGAGTTGTGAGTTGTTTGAGAGGAAGGGGAGATTGGAAGGAACAATTCCATAGGACAGTGGAGAGTTGAAACGGCTAGTAAGGTATAGGGGTGTCAAAATTACACAAAAATGACGAATATTCCCTCTTAAAAAAAACACATATATTCGAATATCTATATTTGCGCATTACGTCAATCACAGGACAAACTAATACAACAAGACAAAACTACTTGTATAGGTGGTTTATTTCAGTTTAAACATATTTGGCAACATATTACCTTCACAAAGGTTAACAAGTAAATGAACTAATGGCCAAGACCGCAGACATCGCTTGCTCGTTCACTCGTTCTCACTCGCTCTGTTTTTCTCTCTCTCTTGCTCCCTGCGCATATTGGTTTAAGTAACCAACAGCAATAAACAAACTAGAAAATTCCCTCGAGGGAAATTTTGAAAGTGCACGGTTGATTTCGCCCGAGTGTGAACCTCTATCACAGTCACAGTCATTTGAGTAATGGTGCTCCCTGACTCATCCCAAAAACAACAGTCAACAAAGTGAACGTAATGAAACAGTGAAATGCAAGGAACCCAACATGTCCTGAACATTTGCCTCCAAACCCTATCTAATAGCAATAACATGTAATGACACAGAATGCCAGAATGTCGCAATGCATTCTGGGAAAGACCCAAGACAAGCACGCGCGATGTCGACAGAGACGTTGAGGAAAAGAGCCATTTTCTGCCTCGGCACTGGTCTCACATTTGGGCTTATTCTGACAAAACGGTAGCTCCTGTCAGAAAAAAAAAATTGAGCACATTGTGAGAGACAGACCACGCATGTCTACAATGTTGAAAAAAATCACGTGTGTACATTGTAAACTGTGGCCAGGAGCAGCTTGAAGAGAGATTTATGTTTTTATTTTTCTGGGGCTCTCTCCCACTCTAGCTGCACTCTTAACACTAATTATTCCACGCAATACACACCCATTGTAATCTCATAATTTCTCCAAAAATGATCATGGTCATTGTACAGTGATTGATCAAAAACTATATGACCTATCAAAACATGGAAATATACACCAAATACACAAGACGTGTGTCTACTGTTAAAAGTCGAAATGGAGTCTCTAGGTCAAAGTAAGCAGGAGCAGCAGACAGCAGTAGGCTGCACCAAAAGTCTTTATTTTTTTACCTCCTCCCATGCATTCTCTATGGGAAAATATTCACAGTTTTTCACAAATAACCTTGTGAAAAATTAATATTATTTTAACACAAATATGAGTACACCGATCCCGATGAAGACGCACATTTTGATATATCATTTGTTACGAATCGAAATAATCCGGAAGAGGAATAATAAAAAGAAAAAGAAAAAAATCCACAGGATAACAATAGTGCTCGGTGCGATTGCCCCGTGCACTAATTATGTGCTGATCAAGTTCAATGCAAGCAATTTAAGGTCCCGACTCTTGTCCCAAATATGGCAGGCTTCATTCAGTGATAGTGAACAAATATAACATTCATTGAAGTTTTACAGTATATAGAACCGACATTGAACGCTCTGCGCACTCTCGCAAAGCAGAAAGAACGCGCCGCGGCTGTGTTTTTCCACATTCTAATATTAATTTTCACCTTCGAATCTGTTTTTACACACTATTCGAATATATATTCGAATTTTGAATATTCGTTGAGAGCCCTAGTAAGGTAGTGGCGTATGATAGAGAGGCAAGACAGCCGAGGGTTAAAGGGAGCAGGTTGTGGGTTTGGATAAATTGATTAGTGTAGATTACATTCAATTGGATTCAACTTTATTGTCATTGTGCAGAGTACAAGTACAGGGACAACGAAATATAGTTGGCGTTCTAACCAGGAGTGCACATGAGCAATTCAGGTGAAATATTGTACATGAGTAGTGCAATATTGAAAAAGTGGGGGTAGTAATTGTAGGGGTAGTGCAGTGGTAAAGAGAGATGGAGAGGAGAGTGCCTAGAGCAGGGGCTGCTGGATCAGACGCAAAGGACTTTGAGTCATTACAGTGGTGATTTTCGGCAAATGATTGAAGGAAGCGTTGTTGTTGTTGTTGTGTTGTTCAAGTGTAGAGGAGGAGAAATGGCACAGGGCTGGGAGAAGCAGTTCACGGTGGAGGGCTTGAGGGTTATTTGACGATGATTGAAAAAATGGGCCGACTTGGCGGGAAGGAAATCCGTGTAATAGTAGGGGGGGGGGGGTAAAGTTAATAAAACCAGAAAGGCCTGAGTGGTGGCTCCATAGCAGCTGCTATGCTGGTGGGTTGGAGAAACGCGAGGAGAACAAACATGAGGGGCAACGTTGGCAACTCAGGGTACTGTTGATTGTATGATGGTGAAGCAGCCAGGGGATACTCATGTCCAGACAACGGGAATAGCCCGATGAATTATTGTAATCCAATTAATAAGGCTAGTCGAATGAATGACAAGTCAATGAGGGATAGTGTCCAGGGAGAGAAAATGGCCCAGGGGGAACTGGGGGGAGATAGCAGAGGCAGGGCATCTCCACTAGCTAACCAGGTGGTCAGGGTTAGGGTGAGGGTAGCCAGTTAGCAGTTTGCAGAAACAAAAAATGCGTAGAGGTAAAGGCGGCGGCTACACACGGCGCCGGCAGTGCTCTCCGACACAAACGCACACCTCCCTACCATTTCTAATCGGTGTAACTGTTTCCCGACTCTCTTCACAGCTGATAAAGACATGAGGAGGGCGGTGGTGGTGAAGCAGGCTGACGTGGAGCAGCGAGAAGGTCCAGGCTGGGCCCGCTGCCACCTTCAGCTGACGCCCTGTGAATTGCGGCTTTATGCTCTGGATAGCAGCGCCAACCACCAGCTTGTGACGGCCTACTCCCTGTCACACTGTCAGAGTGTCAGTTCACCCGCACCTGACATCCACCCGAGCAAGGGCGTCCAGGTCCAATCCACTGATGAGCGCACACTCCATGCACTGTTCTTCAATAGCACCCATCTCCAGCTACGAACAGAGAACAAATGGGAAGCCATGGAGTGGAAAAGGCTGATTTGGGAGAGAGTTTTGGCTAGTAGACCCACTAACCAGAAGCATCAGCTAAATAAAGTATGTGAGAAGAATCCACCAGTGGCCCAATTCCACAAACCTTTGTGTTTGTTGTCTCCGTCAAACAGGCCCACGGCCCTGCCGTTGTTTACACAACATAGCCAGGACATCCTCAAGGTGGGCCTGCTTCATCTGCTGATAGAACAAAAACAATGGAGGACATTCACATTTGTCTTGACCCAAACTGTTCTCCAGGGGTTCTTGACTGAGGGCAGAGGCCCCATATCTGAACCAGTTTTCAGGTACCATCTAGCCACCTGTTTAAATGTAGAGCTCGATTCAAAAAATGTACATCCCAAAAGATGTCCAGCTGGCGCTGGGAACATCTTCAAGGCTGTGTTTCCCAGACAAGTCCTCTGGCTACAAGCAGAAAGTAGAATAGAAGCACAGAGTTGGGTAGAGATCTTGTGCAAGGCCGTTGAGGTGCAGAGGCCCAGCCATAGACGGAAAGAGGAGATAAACAAGGATGCAACAATACTTAAAGTGGTGCTTCACAGATCTCAGGAACAAAGGCAGAGGGTTGATCAGCAGCAGCAGCCGGTCACCACTAGTTTCCTCAGTATCCTCACTTGTCTGGCTGTGGAAAAAGGACTCACCGCCCAAAGCTTCAAGTGTGCAGGTAAAGGATTCTCACAAATATACACCATCATTTAATGTGTTGACGTTTTATTGAAATTATTTGAATGCAACATTTCAGATGTCTTTTTTACACATTGGACGATTCGCATTGAAGGAAACTTTCTTATAACAATGTCATCAGAGCTCAGGGTGAAATATTGTCCAATGCCCCGTATTTACACCAAGGCTAATCTAAAAATACATCTGTCCTTTTTCAACAAGCTTTTTTTTTTGTTTCCAAGTGAATATCGTAAAACCAACACAGTGTGCTTCTATCAAAATGTTAATTTACCTCTTTAATGATATAGTTATAGGAACAATGGAACGCACTTCTGACCTTTTTACTCTTGCGCAGATTGGGGCTTGCATCTTTTTTTGTTCTGGAAACGGTAATTCTTTTTTTTTGTGGAAACGGTAATCAAGCAACCAATCCATCCAATATTGATACAATGTACAATATGTATAGTTTACTTGGGAGGGTCATTTTGAATGTTTTGTTTGCTATTCATCCGAGAGAACGAATCCATCTGCTACTGAAATTGTTTCCCATACATTTTATAATGGGTAAAGTCTCAATGGGTATATTCTCATATCATGTTAGAGCTGCACACAACACATGTTCGTTCTCATGCTCTCAACACACTGACTACTGATCGTATGTGAATAACCCCTCCTCTCTGTGCACTCACAACATGATAAACTGTTTGGGTAGTCGGTAGTTAAATTAGCAAGTTAATCTTGTGTTACTGGCAATTTCATTACAATTAAATTACATATCATGAATAAACATTGCATCAATACAACTTTCATACTTTAAGGCATCCATGAACATGATTTCTGCCTGAGTCACATCAGATAGATGTTCACTGGTGGTGAAGACAACCACACCATTATCCCACAGTACTGAACAACATCATTTCTTATTGTTTTGATTCAGTGTTCCCTAGCGGGGGCCATTCAATGTGTTCTAGTGTATGTCCAAGAGGAAGAAAGTAAAGTATATAAGCACATTGATGGGTATATAAACACATAATGTAATTCTTTGGTTAATTCTTAACCAAACTACTGCTCTACTTTCAGGTTGCCAGGGTCAAGTTGGCTTGTCTGGCGAAAAAGCCAAAGTCTGCTGCTACAGTGGCTGGTACTACTGCACAAGCTGTCACCAAGACAACACCTTCATCATTCCAGCACGTCTTCTGCACAACTGGGACACTGGCAAGCATAAAGTGGGGAAAAAACACCAACATCTCATACATTTTAAGGACATGTTTTAAAGGATGTGCTAGCCAAGTCACGAAACCTAACCCTAGCTGTGTTAGTAACCCTAACTTAGTGACCTGTTACTAACCTTAACCGTCCCTAAGTTACGAACTATATCCCTCACTAAGACTAACCCTAACCCTCACTAAGTTACTAACCTTAACCCTCACTAAGTTAGTAACCCTAACCCTCACTTACTTACTAACCATAACACTGCTAAGTTAATAACACTAACCCTCACTAAGTTACTAACCTTAACCCCACTAAGTTACTAACCTTAACCCCGCTAAGTTACTAACCCTAACCTGAGGCCGTTAGCTACACATGCTACACAAGATCCTCAAGTTGGATCATAGCTTGTGTAACAAAATACTAAAATATAAAGTCGTATGTTATGGATAGTGATTAGAGAGCTCTCCTCCTCTCCTCTCTCCTCTGCTATTTGCATGTGTAGTTAGTTTGACGTGCCTGAATTCGCTGCACTAATAATAACTGTGACAGTAATTGCCAATTCACTTTTTGTCTGTGTGCCCACAGGTCTCCAAGCAAGCCAAAGAATTCCTGGAGTTTGTGTATGAAGAACCGCTGCTGGATGTCCAGAACCTCAACCCCTTTCTGTACCAGCACTGTGAGCCCTTGAGCACCGTTCTGCAGCTACGCCAGCGCCTGCAGTCACTACGCGCCTACCTCTTCAGCTGCCGGGCAGCCGTGGCTGAGGACCTCAGAAGAAGGTAGGATAACGGTCAGCAGGTATCTAACAGTAGCCCCTCACCTGGACCTCAGAAGAAGGTAGGATGACGGTCAACGATCGAACAAAGATTATAGGTATTTAAGGGTACCCACTCACCTAATCGGGGATCCAGCGGTGCTATTATGCTGTAGCAGAACTATTATACTTGAATATTTGAATAATCATGTTGTTGGAGGCTCGGATCATTAAAGCCTCCATTATAGTCTCAGTAATCCAACATGTGTGAAGTGCATGGACCACCCACACCGACATGCCATTTTGTAGTCGCACTTCGGCTGTAGTCAATATTGTCCTGGCAGCTGCCATGGTAATAACTATTCTTGGAGGAAAGGTTATCCATGCTGTTATTATCCAAAATGGCTGTTGCAGAGCTGCTCCTTACAGAGACAGATATTCATGTGTATGCTGTTACACTTTCTGTCACTTTCCGCTCCTCAAATGCGTCCAACCTAAACATCCATGACAACAGCAGGATTGTGGATGCAGAAACAGCATGAATGACATCATCTGAAATCCTCCAATCATAGCCATGATTCGGACGCGCAGTTCAAGCATTCTGCAGGCCTCATCCCACCTCTCCCTCCAGCCTTCCTCCAAAGCCACTCCTCCAAAACACACGACTAGTTCGCTAGCTTTAGCAATAGGTCTGCCTAGCCTATAAATGTTCTGGAAGACTTCAGTCATGCAGGAGAGGAGGGCATGCATGTAGCCAGTAGGTAGGTAGATAGACGTGTACCATCCACCATTTCACTGGGCCGAATGATGGGATAAGCTTAATACAGACCTGGCACAGCCAAAGATATCAGATATTTTATTATTTTTCGTCAGAGCATTTGATTTATTGATTGCTTTGGGGGTGTAAAGATACTTTCAACAAACATGACGAACAATGCTTTTAAAATATAATTGCCTACCCTTGCTTAAATTACTTAACGCAAAAAAATTACAAATAACAAATTACCAGTCACAAAGTCTCTTTCATTCAAAAGACTATCTTCTGCATATTCAGTGCATAGCTATTCATGAACACACAGAACACATTCCTTAATACATTCAGTGTGAGGGAACATTAGATATGATAAGATAAGATATTCCTTATCTTATCTTATCTAATGTCCCCTCATTCTGTATACAGTATCTCTGGGAACTTCACTATTAAATCTATATTCCCCACATTGTTAAATCCACTGCATGCATAAAACGTGGAACGTTTCACCATTCAGACTCATCCACCTCATCTGGTTCCACTAATGGAAAGCCTGCTGGAACCTCCTCACCTGGTGGTCTCTACTTGTAACACAAGTGATACTGCTAACCTAATGGTCTAGAGAAGGAATGTAGGTTTTTGTTTATACTTTGTAGTTGGATAGCCTTTCCTCCCTTCTCTTTAGCACCTTGTTTAGCTTGGTTTTGTGTCTTCATTTATTTCATTTATCATGTTCCAAGCCCTGGATGTCTTGTGGTTTTATCCACATTGAATATAATACTCAATAGTCATGTGTTTGGGTCACTTATCTCTGTTTCATAGTACACATGTTTTTGCTACCCTTGGCTTCCTGGTGTGTTATTGTTCACATACTGTTTGCTTATTCTCTTTTACCTCCCCCACATCCACCTGGATTGTGACAACATGTAATAAGTAACTTTATTTTTGCTGTTTGCAGGATTTTTCCCAGGGAGTACCTGTTACAGCACATCCACCTTTACTCCATAGCTGACCTACAACAGGTATTTAAACACAAGGAAACTGAGTTATTAGGTTTCTTCAATTGTAGAAGTCTCCCGCCTACTGGGTGGAACAATCTTAAACAATGCAAGTTTAGAAATGAATAATAAATAATAATGATCACGTATACCCTATTTCAATCACTTTGTTTTTAAAGTTGCACTGTGTAAAAACAATCCTCCCAGTTAGTAGGCGAGAGAGTACTAGAATCACTTATCACTTATTGATGATCAGTTATCATAATATATATAATTGTTTACTGATCAAAGAAACCGCATAAAGGGAACTGTAGGGGCCTGCCATGGATTCTGTTTGTTGTGGAAACAGTTGTTTTCTGCCACTTCATCTTCTAAGTTCTCTTGTAGGTCATCGATGGCAGGCTCGCTCCCTTTCTGTCCAAGGTGATCAAGTTTGCCAGTTCCCATGTCTTCAGCTGCAGCCTTTGTCAGGAGAAAGGTTTCATTTGTGAGCTCTGCAAAAATGGGCAAGTCATCTACCCCTTCCAGGAGAGTGCAACCAAGAGGTACAATGTCATACATTATCGGTATGCCTCTATAACTAGATAAGCCTAACCCTACGTAACAGGCCATTTAGAGCATTGAGAGGGGTGGTTTGCATCTCTTGTACAATCACTCCTCCCTGATTAGACAGAGAAACATCTTCTCCAGCACCTGTTTTCAATTAGCAAATTGAAGGGATTGAAAATGCCATGTGGTAAGACCATGCAGTAAGTCCACCACACGTTGAAACACTGTGTGTGTGTGTGTGTGTGTGTGTGTGTGTGTGTGTGTGTTAAGGTGCAAGGGTTGCGATGCCGTATTCCATGCAGAGTGTCACGAGAAGGCGCAGCCTTGTCCGCGCTGTGTCCGCCGCGAGATGCACAAGAGGCACTCCACCCAGCGGTTCAACGAGGACGACGACATCCCAGGCTGTTACCAAAACACCTGAGAACCCTGGGACCCACACACACACACACAAGAGGCACTCTGCGTCCCGGGGCCGGTTTCATAAGGCTGGATTTCCATGTTAACCAGGTGTGTTTAGTCATGGTTAAGGGGAAGCTTGTGGAAGATCCCAGGATTAGAAGTTACCATTTTGCTCACATTGCTGTGAGCCCGTTACAGCAGAATTGCTCTGATATTTCTATCATCCCATTAGCTTTAAATAATGTCAACAAACACCTTTATATGGTCAGATCCAAAACTATTGTATTCCAAGGCGTATCGTTTTTCTCCCTTAATGTGTCAAAATATAAGTAATTGGCCGTCATTTTTATCCTTACACAATTAATAACAGTGTGTTAACACTGTTAACACTACAGTAGGCTATTATGGGATTTATGTGACACAGAACACAATGGATAATGGACTACATAATGGAAGCGCTTGCTCTATTCAGAGTTCTGGTGTAAGTTTAAAGATGCCTGCTGAAACAGTTTAACGAGGGGATGTTACCCCAAACACCTGAGACCCCCCACACAAGCAAACAAGAGGAAGAGCCGTGTCCATCGAGCTAGATGCTAAACAAAGACCTTTTTTATCACAAGCTGCAGACTGCTTTTTCTCAAAGGACACTGCTTTCAGAAATATAAACTAAATTATAACCGTCTTCAAGCTACTTGATTAACTGAAAATCTAAGCTAACTCAATATTGGAGTTTCATAATTGTGAAACAATGTACTGTAATATGCAATATAATGTATCTTTCTATGTTTCAATTGCTATTTTTTGTGTTAAAGCAAAAAATTATTTGAGTTTGATTTGGAATAATTAGTTTTGTTTTTTCACCATCAGAATGTCCAATAAGACTAGCACCTTTTCTGTTTAGCTGCAGTTTTTTTTCCTGTTTTACAATAGATAGGAATAAAACATCAGATTCAATGTAATTGGATAATTTGTTATGTTCACCTTAGTAAAAGCAAGCAGGACAGGCAAAGGAGGCTTCCTGATGGGGACACTATTCAACAAAACACAGATTGCGTAGCCAAAATTGGCCATTACCACACAACTCCAAAAGATGTAATCTGTCCGGAAGCAAAACCATACATCCAAGCACCAGCGGTGAGACCCAATGTAGAGGTAGCCATTTTGTTCAGTTGAAGTTTGGGAAATTGTGTACAGTTAGTATTTAATTTTTATCACATTAAAGAATCATAAAATCAGTCATCTGAATCATAATTTGAATAATTAGCCTGCTACATTTAAACTATATGCAATTCCAAAAAAAATACTTAATTTAATATTTAACATAGTGCACCTGTCAAATGCGATTGCAGATATATATGCTAGGTTTACAGTTCCCCTGTAGGTTGAAATATCAGACGCATAGGCCTAAAGTATGTCTAAATGGTATGAATAAATCAAGTCCCATTGAGGCCTAGAATGTTTATTCTTCATTTAACATTTATGATGCCTACATTTAGATATCGAGGAAGATAGTTTTTTGATAGGCAGCCATGATGTCTTCCTGCTCCATCTGTATTTTAATAGGCTGTGTATGGATTGCAATGGAGTGTAATTTTTGCATCCCCTCATAGCCTTGACTCCCCATTGGTGCCCCATCAGAAGTTACAGGATACATTTTTGATCCTGGAAGTTCCTGTAAGGGAGCAATATGTCTAAACACGACATTTTATTAAAGTCTGGGATGGGAAGCTGTGGCTCCAAAGGTCACCAGTTTGATCCCTGCCAGAACATGTCTCTCTTAACCCATACTTTTACTCTATCAAGTGTCATGAATCGTTTAACTTAATTTTCACTTAATAAGTGACACAAATAGGACAGTGGCTTATTGTTAATGCCATACAGCAAACTATGAATACTTTGTGTTGTATAATGCTACATGTAGAAATGTGATTGTTACTAATGTAAGAAACATTTGTAACAATCACTAGTCACACCTACCCATGTGTAACTTGTACATCTATTTCTGACTTAGAAGGTATTTTACGTGTTTACTTTTGAAAAAAAAAAACCCATTAGATTGTGGTTGGTATTCTGCAACACCTCAATAGTTCCTGTCTAAACTGTTTAAGAATAAAGAGTCACCCGAACTGGTAATATATATACTTATGTCTTATTTATTAAAACAAGTACAAAAGTAAACGCACAATAATCCCAGATCTTAAATGGGAGTTTGCTCTGTTTCTCTCTATTAGCTTCGCAGGGAGAAGTCCAACGCACTGGCAAAAGCAAGCACCACTTATACAGTTTACATGGAGTATGATTTACAGCCTGGCCTCAGAGTTGGAAGCAAACAGTCTGTGCTAGTTGTTTACATTTTCTTCGTGCTAAACGAAAAGCAGAAATGCTGAGAAATGCTCTGCTGTTGCTATTGAAAACACTGCTACAATGTAATTGTCTTCTCTGAATGACTGATGACCTTGCATGCAAAATAGTTTATAACTGATTGCATACTGTTCTGTCGATTCCGTTGTTTTCTTATCATTCAAAAAAGTCAAATCCAAAAAGATGAAATTGACTCCTGTTTTAGCTGATATTTTTGGTAGAAATAAGTAGAAACTACTGGTGTAGAAATATAGCGCAAATGTATTTGCAAATATGCAGATGTGTCACACATACATGGCTATGAAACACAAATTAATGAAAGAATTGGGGAATAATTGTGTATTTGAAATACTAAATCAATCCACAATACACTACACATAGAAGATGACAGCTGAACTTAATTACATTCGTCCATTTTTCATCTGCCCTCTTCCTCCAATCTCCTCCATCCACTAGTGAAGCAGCCTACCAGTATTTTGAGGTCAGTCGATATCCTGGTTTTTTTGTACTCATCCACAGCCCGGTAAACATAAGAGGTAATCAAAATAAAATAGCAAATAAAATCAGGAGTCTGGCTGTGACAGATGGGGCCAATAACGGCCAATGTGGGCCAGTGCCACTATGATGGAAAGCTGGCCCACCCTATCAGAAGTGCCCGGCGTCAACTTGAAATTCAATGAACGAAAAAATAGCTGCGCTATTAACTGCTACAAATCAGTGGCGTAAAATGTTTCCGCGTAATTTGTCAGCTATGATCAAATGCCTTTGATCGTTTTGTCCTCAAACCTACGTATTAAACATCCCAATACCAGAGGCTGAGCTGGTGCTGACAGCCGACGGGCTAGAGGGCATGGCGGGGTGCTTATGTAGGCTATTGTTCAATGTAATGTATGACATCATCGAAAACAATACTAGAACAACCAAAACAATAACCACAGCGACATTTTCTGAAACGGTATGTCAGGAAAAGGCCGGTCGTTCCTGGGTGGTTTGTCTAAGGCCCATGGCCCAAAGGGAGCAGGGGCTCATCAGCCGAGAGAGGGGTTGTAATGGCAGAGGGGGGAGGAATGACTGAGGCTTGGCTGGGGGTGACAGTTGATCGGCCCGAGGACACCCAGGTCCGCAAATCCAAATCATGCAGAGAAAAATACGATGGAAATACAAATTGTCAGTCACCATAACACAAATAAAACAGATGATACGTCGCGTGACAAAAACACTTATCGGCTGCTGCGGGAAGGCTGGTAGGAGGAGTGTAGAGCCGGTGGAGTTTGCTGTTGGGACCGATGGTAAACGTATGCGCTTGCGCACAAAATTAAATCCTATGAAGATTTAAAAACAAAATGTAGGCCTACTTGTCATGAGCAAATTGTAAGTCCACTGACAGATGACATCTGACCTGGACAAATGGAAGGAGAATAATGTGAGATTGCTATTCATTGACTATAGTTCAGCTTTTAACACTGGGACTAAACTTTGCCGATCGATTCTTGGCAGAGCTCACGCTGTGAGAGTGGTCAGCAACATGTCATCTAATCTTCACTGCATAATTCAACTGTGTATACCTCTGTAAAGATCTCTAGCAGGAACAGCACTTCACTGCACAATGTCCCTGTATGATGGAGTACAAATTAACTTGATTTAATAAAAACGTGACAAAAATAATTACCAGTTGTTGCTCAGGTACTACTGAAGTGATATCAATCAACTCTTATTCACGCATACATCTGATTTAGGTCGGCTACTTCCAACTTATTTTAATTTTCAATGAGGAAGAGGAGCCGTTTTTACCAGAGGCTTTTTTTAGCCGCGTTCTGGATCATTTGCATTTGCGCATTTGCTGCAACGAGAATTGAGAAGATCAGGCGGAACTCGTTATAATCACGTCAAGTTCCCATCACGTCAAGGCGGACACAGGTGAACTTCTCGTTAACAAGGATGGCATACGAAGTGGCGCTTGCGTTCTTCGTAGCAGACGAGTTCGAGGCATTGGATCTCCCCTCATTGATGAAGGCTGAGGACCAAAGGTGATGAATTTTCTGCATGCACAATGGCTTGGCTATGTGGAGAAATGTGTAAATAAAATAAATAAAAATGCATGATGAGTGATGAAGTGAAAGTTCACAAAATCGTCTGTTTTTAATCTCTTTAATATGCATAGTTTGGGAGATGGCACCGGGCACGCCTCTCTGAAAGGAGTTATGTCACTTCTGACGTGGGGAATTTAATGTCGGTATTCCAATTGACCTGGGCAAAGTTGGAGAAGCGAGAGGATGTTGAGGATATCTATGGAAGCCGCAGCCGCATGCCTGATATGAAACTCGCCTCCGGAACATAGGTCTAAACAGGTCTATCATTTCCGCTTTTCACTTCCGTACACAGTGGTTGAATGCAGCGGTAGGTGATGTCCTCTGAAGTAACGTCTCAGTGTCGCTTATTATAATAAAATTCTTATTTCTGATCAAAATTAAGTGCATTTGTTTTAATGAAAATGTCACAAATGTTAAAATATCACGAACGGCAACATCTGAACAGCAGTTTTTGTTGCGTGCCTAGCGACTCCGTGTTGGGGAAATTTAACGCTCGCTGTTTCACTAGCTTCCAACGCCTCCGAACCATAGCTCCGAACGCTTCCGAACACCACCAAAAACGCTACCGGATGTTTGGAGATAACGTATTTCCCCTCTGTGCGCAGCAGATCAGATGCCGGCAAGAATTAAAAAATCACCTCCGATAATTAACCTCAAAGTTTTCTGTCTCGTCGTCGTTACTGGTGAATTAAAATGTCTCTTTCTGTGCGAATGGCTATTGATATCGCTGCTTTTATTTATTTTAATTTTCTCAGGGGCGTTCTTATTCTTCGGTTACCAGACTCATATGGGTCCAAACCGGTCCAAACATGGTCCAAACCTTAGGCGTGATAACTTTGATAAGGAGACAGACCGCCCTCTGCCGTCGGCATTTTATGCCAGAAGATATATTTGAAGGGGGCCGACGCCGTTTGAAACCCGGGGCGATTCCCGTGTTGTTCGCCTGGAACAACTTCAGCCTGCCTGGTCGCTCGGCCAAGCGTGTGGCAGAGGACATAACGGCAAGAGGAGGATGAGGAGCTGATCGATGACAGCGCGTCTTTGAGGTGTAATGACTATGATAGCCAAATGGACGATCTAAGGTGCCTATTGTAAGCCAAATCATTGTACCTATTGTAAATACATTAGAACATGAAGCATTATTGAAACATGTTTGCAGAAAATATTTCTTTTCTGTCAAATAAATGTTGTGCTCAGTACCTAACGTCTATTAAAAGTCAGGTACTATATAACCATTGAACAAATAACTGCCCTTTTTCTTATTACTTTTGTGACCTCTGGGTCAACTATGTGTTGGACTAGCATCTTTTCTTGAGCACTAATGGCAAAGTCACACCATGCCATTCCTGTCAATGTAGCTGGTAATGTTGGGGCACTTGACTTAACTGGGCCAAAAGGTGGCTGTGCAAGAGGGTCAAATACTAGGAGGTGCCAAGCCATGGAGCGTCAGGGTGAACAATTAGGCCACAGGGCATGTAGTTTATATTCCTTATCTTGCAGTATTCTTGTGCTGCCGTAAACTTCATATCTGCATCTATTTGAGTAAAAGACGTTTCTAAATTTGAGTAGAATTATGGCAACTGATGCCACTCTGAATCTCCAGCCTGCTCTCTGGTTGCCACCTCAATCTAAATGTGACATTCAAACTTTTCAGGTGGAAGTGTTGTTCGTTGGTTAGCTCATGTGCACAGTCTGTCGGGACAAGCCGGTAGTCATCTAAAGGAAGCTGTGGAAGAGGTGGAGCATCCA
>JAOPUI010000030.1:11869025-11882100 GCA_027123135.1 Urophycis floridana
TAGCGTCCAGAGTCAGCCCATGCTCCGGCTGTTAATCCGATTCTCTGAACGGCATGTATACTCGGACAAGTGATCCGTTCTTACGCATGTCATTATCTGATCCGATCAGAAATTCGAATTTCTTGCTGCATGTAAACGTACTGTGAGTGTACAGTATGTGAGTGATGCTGCACATTGGACAATAGACAATAAAGAAACTTGAAACTTGAAACAACAAAAAAAATCGCTGTGATCATCTGCTTTTTAGACAATTTCCCTCAGGGATTAATAAAGTATGTCTGTCTGTCTGTCTGTCTGTCTTTCGGTTAAAAGCGTCTGCAAAATGGCGGCGAAGAATACGAACGAATGCGATCGGAGAGCGGAGAGCATCAGATCCTCCGTCCTCCGAGTGGTCCGTCTCCTCGGCCACGCCGCCGGTCCTCCCCTGTGTGCTCTCTCAGTGACACGGCTGACGTCGTGTCACTCTCCACCACCGAGCGGGGGCCTCGAACCGGGGACCGGCTGATTTGCATTACAATGCCAGCTGCATGCTGGCTAGCCGCCGTGTTGTGCACACACACACACACACACACACACACACACACACACTGCGTCTTAGCCTGTCAACGGAGCCTTTATCTTTAACGTTAGCACACAGCCCCGTCCCCTTCATAACTCAGCCTGAAGCGTTGTCATGTTATTCATAACCCTGTCTCTGCCTCAAACCCTCCCCCCCGGTCGCTCTTATCTCCTCGCGGGGGCCTCTGACGGGGCCACGCGACACATCTGTATGGATCCTGCACGCCTTCAAGGAACGCCGGGCGTTGAATGGCAATCTGGTATCAATCTTATTGTTCATGTTTCTGGAATGTTTCAGCCTTGTCCTACATTTACATTGAGTCCTTTAAGGGAGGCTCTGAGTCTCTTAGGTTGTCCTGTTGCACAGCCTAAGAACAAAAAACACCTGAGGAAAGCCATCCGAGTAGCTGGTTCAGAAATACCAGGTTTGTACATTTTTTATATTTAACCTCAAATGTAAGCTTGGTGCCACTTAACACTATCCTGCCACTCTGGTGTGCAATCTTAGCATCTTAGCATGTGTGTGTTAATGTGAGAGTGCAAAAGCTAGCCCATATGTATGAGCTGCATCCGCGTGGCTGCTAATTAAATAGCACGATATCTGGAGTCTGTATCCAAGCAAGCCTGGCTTTTGATTGGCTCCCACGGGAGTGCAGGGAACCTGGGGAGGCTCTGTGCTTTGTACTTTATTCTCTAATACAGTCTCCACGTGAAGTGAACAAGTATAGATGAAGTGAGTGTAAACCAATCGACGTGTGCTGGAGTGCCTCTCTGACACTCTGTGTCACTCTGTGCCTCTGTGTCTGTCAGCCAAGAGAAGCTCGGAAGGGATTTCTGCAGAAACCCGAAGCTCGAAGTTCTCTCAATGTGCTGACAAACACACATTGCTGTGTTTGTCAGCGGACATGTAGGCCTATCACTCACTATGTGTCTGTCTGGCTATCTACATCCATCTGTCCTGGTCCAGTGGTGAAGGGGTTTGCCTCCCAGCTGAATGGTTTGCCACCCTTCTTGGTTTGATCCCCAATGTCTGCAGTGTACCTGCAGGCGTCCTTGAGCAGGATGCCCTGAGCCCTACCGACATTTGACATCAAGCAGGTAATAGCTCAGTGGCTTTGGATAAAAAAAACATCTCCACATGGCAGCAGTCTACTGGTTTTGAACATTGCGTGTGGTTGAAATGGAAACACTTTCCTGTGACATGAATAGTCTGGAGGGAAAAAGTTTGATTTGTCTGATACTCAAAGTGTGATTCTATGAATCTGAAGTAACATAACTCAATGATCAGTGAAGGATAACAGGTAGGCCACGATAAATACTTTGGCCTACATGTCCCTAGAAAATCTCAGGGGAGCCCCCCCCCCCCAGCGGACTGGTGTGTTCACGTGTGCACAGGCGGCGTGGAGCGTGACATCGAGGAGAACATTAAACAAGCTGGAGATCCTCTTGACACGGCCCTAAATCTTCGGCGCCACACGGCGGGCTGCTGACGCGGCGGTGGGATGACTCAATACGGCGTGCTTTCTAAACCCAGGGACGGCGAAGGCTCCATTCCGAGCGCCAGTCCTTCTAATCTCCCCCAGACGGCGGGGGGAGCGCGCACCTTAAAACGCGCCCCCCCCCACCCCCCCACCATATTTCATGTCATGGCAGGCGGAACAGGGGGCCTCCATGTTCAACTTTGGAGGGAGATTCGTCCTGTTTGATAAAAGGACGTGTTTTTCAAATGGCCACGCGGTGTAGGATGGTTGATGCTGGTGTGTACTGACGACGGAGTCCTTGTGTTTGTGTCCACTGTGTGACTCTTTTCCCTTTTTTAATTGATGACTTCAAATACCGTAGTACTACTAGACTCGTGGACCACCATGGTAATAAAGGCCTATTGGGTAGGCCTCCATCGTTCTACATTTATACTTTGACATTGAGCTTCTAAAACACGTTACACGCTACACAACGGCTGCATTACTCTGGATCAATGGAGCTGATTTGCTCGTGTTAGTGTCAGAGACAGGCGGCTTTCTCTTCCAATCAGATGTTTAAATTCCCCGTGACCGCGCCATTATGTAAGGAACACGCCCAGACGCTCAGTCCCATTACTGGAAGAGAAGGCGGCGTTGTGATTGACGCGAACAACTGCAGCTCTTTCAATAACACCTAAAGTCGTCTATTGGGCCAGGGCCACAGCAGTGATTAGATATTAGCTATCTTCAGCGACAACAACATTGGATTTTTTTTCCACTTAATCCGCTGAAATCAAACCTTTTTCCGCGGCGCTTGAAGCATATTGTTTTTCCGTAGGTCAAGGAAAACATCTGGTGTAAAAGCTGCCTTGGATGTTATATTTTTATTTAGTGTTATATCGTGCCATTGATTCTGAGCTGTTAAAAGGCAGCGCTGTCGCGTTATTGAAACAATATTGCACACTCGTGGAACGTTTGTTGACCAATCAGGATTAAGTATTTATCCACATCCCTTTGCCATATATAGAAACACGCGGAATGGAGAGGAAGTGAGAGGAGCAGAATAACCCATTTAAACAGCTCAACAGCTCTACAGCACCAGACCACGGCCAGACCCTCACTGTGTTCTGCTGCCCCCCCCCCCCACCCCCGAGGTGGTACGAGGAGGCGATGCGAGGGTTTGATCCCCCTCGTCGTCCCCCAAGCCTGCGGGCACACTGAGACGCGTGGTGCTGCTCCATACCTCAGCCGTGGAGTGTCAGACGTGGACAAAGGCTCCGTCCGTCGCGTCGTCACGGAGGACACACGGCCACGCAGAGCCCTCCATGTTGTTTCGGGCGCCACCGCGGCTGACAGCTTTGCGGTCAGCAGCCAAAGCCGTCCATGTTTGCCACACAGAGGGAGGAATTGCACAGCCTCCTCGCAGAAGTCTATGGTAATATTTACTCCAGTGGAGTCGACCTGTCAGACGGGATGTTTCCAACTATGTACTATGAAATATGTCCAATATAAATATGAATGCCGGGCGGCACGGTGGTGCAGTGGTTAGCACTGTCGCCTCACAGCGAGAGGGTTCTGGGTTCGAATCCACCTGGGACCTTTCTGTGTGGAGTTTGCATGTTCTCCCCCCCGTGCTTGCGTGGGTTCTCTCCGGGTACTCCGGCTTTCCTCCCACAGACCCCAAAAACATGCAGGTTGGGGATTAGGTTCATTGGTGTCTCTAAATTGACCATAGGTGTGTGTATATGAGTGTGAATGGTTGTTTGTCTATGTATGTTAGCCCTGTGATTGGCTGGCGACCTGTCCAGGGTGTACCCCGGCCTCTCGCCCGTTGCAGCTGGGATTGGCTCTAGCCCCCCCCCGCGACCCTCTAGAGGATAAGCGGTATAGAAAATGAATGACTGACTGACTGAAGATTCTTTATTGATCCCTGGGGGGACATTCAAGGTCCAAGCAGCTCATAGACATAGACGCACAGAACATACACACTACACATACACATTAAAAGGACTCCCAAAGAGATCCACACAAACAATAAAGTGAACAAAGATACCAATTAACACTAATTAAAAAATTAAAAAATAAGAAATAAGAAAAGGTCCACATGTGTGTGCTGAAGGTTCCAGGATGATTTGTAAGGTGCATTTTCACAGTGATTGTGGTGCAACAAGGCAAGACAGGTGCAGGTATAGTCAGGAGACCAGTATTGAATGATACAAAATATGCTACATAAGGAAATATGGGATGATAGATATGTCATATAAATATCTAAAATATGTGAATATAGCCAGTAAACATTGTCTATAGTGAGGTGGGAATGGGGTAAGAGCATGGGTTGAGGCAATTTCATTTAATTCCATATATTACATATTACAGATTACATATTACAGATTACATATTACAGATTACATTCATGTTCTTTTTTGTATTCCTTCACAGAACGTTTCTCAAGGAGCTGGAGGCGTACACCCACTGCCCAGAACTGGTGGGCAGGTGTTTTCTGGAAAGGGTAGGTCATCGTCTCTCTCTCTACACATAGCTTCTCTGTCAATCACCCGCGAGGCTGCACCCAGGTGATTTCCCCCTAAGTCACACCTTCTGGAACATTCTCCGTCGGCACAAGCAAGCGAGCAAGACAAGCCCAGGGGGAGGGAGTTGAGCTGATGGTGTGTCACGCGACATTTATGTACGCGCTATCTGCGATGAGACTCTGTATTTTCGTGAGCCGACCAGTTTTCCGGGCCATTCCGTCAAGTACGAAGTGTGGGGAAAGTGTATTTGTCTGGCTTCTTTTTGCATTTACGTTTACATTGAGGGGCGTTTAGCAGACGCTTTTATCCCGAAGCGACTTACAAAGAGTAACATTTGTCAGAAGAATGTGAAACATTTCATTGCTGCCAATACAGTAAGAAGAGTTACTTTACAGTTACATTACATTAGTTACATGACAGTGACATTACATTACATTTACATTAGTTACATAACAGTTACATTACATTACATTTACATTAGTTACACTACATTTACATTTAGGGTATTTAGCAGACACTTTTATCCAAAGCGACTTACAAAGAGTACATTTGTCAGAAGAAGGTGAAACATTTCATTGCTGCTAATACAGTAGGAAAGTCACCAGAAAAAGTTTCAAGCATTCCAATTGCTGGGTTAACCATTGCTAGTATACAACATCTCTGACTAAGTGCCGAGTTACAAAGAGCAATTATAAAGTGCCAAGACGTACAACAAATAAGAACATGAGGGGAGGTTTTTGTTTGGGTTTTTTTTTAGAGGTAGAGGATGGAAGTTATGCCGGGTTCAGGTGAACTCCACACACACACACACACACACACACACACACAGTGGTGGTCTGAAAGAACCAGACACAAAAACAGTCTGGTGTATGTACCCTCTGCCAGGGTTAGGGTTGTTGTTGTTGCTCCTGCTGTTAGTCTGATCATAGTTGACTTTTAGTACACCAAAAGTCCCTAGTTCAGTGGCATCTGGTGATCCCTTTATGAACAGAAGACATGAATGTGTGCACCACCTCATCTATTCCATGATGAATGAAAAGTAAAAACACACTAAACAGACTGGAGCGGGCCACCTGGCAGCCTGATGTGTAGATATCTGGTGGAGCGTTACACCTAAGATACTGTCCCCTAGTGTCTGGTAACCCTCCCACTGACCTCAACGTGCCACTGCTTGCCCATGGCGTTGACCACGCGACCCTCGATGGGTCTTCTGCAGGCGCCACAGATGGGGACCCCCATCTTGTCATGGCAGGGCAGGCAGTACAGCTCCCCCTTCAGCTCCCTGGCCTCTGCTGTCAGCTCCTTACTGCACCACACCGCATGGGGACAACAGCAGCATGTAATGACAACATCATGAGAGGATGAGAAGGTCATGGGAACACCATGACATCAGAAAACCGTAATGAGAAGATCATGACATCATCATATCGCCATGAGAACGTAATGACATCGTCACGCAAGATAACAGAT
This sequence comes from Urophycis floridana, assembly GCA_027123135.1. Lineage (NCBI taxonomy): Eukaryota > Metazoa > Chordata > Actinopteri > Gadiformes > Phycidae > Urophycis > Urophycis floridana. The sequence goes on from JAOPUI010000030.1 coordinate 11,875,045, forward strand.
ACATGACGACATCATCATGATAATACTTGACATCATCGTACATTAAGTGAATCTATGAAAAATGTTTTCATGATGCTGGATTCAGATGATGTTGAACATTTGCATAAAAAGTTCACTGAAGATGAACTTTTGTCACTCGCACGGCCTGCTTTACGTGGTGCAAGTGGTCATACCAAGGTGAGCCGGCCGTTACGTGGTCCACTGAAAAGTCCTCACAGGACACTGCCCTGTGCTCTCACGGTGCAGGGCTCACATGGTGGTAGGACACGGAGCAGAGAGGAGGGTACCCACCCACAGTTGCTGCAGTTGAAGTGGTCGGGGTGGTAGGGGTCGTTCTTGAAGATGAGGGGCTGCTCCTCAATGATGGCGTGGCACTTCTGACAGATGTACTTCCCCAGGCCGCGGGCCTTCTCCCGGTTGTGGCACGGACGACACAGGTGTCTGGTGACATACGAGGAAGAAACACAGCCTTGGTCAAGGAACACAACACATGCAGTGAGTCCAGCTGTGGCCACACACTAATATAGTGGTTCAGTACAGGGGCACAGTATATGATGCTGCCATGTTCTTCCAGATGACAGATTCTAGATGAAATACAGGACATGGTACCAGACCGTGTGTATTATGTTATACTTGATTACAGATCACAGAGCAAACACAGTTTATATGGTGCTGACCTGCCGGCGTTCTTGACGAAGCCCACATCAGCGAGCACCGCCTGGCAGATGTTGCAGCAGAAACAGTCAGGGTGCCAGCTGTTGTTCATGGCCTTGATCACACGGCCTATGATGAACTCCCCTGAGAACACATGTTGGATCACATGTGTCATCAAGTTTGATCGTGAGCAATCAGACACGGCAGTCATAGGGACTTCTGCATTGACAGTGGTTGACATGTCTCCTCCTGTTATGTTTTGGGGGTTTTGTGTTAATATTAATATTGTGCGTGTTGTTTAGTGTTCTGTGTGTTTTTATTTTGTGTTGTCATATGTGTGTTCCACGTCTGGGTTGTGTGTGTTGTGCATCTCTGTAGCATTGTGTGAATAGCTATCCCTCTGGGGTGTTGCAGCTGTGTGCGTGTGTTTGGTCCCATCGTTTGTGTCCAATGCTGATGCGTTACATGAGTGTTGTGTCATGTAGGACTGACCACACTGATGACAGCAGGGAGCGAACAGCATCTGGAAGTCGTGCTCGCAGTACTTCCTGCCCTCAAACTAAAACACAAAACACTTCCTGTTAGCAACGATACTGGGAGGATAATATGCCATTTCCTGTAGGATAAAACTGCGGGGTGGGGGAGGGGGGGGGGGGGAGAACCACATAGAATAGTCCCTCGGGGAACTGCTGGAAGCACTGAGCACAGACGAAGCACTGCTCGTGGTACAGCTCTCCATTGCTGTTCACGATCTTCTCCGCGGGAGCAAAGCCGCTCTTGCAGCGCTCGCAGGCTGCGTTGGCCAGGGCGTTCGCCATGCTGTCCACACAAAACAACAGCTGGAACTCAGCAACACTCTTCATCCAAAGCAATTGACATTGAATTTAGAAGCCGTAATGACATCATCTTCACGGAGCAGGGAGAGATTAGGGCATCTAGCTCAAAGACCAGAACAGTTTAGGTCGCAGAAATTGGGGGTTGAACCCTGAGTCGGAGGTGGGTTGGCAGTTGAAGGCCGAAGCCCAAGGGTTCAAAATCAAAACCTGCCATTGACATAGAGATTTGACCATTTGACGGGAAAAAATTAATCGGGGCTACATAATAAAACAACTGCTTGGTCGGTAGATCTCCCAATCTAGGATTTTTTCCCCCAATCTGGCAGATAAAGACAACATTCTAAAAGTACTTTGCCAATACAATTTTCTTAATTACCAAATGGGTTGTTTTAACGTTTGGTGTATTTGTGTATATAATACAGTAGTTTGATACTGGAACATTTCTTATTTAGCCATCTTAATTTATGTTGGATATTCTCTTGAGGTGGATTCCATTATTAACATGTGGAAAATATACTTCATCATAACAACATAACAAGCATAGCAACAGAGATCCTGGTTTTGTAAGCCCTGGTTAAGTGTCAGTGCTACCCAAGAAGTGTTTCCACCCAACACTGAAAATTACAATCGTCATGGAACAACACGACTATCATTTGCATTCAGGAATGGATGGAATAAATGTATTGGTCCAAACAGCCGCAGTAATAACGTGGTGACTGGAATGACTAAGTTTGGACGGTCTGTTGTACATCTGTTTATACATAACTCCTCCGCCAATACTGAGACTGTGATGAAACATTCAGCACAAGTCATAACCTAATTTGGTCATGAGAGAAGACTACAGTGTTGACATGTTATGGCCTTAACACATGAAACACCTAAAATATATATGTTCAAGGTTGTTAAATAACTTTAGAGAATAACATTAGGGTGAACTTTCTTTTATGGAATAACATGAGGATTACAGAATAAAATGAGGATGAGTTTAACTTTACAGCATAACATGAGGATGAATTGAACTTCCCTCAAGGTCCAAACATGCTCAATAGCCTTTAAATTATTATGCTGCTTTCATTCTCATCTCACCCACGACTTTTTCCAGATAGAATAACTACATTTCCTGAATATTTGCTTGATAAAGACAAAAGCATGGAATGCCAACAGTGTCATTCATGAACAATGTGCAGTTGTTTAATCTAAAAATCCATGTAAAAATCCATCGTTTCGGGTGTCTTTTCAGATCTAAAGTGTGATTGAACAACTAAACTAAAATAACGGGGCCTACGCTAAGCTAACGTGGCTAGCGGATCTAGCTGACATTATGAGTATTTTCCTCCAAAATTTAATTATTTAGAAGAAAATACAACATTACCTGCCCGTCATTCCGACCACTCCAAGCATCACCACTATAACACCGCGACGTTTTAGACGCACACCGCCCGCAAAAAGTGACTTTTACTCGGATTAACTCGGACCAAAGAGGAAGACCCGTCCTGACAGAGTCGCTCCCTGACCGTCGCGCACAGGCGTGCCGTCGCGAGACCCTTCACATGAGCGTTAGTGGCAAGAGAGAAGGCGGGACTTTCAGTTACATGGGTTTCGCGGCTAAAGGCGTTAGAGAGGGAGGGACATTCGATAGAGGGCTATCAGAATCCGTTGTTATTGTTACTCTTGTCATGTTCTTGTTCTTCTTGCACCGTGGACCTTTAAACTGCCGCACACAATTGATAGTAAGAGAGCAAATAAGAGACCGGACATTGCGTTGCGGTAGACCGGAATATCGCTACAATTCAGGATCATCTCTCTATCCACTCCCTGCCAGTTGTACTTTGGCTCCGCCCACTCCCAAGCCTGCTTGAGGCGTGCCGTGCAGCCGTGCCAGTCGTTGCTGTATGGGCGTCACTACTGCCGGAATTCCTTCCTTTTTCCAAATAGGAATTTATCTCATTCAAAGTACGCGCTCGGGAGAAGAAGAGTGGATTTGTAGCGGGCAGTGACTTTTTTTTTTTATTTTGATAATAGTTTTTGTATTATACATTTTTATGAATAATATTTTTACTTTTGCATCTTATTATACAGTAGCCTACTTGTTGTGTTTTGGCAACGGCCATGTACCTCTCAATGTTAATAAAGCCATGAAGCAGCAACTAGTCAAAAGTTCAAAAGTCGAGTAGAAATCACCCATCAGGGTGGTTCTGAAATCAACAGTGACTTTAACACTCAATACAGTCAAAGTCAAAGTAGCTTTATTGTTAATTCCTTCACATGGCAACACATCCAAAGGAATGGAGAGGACTCACCCTCCTATGGTGAAACAGATACAGTGCACAGGCACAACATGCAGGACAAGACATTCAGCATGTCAATACAGCAGAGCCCAGTGAAACCACACAATTAGCAGATATATTGTTGGTACTTTTGATTTACAGGACATTCGTAATTTAATAGTTAGAAATTTGGGACGGTTTATTTGGGATGTAAAGGTTGTCTGAATTTCCGCGTACGTAGCCAAGTAGAGATGAACATGGCCCACATGGCCCTCTAGCGGAGAGCGAGATACATGCTATTTTTATGGTACATATATTTTAGTTGTTGCCCCTACAGATCCTTACTTAATATAATATCGTATCATATTTACTTAGAAGAGATATGAAACATACACACTTCAGATTGGGTCTTACTAACTTTATCTTGGAATTGTAAAAAAAAAAAAAAACCCATCAATGTCAGGCACTTGACAAATTGCTTTATCTTCCAACAGGCTCTGTCTTGGGATACTATGGCTTATTTTCTGACACATTTATTTTAAAACTGTTTAAGTAATCATCCTGCCAGTAGAACTAGTGTGCGGCACTCTTTCCTTTCTTTTTTCAAAAGCAATAAAACTCATGTGAAACCATTTCATAATGACACTATTCCAAAAGCCTTCAGGAATAAGAGACCCCATGAATGGATGTCATGTGAACAGTTAATATTAGTTGATCTTTATTAAAATGGCCCATTCTGGATCTGGATTTGATTTACAAAACAGCATTAATACTGTCATTTATACATGTCAATGTTTTAACATAGGCGTTATGTTTCATTTATTAGATAGTAATATCAAGGCTTTGTGCATTAGTCATGATAGACAAAGCTGGATGTAGATATTGTCAGGAATGCATTTGATTATTTGTTAACAGAGGTAATTTCCCTTTCTTAATAAAACATATTCATCTCAATGCTAGGTCACCTGCAGCAGACTGACTCTGTGGACCTCAACCTCTGGACGTGTCAGCCCCAATGGGACACAATAGCCACAGATTCACCTGTAGTGGTCACATTGTGGATCCTCAAATACTCAGATCCTCAATTACTGCAGTTATTCCAGATCATATGTCATTCTCCCTCTTCTCTCTGTCAAGCACTACGCACGCATCAGTCAAAATAGAACTTGGACAATAACAAAATGAGATGCATGTACACGCTCTCAACTTGACACCTTCTGTAGACCACCTCAGATCACAATTCAACCCAGCAGATGTTAACCCTAGTACGTTTGCCCCTTTATGTTAACGACCTCTGTACAAAACCACCCTCACCCAAAATGACACTTTTATTTTGAAAGCAGCTGTTGATACATCACAGATTCCCATCTAGATAACCATGAGCTTAGCATGAAGCTATGGGCTTAGCAATCTGTTTGCTTCCTGGTGCAAGAGGATAAACCTAGCATTAGCCAAGCAGTAGCATGAAAACACAGCACTGGGATGGGTGATAACAGCCAAGCTAAGCTCATGTCAGGCAGATTGCTTCATCACCTGGCAGACGTTATGTTGTGCAAAATACCAGACCGACACATGAGTCCCATGGCGGTCTTGCATCCAGTGCCAAAGAGTTTCACACACTGAGTGACAAACTCTGAGCTAATGTTCTACGTCTCCGAGTGGAGGTTTGGACCCTCTGCTTTTAGTGTTTTCTCCAAAAACGTTGTGATCAAGGTAAGAGTTCTGTGTGATGTGGACACCAGATTGAGATGTATACAGGTGCAGATAAGGCTACACTTGTCAGGGGTCATGGGGGACATGTAGCCTCGCCAGCCAGGCAGGGGGGAGACACTCAATGATTTGGTTTAGTCATTTCTCACATTATCCGCAGTGTAAAAAAAGAATTTAGTGTAAGAGCAGCAGTGGAATAAATAGCTTCAAATCAACCATTTCTCTTAGGCACGTGTGAACAAACACGCACGTACAACCGCTGCTTCTCCATGTGTCTCAGTAGCACGTAGCACAACTGGGCTAGCCTTCTGGTTCGGGCGACCCCAGATCCTCGATTGGTCCAGATTCCGCACCGGCGGGAGTCTTACGTGTGATTGCTGTTCTGCGTTGCGTGTTTGTTGGGGGCGGAGTCTGCGTGTGTGTTGGGGGCGGAGTCAGAGGGTTTGCCCGGGGCGGGGTCAGTGTGCGTGGTGGGGGCGGAGCCCGACAGTCTGTGTGCAATGCAGTGTGTGTGCACGGGAACGGCGCCGGGCAGACAGACGACGTCGGGGCAGCTGAAGGTGTTGTGACAGAGGTGGCAGCCACGCTTCTCTGACACCAGGATGGGCTTCCTTCGCTCCTTCAACTAGACAAAAAAAACAAACAAAAAAAAAAAACACTTTAGTCATGTATTGTTAAAATTGAGTTGACGTGACTGTATTCTCGTCTCCTGCGTGTAAAGTGTGCTGGGCGATGCCGGTGTGCAGGGGGTGGGGAGATGAGGGAGCACCAGGGCCAGGGCTCACCCTGTCGTGCAGCAGCTGCAGGTTCTCTGCGCGGGACAGGCCCAGCGCCAGGCGAGACGTCCGGCTGGAGTGCACGCTGCTGCGCACCGCCCGGCCCAGGAAGGGCTTGAGCAGCTGCAGGGACCAGCCCTCGGGGAGCACGCTCAGCACACGCACCGCGTCAAACTGCTCCCCGTGGCCATTCAGCAGGTCCACCGCCGCCATCTCCAGGGCTCCTCCCCTCTCCCCTGCTCCTCCTCCTAGATACAGGTCGAGGAGGAGGTGGAGGAGCTGCTGTCTGCAGGCCGAGCCCTGTGAGGAGGAAGAGGAGGCCCAGAGGCAGTAGGCCTCGGCCGAGCCGTAGTCCTGGAGCTGGTGGACCAGGATGTCGAGCGCCCTCCCATGGTCCTGCAGCTTCCCGTGCAGCGTGGCGCGCTCCAGCAGCAGCTGGTCACAACCCTCCATCTTATCTGGACCAATCACAACACAGACATTCAATATGGTTACCTTTAATCACTAGAGAGAGCCCACTGACACTGACAAGGAGCAGGGTGAGGAGGAGGAAGGAGAGGAGAAGGTGTGGAAGAGAAGGAGAGCAGATCAGGGTGAGGCGGAAAAGAGTGGAGGGATGAGGAGAAGTGAAAAAGTGAAGAGGAGAGCCGAGGGATGAGGAGAAAGAAGGGAGTGGAGGGGGGAGGATGAGGAGGGGAGTGGAGGGGTGAGGATGAGGAGGGGAGTGCCTCCTTCCCTCTCTCTCTCCCTCTCTACCTCTTTCTATGTCTCTCTGCCACTGACTCCCGCTATTTCTCACCGCGCTCTCTCTCC
>JAOPUI010000030.1:11882200-11896182 GCA_027123135.1 Urophycis floridana
CACCACCACCACCTCCACCACCACCACCACCACCACCACCAGCCGTCTGTCTCATTCCCACTCTGCCTTCCTTCCTACAAAGCTTAATTCCGCCTCAGTGGGACTACCTGCCAATGCTGTGCTCTGTATCGGTAAAAAAAAAAAGAAATAAAAAAAAGAAAGGGTGAACCATTCACTGCAAAAACCAAAAGTCTGTTTCGTTTTTTTCGTAACTACCCAGAGTCTACCACAAATCTATCCTGCGGAGGGAGAAACAGCAAACCGCCGTGGCGTTGTCATCCTGAAGTCAAAAGACGCGAAGCTTGACGTCGTTCATGGAACTGGGGCGCGGGAGAAACGCCAGCAGCCAGAAAGAACCAGTTTCTGCAGCCGTTTCTGTAGCGATCCTCATGGAAAGACCTGACGTGGGTTCATATATTCTTCATTTTTTGGTTCAGTCAGAGGAAGGAGTGCACATGCTTTGATGGTAGTTTGTGACACACTTCATACTTTGAGGAGGGGGAAGGGTCCTTTGTTGTCCTCTCTACCAGAAGCCGAGGAGACCTTCACACCAAGGGCTACGTTTAGAGTTTTTAAGCAGCGGCAGCCGGGAGACTGTTGAAATATTCACCGCGACACAGGCAGTGTCTGAAGTTCTCCGTGATGCGTAATCTCTCGCCGAGGACCAACGTGAACCCGAGTCTCACATTCAGGACACGTGGATGAATGGCGTGTATGATCTGTTTCACAACAGCACCATTAAACAGGAGAACCTCTGTATTCGTCTTCGAGACACGAGCTTTCTTTTCCTCCCCTTACAAATATCAAACGGGAGCAGGCGTGAAAGCCGTCGAACGTAAGGATCGCTGGTCCCAGAGACGCCGCGTTTCAAGGGCTTCTGCTGGGGCTCGGCTTCGCCTTCTCCTCCGTCTCCCCGCTGCCTCATGTCTCCAGCCCGCGGAGGAGCTTCAAACAGAATGGTGCACTCCGGCAGACTGACGGCAGAGGAGGACGGCCGGGGTAAAGCGTTCCTCTCTAGCTGGCGTTGCAGGACAGCCACCATCTTGCGTCTGGGAACCAGGAAGTAGGCTGCGACCTCATTAGAGGGTTGGGTTTATAAACACAGTGTTTGATGATGACTAGGGGGATGCGTCCTTGTTTGAGCGAGCCAGGCCTTTGTTTGCTCTGATTCCTTTTGTGGATTTAGCAAAAAAAATGTATTTTCTGTTATATTTGGTTGCCAGCCACAAATTGCAACACATCTTGTAACAGAAGTCTCGACTAATCTGGTACTGATCCGTCTGCCACGGTCGATATGAAAGCACCTATCCCAGTGGAGCTCGCTCACTGCCAGACACGCACAGCAGCTCACAATGCATCCTCGTTATTCAACAGGCCCATTTTTCGGTGGAAAATGGTCCGCTTAATCACGGTCCAAATGGTTGTGATAGCATAAGTCATGCATCATATTGAGCTGAATGCAAAATCTGTGTGTGTGTGTGGGTGTGAGCGTGCATGTGTGTGTGTGTGTGTGTGTGTGTGTGTGTGTGCGTGCGTGCGCGTGTGTGCAAACCACAGAGAGAAAGCGCGCTGTCTGCTGACCCCTGGCTGACCTGGCCTGAAGTCTGGCCAGGCCAGCCAGACCCCTCTGAGCTGACCAGCCCGGGGTCGGTCAGCCGTTGGTTACCACGGTGACAGCAGGGGCGGGTGAGGGAGCCCTGGGGTCACCGGGGGGGTCACCGCGGGGTCAGGACTGAAATGCTGAAAGGCTTCACCTGGCTGTTTCATGTCCCTCGGAACGACCATAACTCACAAAAATAATAATCTAATAATGGCTCCGCGGTGACCTGAGAAGTGTCCATTTCCTAGTGTGTTTACAAAACGCTGCAGTGTTGTTCATGTTGGGGCTTCTGTGTTCCCATTCTTTCCTATACTACTATACTTGCCATACTAAATGACTATTTATTTTCCAATCAATGGCATCAGCATTCTAAATACCCAATCAATAATCAAAGACGCCCACAATAAGGAAACTAAAACAAAGGAAAAGCAGAAAAAAAAAGCAACAAAAAAAAAAAAGAAAAAGCACATGGCCACCATTCCTGTCCAGCGCTAGCGAGCGGCTAGCCCCTGTAGACCAAACCCTGGTGCATTGTGGGCCGCGGGGACCAGCTGAGCGGCCGAGGGGAGCCCGGTGCAGGGGAGCGAGCTGCAGAGGAGGCCTTATAAGAGCAAGCGTGGTGGGGAGGGAGAGAGACGTCAGCAGACCTAGTAGAAGCTGGACCCTGTAGAGGTTGGACTCTCGGAGGAGGACCTGGAGCCTGTCCCGGGCCTGGGAGAGCTGCTCTGGGGGAGGAGAGGCCTCCAGCAGAGACAACACCTGCTCCAGGTACAGCACGGCTAGGAGGCTATGGAACTTCTCCTTCTGTACACAACAAGAAGAAGAGAAGACACACCCAGTGTGAGAGACAGATCTCCATGTCCCCAACACTTGGGGCTGCCTGGCATAAAGATAAAGATAGCATAAGATGAACTATATTCATCCCAGACAGGAAATAGGTTAGTCACAACAAAAAGTAAAGGACAGTAGTAGTAGAATAGAGTAGAAGTAGAAGTAGAATAGACATACACACACTTTAAATAATAATAAACTGCAAAATAGACAGGAAATAAGTGCTGAGGGTTATCTTTACCACATAAACAAATAACATATTAAAACATGTTACAAAAACATTACAATCCACCACAGATACAGTTCTTGAAGCCTGTCTGATGTGCTGCAGGTATTTACGAGACAAGGAAGCTGGTATCAGGGAGACTCCAAACAGGATGCGGACAACAGACTTCTCTACAGGTGGTTTGCAAGCATTTTATTTAGCTTTGTCGATTTCTCTTCCAATCCATACCACTACAAAGGCTGTGTTTAAAAGCTTGCTATATCGGTGATGCTGAGTCTGGAGACTTAAAAGACCTTGAAGAAGGGCTGGGAGAACCAGGCGACTTTGACTTTGACTTATTTAACTGTGTATTTTTGCTGAAGAAAAATGCATGATCTTGTCTAATGCTTAGTGCCCACACGCAGCCTACCACTAACTAACCAGCGATGCGAAATGCTTGTACCTTCACTGTGGTATTACTGGCAGATGTGGATCAGGTGAAAAACGATGTGTGGGGAAACAGATTCACAAAATGTGTAAGTAGTTGTAAGTAGTAAGGTAAGTAAGAATTGTAAGACCCTATACATTCACTATAAAAGCTCTTCACCAAAGTTACCTGAATGCGTTTTTCCAACACCAGGTGCTCCAGGTAGAGGAGGCGGGCGTGGCTGTGCTTCTCCAGGTAAGTGATGACATCATCGGGCTTTGGCTGACCTGACTGATCCTTGCCAGAAGACCTCTTGGTGAAGATCTGGACACCGACCTTTAAACAAAAATCAGAATACTGACGGTATGTAATCACAATTTTGCTTAGTAAGTAAGCAATAGTATTTCTGTAATATATATTACGAGGTAAAATAAAAGTATTGTTATTAGTATTAAACTACTGACATCGTAGTACTATTGATTAGTACTTTGTTCTCCAGTGGGATCCTGTAGGTACCTTAGGGTCTCTCTTCAAGGCCCAGTCGCTGTACCTCCAGACCAGGTCCAGATTAGAGCAGAAGGTGAGGAAGTCCACGATGTACTCGTACAGGTCCGGTCTGGTCGAGTCCTGCAGCTCCCCGTCCACCACTCGGATCCATAGCTACGACACCACAATACACAGACACCTTCAGTACCACCTCCACCACAACGAGTCCATTACAGTCTGCTGCCTGGAGAGCTGAGGTATACCTGCAGAGCAGCAGAGTCCTGGCCATGACAGCGGTACAGCAGACCCAGGGCAAAATATCTGACGAGAAGACAAATGAGTAAACTCAATGTAAAAGTATCCAACACTACTATGTGTCTACATTGTACAAAACCTAATACTCAGCATTTGGAAAAATGGACTGAGGGGGAAAGCACACACCATGGCCATGTCAACACTACACTGGCTAAATGTAATGAACACATTTCAACACACTGTGCATCCACACTAAAACAGTGTAGGTTTCAGTTCCTGCCTTCTCTAATGTACAGGCCTGTGCCACGTTAACTCCGTACTGATGTACTCCCATCTACACTACACCACCAACATCTTCAAACAATCCACTTGGGAAACCATGCTCATTTAAATATATCCACAGTTGTGTGTGGACATGGCCTGATTCTCCATGTGAATCAAGGTCCCTCCCTGTACATACTTGCTGTGCTTCTCCAGCCAGGGAGCGCTGTCAGCCAGAAGGCAGGTGTTGTCTGAGGCCAGCAGGTCCAGTAGACTCTCGTGGTCCTGCTCAGCATACAGCTTCAAAAGTGCAGTGTCCACCTCCTCCCGGCACACCTTTGAGGCGTCTGTACCCCGAACCTGAACACACACACACACGCACGCGCACACGCACACGCACACGCACAGTACTCATTTCACAGACACCACCTAGATTGGAGCCTCTACAGAACTAGTCTATGGTACATGGAAGTGCAGGCCGGACACGAAGGTGGAAGCAGGGCGCCCCTCACCGAGCCCAGGTAGGAGATGAGGAACCTCTTGCAGCGCAGCACCCTCTCCGGGTCTCCCTGGGCCAGGTGGTTGAGGTCGGCGAAGGCGTGCAGTGGGGGGTGGCAGCGGGTGAATGAGGAGGTGGGGGGCAGCAGGAGGGGATAGAGGGAGATCAGCTCCCTGGCATCCAACTCTCCCTTCCTGGGGACCCAGCCACACAACCAGAATCAAAACATGGATTCACCAAAGCACAAATGTAACAGGAGTTCACCTTGGGGCGTGAGCATCCTTATGTAGAGTGAGTAGTCTAAAAGAACAACACGTCACTACAACACCAGCACCACAGCTAAACCATGCTGTGGTACGCCCACCCGCTGACCTCACCTGAAGTATCCCTGTGCTTCCTGAAACTGGAGCTGTCCAAACTGGATGAAGCCGGCCTGCTGCAGAATTCTCCTATGCAAGATCTGTATCAACAAAAATGGATTTTGTCGACACATCACACATGACCTACTTCGATATTTGTTTTTAAACATAGATGCAATACATTTCCTGTAAGAGTAACACAGGTTACTAACAACACTGGTTAAAGCATAGCTAAGCTGCCACTGTTTCATCCACTTCAACTCAAACCGCAGTCTCTCTGCTCTGTATCAGAGCTTGTTAAACCTTGACCTCATCGTCACATGAAGCATAGGGCCACAGGTCGCAAAAAGGCATATCACCTTGGTTAGAATAGACTTACAGGTTGAGCCTGTACGTTGATGTTGATGTTGCATTTGTTGTCTCTCTAGACACACATAAAGACCTACACACACCTGGAAGCGGTCCCTGGGGATGTTAGGCTGGGCTCCTTCAGTCAGCACCAGGGCCTCCTCCACCCGGTCTCCAGACAGCAGGTCCTGGATCTGCTGCTCCAGTGGCAGTGGAACAAGCACATACACCGCCTTGGTGGAGGCCAACACCACCTTACCTACAACACAAACACATGTACGGACACGGACACACAGCGTACATGCAGACACAGATAGATAGATATGGATATTAGATATTGGTCATCTCAGCAGAACTGTATGACGCAGCAACTATTTCTTTGTGATAAATAAGCAGTTCTCAGATAACACTTTGGACAGTCATTCATTCAACAACTAGTTCACAACAACTGGGTCTTCATGTCGTCACACCTGTCCAGCAACCTGCAGTCCCTCACTCAGACTCTAAAAAAAGAGAAGACAGAATCAAGGATAGGAACCTTCAAAGTCCTGCAGGATGTGTCCGTCCCTGAAGGCCAGGCTCTGTTTAAGCTGCTGGTCCAGCATGCTATGGATGGAGATGAAGTCCTGGTCCAGGGCCACCACATAGGGAAAACACACGGCTGCACCAATCACACTCTCAGACCAGTTGACTGGCGCCCGCTGGGACACGCCCTCCGCATTGGCAAACATCCCTGGAAGAAGAATGCAAGCAAGGCTATTGGGAACATATAAGAACATAAGAACTCCTTGGCTCTTGTAACTCTACAAGTTATTGGCAGTGAAAAGAAGGTAAAAGTTAACCCAGCAAACTCCCCTTCTGAGAGTTGGACCACTTGTCTGAATCCGGGTAAGACAGGCAAACATAAATGTACAGATGTCTCAGCGAATCCCTTTATTAAGCACATGGATAAAAAAATGTCTTGAGGTTTGAGTTTTTTAACTTTTAACCTGGCGCAAGTTGAAAACCTGGGCCATGAGCAGCCAGCCGTGTTCCCACAGACACCAATGATCAGTGGGGTCATGGACTACCAATCCACTTGGTGATTTCCCCACACCAAGACGCTGCGTTGGCACTCACCGAGGCCCCCAGGCGCGGCCAGGAGGAACTCCTCCCTGCCGATCCTCTTGATGATGGGCCTCCTCTCCTCGCTGTTGTAGGGGAACAGGTCCTGCGAGGCCCCGGTGGTGTAGTTCAGAATCATGTACTGGCTGGCCAGCGCCAGGCACAGGAAGCAGCCGTCCAGGCTCACCACGCTGGGCTGCTCCGCTGTGGTCACCTCCTTCACCAGCTGCACGCGGTCCTCCAGCACCGTGTACACCTGCACCGTGCGCCGCCGCGACGAGATCACCGCGATCTCCACGCAGAACGGGTCGGCGTTCACCGGGTTGCCGTTCATGCAGAACGACGTCACGCCCTTTATCTTGGCCCCGCCTGAGCCCGTCGCCGGGGGAACCGTCTCCAGCGTGGCCATGTCCACCAGAAACAGCACGCTGTCACAGAGGACGATGAGGCGCTCCAAGGCTGAGGCGGCACGGAGCTCTGCCACGGGTTTCTTGAGGCCCAGGTATTTCTGTTGCAGCTTCTGGGCCAAGTACTTTATCCGGCCTTTCTGGGAGGGCACCTCCTCCAGCAGGAAGTGGTGGATGAAGCAGTCGTTGGTGCCCACGTACAGGTGCTTCCCGCAACACTCGATACACTCCACGTTGATGCGAGCCTTGTCACCCATCAGCAGGTCCCGCTCCACGGCGGGAACCAGCTCAAAAGCCTTCACACTCATCGCGATGGCATCTACACCAGAACACTGGAAAGATAGGCAAGAAGTCAACGAGTCCGAAATACACACGGTCATTATGATATAGAAAGGCTGATTGAAACTTAGAAGACATCAATGTTAATTGATGTAAGGGAAAGCCACCATCTTTCAGCCAACCATGTCAGCAAGTCAGTATTCACATTCAAATTGCAACATTAGCCACAATTAATTCACTAACAACCCTGTCTAGAAAAGCGGCGTCCTTACTTTTAAATAATCAGTTAGCGACAGTTTAACTAATACCAGCAATCATTTTCTTTAAACACTGAGTGACTATGCCTCAAGTTCATAAACCGACCTCTCCAATAACGTATTGGTAACCGCCTTATACATTAGCTAGTACGAAATGGGCTAGCATTAGCATTCTCCTAATTGTAGCCCTTACGCCAAAAGAAACAGTAATGTGTTTAATAATCTGATAAATCTGAGAAGTAATGTACCGCTAATTGATCATCGTAACATAAACAAACATACTGTGTTTTACAGCTTTTGCGTCCTCTCTTTAACGGCTGGCTGCTAACACCACGTACCGGAGCGCTGTCCACATTGATACACTGCAGGCCGGATCGCAAGAGATGGGCGTGGCCACCCGACTTCAGGAACTCTTCACGGATATATTTAACAAATCCATGTTGTCCGTGTTCTAGACAATATTTCAAAATATTGGTCAATAATTAACAAAAGTACGAATAAATAAGTCTTTACGCTCAGCCGAAAGCTGCGGGGCGTGGCCAACAACGCACGTCCAGACGTCAGTTCAATGGGCGTGGCCTCCACTCTATGGTACTTACTGGGTCCAAACTCCCGATTCTTTACGGTCTGTAGTTTGATGCGCCAACTGACAATTATTTTTAAAAAATATGATAATATTGATAACATCCGTAAATACTTATTTAAAAAAAATAGCGATAAAATTAGTCGAACCATGTTCACGTTCAGCAAAAAATAATTCTTCAAATTACAACATCCGACAGATTTTGAAGTTCACATCAAACCGCAAAGTTCCCGAGTGTACCTGAACGCGACTGAACAGTAGCGAGAAAAGCCATTTTGTTATGCTAGCTGGCTAAAAGTGGCTAAAGCCACTTCTCCTGTAGGTCTGTGGCACAATGTTGTTTTTATTTAGTTTGCATTCACACTCTATACCAAACATAGATACTGCACGACGCGTGTCTTTGTCTTAACATGGGGATGTGCTTGTAAACATTAGCCTTCTAGTGCTGCTGCTGCAAAAGAAAAGAATAACTGCTAGCTATATGCGGCTAGCTTGTAGCTGACACATCGTTAGCGAGATAGCTTTCTACTAAAATGGTCTCTCTAAGATATTAGAGTGTTTTTTTGTATCTTATGAGTCAGCATCTATTTCTTGGTGCGTTTTTACTCGGAATTCATTATTTTCTTACAATTCAGTATAGTGAAAATTGAGCAGTGAGTGGCTACCAAAACACTGCAGCCACTCTACTCTCCTAACTAACTCCTCCTGAGTTTATTTCAAGATCAGTTTATTTCATTTTGTGATATGATGGCAGAAGATATCCGACAGGACAAGAAGGGTAACTTCTCTGCACTGATGGAGCACAACAGTAACGGGGTGACCAGAACCTCTGCTCTGGCTGCAAGTAAGACTGGCGCGTCGAAGAAGTTGGTCATCAAAAACTTCAAAGGTAATGCATTTATTTATGTACTTAACACTTATTTGTTTACTATGCCAAAACCTCTTTCTGTTCTTCACCTACTCTCACAAATGACAACAATACCACCACTTCTGGTTTCCAAAATGTCAGCTCAACCGACCAACCAACTATATGTATAATTTACATTAATATTCAACATGTTCTGCAATTTCACATACTACGAAGGTAATTACTCTCTATCCCCAACATACCAAGATATTCAACTAAATAGAATGTATTTGAATTACTCTCCAGACACACACACTTATAGATATGATTACCAAACAATTGTAATTGTCAAAAGTTATCTTAATTGTATAAAATGCATCTATTTCTGCTCGACACCTTCACACTTATATTTCTGTGGAACTGCACAACAGACAAGCCCAAGCTGTCTGAGAACTACACTGAGGACACATGGCTGAAGCTTTGTGATGCAGTGGGCGCCATTCAGAACAGCACCTCCATCAAATACAACCTGGAGGAGCTCTACCAGGTGTGTACCTATTATTCATTACATACCAACAAGATAAAACTTTTCTTTTTAGGCATATACAAGACACTTTGCTTTAAAGCGACTTACAGTGAATTCAGAGTAATATTATTAAGTAGTTGGGAGCTTGTTAAACTTTATGATTTACTTTTTTTCTCCCCCTGCCCAGGCGGTAGAAAACCTCTGCTCCTATAAGGTGTCTCCCACCCTGTACAGACAGCTCCGGCAGCTCTGTGAAGACCACGTACAGGCCCAGATCCAACAGTTCAGAGAATATCCTTTCACCTCATGACTGCTTGGCTGCCCTTCACTGTCATCGTTCATAGTCTGTGCAGTTTGCTTTTTTAGTTACCTACAATTTAGTGGGTCAAGAAACTTTGTCTTGCCTTTGAACAATGGACTAAAACAAGATTTTCCTCTGATGTTTGATGATATATTAATGATAATTATATTCAATTAAGTATTATTGTAATACTAAATAATTAATCAAATTATTCACTTTTCAAGAGTCCCCGAACGCTTTACCTAATGTGTGAGGATATCACGCCTCATCCACTTCCATTGTGTAGCACCTGCCTGGGTGATGCACAGATGCCAGGCAGAAAGCTCACCACACACTTGCTATCACAGTGTAGAGGCAGGAATGAAACTACCCAATTTAGGACCAGGGAATGATTAGGTGGCCATGTTGGTACAGAGCCAGTACACAGAGGTTGACACTTGTTATCCCTACATTGTGATGAGTGCTACGGACTCTTTAGTGACCACAGGGAATCAGAACCTGGGTTAAACAGCTCACCTGAAAGAGTGACCTAGCGTGAGTGGTTGATGGAGCTAGAGGTGGTGAGAAATGGTCTCTCCTTAACATGGAGCTAACAGAGTCTGTGGACAACCTGTCCTTCCTCAAGAGGATGAACCGGTGCTGGCAGGACCACTGCAGGCAAACGGTAATGTGACTGCTTCACTGCACAACTCATTTATAAACTGGTCATTGCTACAGTTGCTGCAGTTGGTGGACTATCAAAATGCAATCAACACTAATAGCTTTTTGTTTCTTTCAAATTTTTGGGGGGACATTAACACTTTTGAACCTTGCCTTTGTATACCCCTTTTTACTTTCCATTACTTTTTGGTGAAGATTATACATCTTAAATTTGGCAATGTTCAGATTATTGTGAAAACCCTGATGACTTGTACCAATTTTAATGATAAGACTTTGTTTGGTTATTTTTATCCACTTAGATCATGATCCGTAGTATTTTCCTGTTCCTGGATCGAACCTACGTCCTTCAGAATTCCCTGCTTCCCTCTATCTGGTAGGACATGTACTATTACAATCCATCTTGTTTGTTTGTTGAACCAGGGACAGTTTTACAGGGACATTGGGTAGTTGTTTTTTTGGAGAATCTGTACTTGAGTTTTTATATTTCTGCCCTCTTTCCCATTTACGTCACTACATTTATAGAAACAATAATAGTTTTATTCCAATACATTTGCAGAGGACTTATTGTTTCTTGCTAGTTGCTACAAAGACAATCTGAAAGTAATTGTCTGATCATGCTCGTGGGTTACTACTAACTTATACTAACAGGCAAAAAACTGTTCTCACTAAAGCTGAGGCCCGTCAAGCCCACATGGCCCAAACAATATTGATCACAGCGCACCACTGGTGTATTCACACATCCAGCGGTGGTGGGCCAATAGAGGGCGCTAGAGCACCGGCCCTCACAGAAATACTGACTCGTAAATACATTGCAAGTTCAACCATGAATCCATCAATCAACCATAGCAAATACCAACAAATAAATCAACAAAAATACATTGCATTTTTCCAGACCGTACCTGCCACTGCCAGCAACCATTTAAATGCGTCCAACGTCAATTCTTGAGGCTAGGCTTGCTTTTTGTCTTCTGATATAAAGCCCTCCTCCAGGTCAAGGGTGCCGGTAACACTGTAGTCTATGAGAGCCAGCAAACTTTTTCTCTTACAATCAGAGGCAGCTTTTCATTGGCGCATGAAAACTTGCTTCTCGTTTGTACCTCTGTGCGCCCAGACCAATGGCGTTGTTTTCCATATTTAATATTTTTACCTGATCGGACAATTTGTTGAATCAATCAAATACATAGTAAGCATTCGCGCCACAACTGTAAATAACGAGTTACAGAGAATAGAAGATGGATGCTAGCGGAGCCTCGTCAGTTTGTCTGGATAAATCATCACAGGAGGCACAAAGTACGAAGATGATTGTCCGCCATGTGTACATTGGCAGGAACAGACAGTAGAATCACTTCAACCATTGATCCTACATGCTCATGCAATACAGACCATGGGACTCACTTGACTCATTGTCATCCAGAGCTTAGTTACCACAGCCGCTTCTTTCCGGTTGAGGACCGAGAACAGAGAAGCTTTCTCTGCCTGCACACACTGATATCTTCAGAGCGTATCACAGGCAATACTGATACATTTGATTATTTGTTGGATTTAATCGGGTGTGTATTGTCCGTACAGTCTTTGTTATTGTCATTATAGCTCCTTTCCTTCTTACACGTGTCAAACTTTGTTGGCCTCACTCAATTCAACAAACAATTCCTTCACCTTTTTTTACATCTAAACTTATAGACATGGTCAGAAAACCATGTGGCTCCACTCTAAGTCCAAGCTAAACTCCGTAGTGATGTGTGCTGCTGTCTCTTTCTTAAACAAACAATGCATTTCCGTTCAATCTTTTGCTACTTCATGACTTAATCAAGTGATTTACTTACAGAGGACTTTAACCAGAGTCACTTTCAATAAAGACATTTATACTTTTACTCAAATTTCTAGTTCTTTTTACACCACTAGTTTCCCTACAACCTGCACTACCTGTTTTAATGTAAAATGTTTGTGGGGTTACAGGGCCACAGGGTTGCAGTCGTTTTCATACAGCATTGTGTATTGGTTTTAACAGAATGACGGTGTGGTTTACAGGGACACCGGGCTGGAGTTATTCCGTACTCACATTGTGAGCGACAGTGGGGTCCAAAAGCGCACGGTGGACGGCATCCTGGAGCAGATTGAGTTGGAGCGGAGCGGGGAGACGGTGGACCGCAGCCTGCTGCGCAGCCTGCTGGGCATGCTGTCAGACCTCCAGGTCAGGCTGGTTAGGGCGGCCATTCATGGAGGGAGGGGTTTTGATTAAGAATATGGTTGCAAATAGGACTGTTTAGAGCACAAAACAACACTTTCGTAAATTTTAAATCAATTATTTCAGCCGAAAATACTTACATTTTTGTGACTCTCGTTGAGATCTGGCCGCGATTGTTGCCGGTTGCGCATTGTAATGGGTACCCCTTGGTTTCAAGTAAGCTCCCGATCTCACTTGGTTTCAAGGGGTGTATACCCCTTCCCCTTAGCCCTTCCCCTCGGTCGAAAAGAGAATTGAGACAGCCCTTGGTCTCACGTGAACGCGCAAAACCAAGGGGAAGGGCTAAGATAGAGAATTGAGATTCAGCCTAAGGTTAGTTAGGATTAGGGTTAAGTAAGGGTTAGGGGTTAGTTAGGGTTAGGGGTTAGGCCTAGGGGTTAGTTAGGGTTAGTGTTAAGTTAGGGTTAGGGATTAGTTAGGGTTAGGGCTAGGGGTTAGTTAGGGTTAGGGTTAAATTAGGGTTAGGGGTTAGTGAGGGTTAGGGCTAGGGGTTAGTTAGGGTTAGTGTTAAGTTAGGGTTAGGGGTGAGTTAGGGTTAGGGCTAGGGGTTAGTTAGGGTTAGGGGTTAGGGTGACACATCTGTTGTTTGAACGTGAGATTATCAAAACCTACAGTGTTCATGAGAATAATGACAAACAAACAAAAACAGATTAATAAAGAATAATAAATAAAATAAATACAGTAGACTCACGTTCATGAGTCTACTGTACTCTGTCTTCGGAACTCCAGCAACAGGATTATATTTCAAAGCACATTAAAATGAAAAAAACTATGATAATGAGGATTCCTACAAAGTTATGTGAAGGAGAAAGTCTGGAATGTTTCATGAATATGTTTTGTGCTTACGGAAGGAGGGGACACTGATGGCAGATGATGTTTTACACTGGTCTGTTTTAACATCACGTTGTTATGGTGACTGAAGAATAGAGTCTATAAAACATACATGGAACTGTCCTCACTACACGAATGTAGAACAGAAATACTTGTCTAAGGTCCTCTGTTGAACATCAGTGTTCTCTATGAAAGATGGATATGAATATAGAGGAGGAACTGTCTTCTCTACTTTAAAATGATCTATGTGTATAGAGAAGAGAAACGTCTTATTTTTTATGTCCCTATGTTCTATGTTCTATGTTTTATATTCTACATGAACATCCTGTACAGACGTGGTTTTACCAGAGGAAATGTATTGTGATCAGAGGGTTTCTGTGATCAGGTGATTTGTGTGTTTGTTTCCAGGTCCGCACTTCTTAAAAGGTCTGTCCTGGGAGGTGACGGAGGAGTGTGAACTGGTGATCAGGTGTCAGGTAGCTCCTCACCTGGTGACATCATCAACCACCTGCTGAGTGTCATCACCATGACAACAGTCCAGTCAATCAGTACATCGTTATCAACTCATTATTGAATCACACCTATGTATGGTGTGTGTGTGTGTGTGTGTGTGTGTGTGTGTGTGTGTGTGTGTGCGTGTGCGTGCGTGCGTGCGTGCGTGCGTGTGTGTG
>JAOPUI010000030.1:12112546-12123746 GCA_027123135.1 Urophycis floridana
ACACACACACACACACACACACACACACACACACACACACACACACACACACACACACACACACACACACACGGCGCGTGCGTGACCTCGCGGCGTTACCTCTCCGCGGCGTTGAAGATGCCACTGGCGGCGTGAGACTTGAGCTCGGGGGGGCAGGTGGAGAGGAAGAGGAGCAGCTCCTTCATCATGGAGCGGATGTTGATGGCCGAGACCAGCGCCAGGGACAGCTCCAGGGCCCGGCTGGGGGGGGGGACAGGGGCCGCGAAGAACCGCTTACCGTTAGGTTCTGCAGCACACGCTTCCATGAATTCATGAAGGAGGGAATGAATGAAGAGCTACAATGGGCTCTCCTGAAACAGGTCACAGCCCACCAAAGGCTGGCATGTGTGTGTGAAACACGTCTTGCTCTGCTACGTGTCCTGTTTATGTTGGGGCGCTACGCTCCCACGACAGCGGGTCCAGGCTACCGTTTGACGGACGCGTCCTGGTCCTTCAGACAGTCCACGATGGTGCCGCGGTGGCGCTGCACGGCATTGTGGTCCGTCGTCACGATCTTCTGGAGCGACGTCATGGAGATGTACCTGAGGCATGACAGCACAGCGGTGGACTGCTTCAGCATGCGCTGTTCTACATACTTTACATGACAGGACGGACGAAGCAGCAATCCATCATCCAATCATGTTAAAACATTGAAATAAACGCCGTGTCATAGACCCACCATGTTGTCCTCCTCAATGGGGCCATCCTTAAAAATATTTCTGTTTGCAGTAACAACCAAAAAAAAAAAAAAAAGGGTCGGTAGGTAGGTCTGTATTTTACTTTTTCAAAATTCTAAGTAAAAAATAAAGTACAATTTTGGTCATGGAGAATACGGCGGTATGAATTTAAACACATCTGCATATCGTGACGTCACTGACTGGGTCTCCAACCCGTTAAAGTTTAGTGGTCTCCTTGACGTCAGTCGACACGTCACTGTAAGACTCGAGGGGAGAAGGGATGGGTAAAGATCTGGGCACAGGTCTTCCAGAACCTCACGTTATAGCGGTGTCGAGATATTTCAATGCATTTTTTTAAATGTATTGCTACGGTGCCTTAACCCGTATAACTTTGAACGGTGACCGTGAACATTTTCTTTACTGCAGCCGCAGCCATCATAACTGACAAGCGTAAACCATTGATGAAATGAAGCGAATATAAAAGAAAGAACGTGTGTATGTAGGCATTTATATTTGCGATACTTACTAAAATATAATTAAAGGGGTTTTATAATATTTGCATTAGTTGTTTGAAGAGTAAAAAGGGTCAGTCTTAACACAAGTTTACAACCGGCAAGTCGGTCAGACTAAAAGGGAATACAAGACTAAAAGAAAATAAATATTTGGGTCGGTCCTAAATCGACAGGGTCAGTCGGGTTACGGCAAACTGAAATAATTTTAAGGATGGCCTAGGTCTGCTCTATGGGACCACTTTCCATTTAGAGTGACCTACGATGACAGCAGTTAGAAAGTTGTGGACAAAACTCAATCAACATATGACAATCAAAAATACTGAACCGAACCGAAAACCGTGAACCGAACCGAACCCTGGATTTTGTGAACCTTTCCACCCCTAATATACATACAACCTTGCACAACAATGTGATTTTGACAAATGATATATGATTACACTTTAGTGTGTGTTTTAGTGATGCCAGGAGAGACAACTATGATGGTTTGATCACCCCGTCAGGTCTTGTCCTTTAAATGTTTTTACTCATCAAAAAACAAAAACAAAATGTTGATATTTTTCCACCTTCTATTTCTTTTATGTGTTCTGGATTAAGTCAGACACATCTCATGTAGGAAGAAGAACCCAGCAGCTCTTTAGAACTCCTAATTATCAAAGCTGTGTGTCATCTTAGTCCTGTGCGACCTTTAGCACTAAGTCAGCATTACTCCCTCAGCCACACTTTACCCAGAGTTCTCATCCACACGCATGTGCTGGAAGGTTCTAAAAGGCCAAATAATGTTTAAGTGGCATTTGGATGACATTTCTTTGGCCTGTTTAACCTTTGGTGAGTTTCAAATTTTGTCCAACTGTTGCATCCCATCGTAGAACTGACATTCCCTTCCACTGGTTTTGTTCTGTCTTTCTTTCTCTGTGATGTATTTGCTCTCGCTTTCTGACAATTTTTAATGGATAACTTCCTGTTTTCAACCTTGACACTATTTTCCCATAACTTTGGGTGTAACAGACTAATGCGGACACATTATTAAAAAAAAAAAGAAGTTCAGTTTTGAGCCAGATTGGAGGGAGAGCGAAGCCAGTTGTCAATAGACATCCACTAAAAATGCTTGTTTTTTTCCAGTGCCAGGCTCAGATTGTTAGTAAAAAGATCTGACAACATTAGTGATGGGTCCCAAAACCCAGTGTTAAACAGGACCTGGGCTAAATGATCCCAGCATGTAACATTTCAAAATAGGCATTTAGTTGGCGGCTTGCCTTTTTACCTAGAATTTCTGAAACAGTTCAATTGGTAAAAAAAAAAAAATGTTTATTTTAATAACGCATCAAAAAGTAAAAACTACAATATCAAAATGTGGTGTGGAGGAGGTCAGTGGCTCTCTGTCACGCCAGAGCTCCTATGTAACCAGATGAGCCACTGGGCATCACTTTGTGCAGTAAAGACAACATGTTGGAGGACTGGGTTCTTGGTCTTGGTTAAAGGTTTCCAGCAGTACTGGAAGTTATAGCGCGGCTTTATGGGGGCGACTGTGTTAGCACTCGTTGGAAACACGATCCACTTAAGTTACACGTAAGACACATGGCTTTGAACTACTTCAAATGATCATGAAACTTAAAAGGTTGTTTGAACAATGGGTAATGATATGTTAGACTACTAGCACAATTCAAGAGCATGGGAAATATCAACAACACTGTTCTGGATGAACAATCACTAGAAAAGGAAAAAAGGCAGATATGGTGATCTTCCTTCAAAGGAACTGTTAAAATAACATTTTAGGCCTTTTTGCAGCCCAGCTGACTGGATATCCCATCAGTGTTGCTCTATGATGTCTTCTATTTTGCTGTGAATTGTTTTATTAAATTAGAAGAGTATTCATGTATTCGTGTGTTTGAGTATTCATTATATTATTAATTTATTTTAGTTTGTCATACATTTCCATTTCCATCACAATGTTATAGACTCAATAATAGTTATGTATTGAAAATAAGTTGTTGCTTATTTTAGAAATGTCTTCATTCTTAATTTGTCTTTATTCTCCTGAAAGAACTAAGGAGGAGTACTGTTAAAGTACCACATCATCACTGTACATCCTCAACAAATGGCTTTCACTCACAGGCTCAAATTGTCAACTTTTTTCTTTACCGTTGCTTGAGTCTGTCTGTTTGTTTTTGTGTCTAGCCAAGTCCCGCTCAAGAAAAAGTCACGCTCTGAAATCAGGAAGAGAATGGTGTAAACAGGATTGAGATTTGGAGAGTCAGCAATAATTTGTTGTGTTAGACTTTAGAAAGCGTAATTTAGAGTTACCTAAAAGATTTGGGCCAGGCGGGATGAGATTGTAATGACAATGGGAACATTTCATATAACTAAACCTCTTGCTATAGCTCAGGGTAAGATTTCTCCTTCTGAGAGACTTGGTTAGACACAATATCAAAGAGGCCGGATCAAGCGAAGGCAAAGAATAGTTAGATTTATCTAACTAAATGTTTGTCTCATCTAAATGTAGCCACTATTAGCCTACATTGTCCGAGGATAACCCCAATATCCTACATTATTGATAATCTAGTCTCAATTAATAGAACATATATTTCGTTAATTTCTCCAGATGTGGGAAAGCCGAGGCAGCCCCCACTTAAGGCAGGCTTGGAGAAACAGAGGAAAATCATTTTCTATTTTTTATTTAGTTTTAATAATTAGAGTGACTCGGGAATAGCAAATTTACTGTGTAACTATTGCAATCTTTATCTATAAGATAAGATAATTTTTTTATCTATAAGATAAAGATTGCTAAATAAAAAAAAATGTTCTTAATTTCTCCAATACCAATCGCAGAATCAGAACATCAGAGCTTATCAATAACACAGTCCTTAATAATGTTGCCCCAGTGCCTGTTTAATACAGGCTTTCAGTACCCATTCTGTATGTTGTCAGACACATATAATAACAATTATAGCCTGTAAGTTTAAAAATCAATCACTTAAAAGACATACATTGTCGTCTGCATTCGTCACTTAAAAGGATCTGAAAATAAGGTTCAGGTTGTAAAATACCAGTTATACTTTATGTATTTGCTCTCGCCAACCTCTCCCCTCCCTTATGAAAGCAGTTTACCGCTAGTTATCGAACCAATAACAGCTTCCAGGCCCTAAACCTGTGTTGATGTTACAAGTGCGTAAAAGGAGGTACCTTATGGGGTTAATTGAGAATCAATGAGAACGCGTAACTTGAGAAATGGGCCAACAAACACAAGCACATTGGGATAAGAGCTAATAGTAATGATACAATGTCCCAATATCAGCTATATAAGAACTGAAGTATGCTATTCTATTAACAACTTCAAATGTCACTTATAAACCTACCTGAATTATCTTCAGCAGTTCTCAGTTCTTTTTAACAGAAAAATCAGCGGCTAAATTGCCTTTAATGTCAATCCCTCTTCACCTATCTATCCCTTTAATTTGTTGTTGTTAAATATTTTAATGGGACTTTTTATTAATATATTTTATGATCATATTTTATATTATATTATGTGAATTGTTTTTAAGTATTTAGAAAAGCACTATATGTGAGAATGAGTCATTCTTCTTCTATGTAAATGCAATATATATACAGTATGTATATAGTATTATGATACATAGTATAGCGTGTTAGTTTGTGAGTATTTTAGTTGGAAAGAGAGCATCTCCCAGGTAAAAGAGGGAAGACACATTGTGATTAGACTGGACTCTCTGACAGGGCTTACCATCAGCCATGTGCTCTGATGGCTAACTACCCCTGTTTTGAACTTTCAGACGTCTCACCAAACCAGACATTGTTAAAAGTACTGAAAGTAATACCCTATTACTCCTACCCTACTTGTTGGTCTGTCTGACTGTCTGTCTGTCTCCCTTATATTGTCCGCATATGAGCTGTGTTTGCACAAGAGAAATATCAAGATTTGATATGTTTTTTATTAAGATTGTATCTCGATTTAAAAAAATAAGTAAATTGTTTCATTTTTATGTCATTATGATATTGTGATATTTTCATTCCTTTCAACAATTCTGCCAGAAGTGCAATTCATCAATTAAAATACACAAATATTTTCTTAAGCACTTTGACCTGCATTTTAAGATGTTACAGATACTATAATGCATAGCCTACCTTTGATATCTCATAGATCTGATATTATTACAGACAGCAGAGATTAAATAAATTAACAGCATACAGCCTGCCATCTTAATGTTGTGTGTTCCTTTAGCTCTCATTGTCTTAACACTGTTGTTGTCATTCATTAATAACATCTTGTTCATTTGTTTCCCTTCTGTTCAATATAAGTTCAGCTTTTCATCTTTCATTTTGTGAAATTGAAAGAACAAAAACAAGGTGGGTATGAGGAGAACAAGGCCTTCCAGTGAGGTGGATTTCTCCAAATCAATTCTACAACGTAGTGTATTTTAATTGATGAATTGCACTTCTGGCAGTTTATTCTATTTAGATGGCTGTGTCTATTCACTGTGTCTATAATGGTGAACATTACCATGCTCCATATTGAAGTGGTTAACAGTGCGGTCATGAATTCTCCATTGTTCGGCTGCTGTGATCAGAATCACTGATGGGTCTTCAAAGAAGCTATGGATGTGGTGTGGAGTGCTCCACACACTGGGGCCAATCACGTATTGATGGGAGAACATATCTAATATGCACCGATATCGTGTCTCCATTGAACTTAAATTACAAACAAGGCTGCTCCCAAGGGCTCAGCGTTTCATATTGTCTAATTGTCACATTTGTAATTATGGCTAAAATATCTCTTGAAAGGAAATTGTTAATGAGATTTTGAAGGATATGATGATTCAGAGTTTTATTGGTTCCACTGAATGCAGCTGATTAGATAATTTGACAGCCTGAAATCCAAGCAGTTATCATATCATATTACCTTTTAGTATGATTCTAATTAGACCAACATCTCAAAATCAGCACTGTGAATTAACCTGTAACTTAAATGTGTATATGAACAGATATATACACTATATCAACATATATCTTCTCCATGTCTATTCTTGATGGATGAGGTGAATGCTTTGGTGACACCACATAAAGGACAGTCATAGAAAACAAACATAAAACTTTAAACATACCTCCACAACATGCCTGCACTGTAGAGCTCATTTGGTTGTATCATGTTACACTACAGGAAGGGTTTGTCTATATGGCGTAATATAAAGACAGATTACAACAACTTTCCACAAGTATTGTTCCAAAGTAGCTGATGAATTATGCTATGATAATGCAGGAAAATTGGCAATCAAAGCAGAGCAGCGCGGTGAATTATGCAAAAACAAAAAAGCTTTTTAAAGGTTTAATTTGCTTTTCAAAGCCAATTCCTGGTTCAAAGTAGTGAAGATATTGGCTCATTACTTTCTCCTTGTTTCTACATGGCACCTCTGTAACAAGACCACCTTTTTCTAGCATGCGGGTAATTAAATTCATAAAGAAATTCATTTATGAGGGCCGTGTTGAGACACACTGCAGCACCGTAAAGCTGGGGCACTTTGAGGGTATAAACTACATGCATTATGAATAATTATTGTTATTGTTCCATCTGCTGTGACCATTACTATTATTCAATTTGCACGGCTTGCAAGAAGGCATTGCTGTCTTCTCATTGGACAGAAAACAAGTTAGCTGCTTTTTCTTCCATTCCTTACTCGTCTCCTTCATTGATTGACCACTAGAGTTTCATTCATTCATTCATTCCAAGGGATGAGAGGAAAGCTGTAGACTTCATGACTACAAGGACTTCAACTATTCGTTGTCTCACCGCAACTTTACTCGAGAGAGTGAGCAATTTTTTTAAAGGTGACATCTTCACATATTTCCATCGCAAAAATACTTCCACTCAAATGCTCCCAAATGCAGCAATATCGTTGAGCTAAAGAAGTTACAAAAATGGAACAAAACGAGATGCAGTTGTGAATTAAAACTCGTCCAAATGCTAACATACAAGATAAGATCTTCTTAATTTACCCAAGATGGAACATTTATGAAAATGTAATGGATATCAACACAAAATGCTAATTCATTATTATTTTTTGGATTTATGTAGTAATTTATTTAATGGTTTATACCATAGTGATTTTTAGTTCATACTGTACACCATTCTTTTTATGGAGGTGAGCGAAAACAATTATGCAAATTAGAAACGCCTCCACATTTACTAGACCTGAAGTTTGACAAAGTATTTGCATATCTGTGCTCACTGGACCGGTATAGGTGCCATCCGTTTGTGACATCACGAAACGTGCTCATTTAGGCATGTAACACAACTTAGATTCTGAGTCAATTTGGGGAAGCTGTCACACTTGGGTGGAAGGACTTGAAGATGGCATCACGTCCTAAATCTCATGACTCTCTATTAGAAGCTGCTTGCTACCCTTGAGAACAGCTTGTGATGTAGAATAATCACAAGCAATAGTCAAAAGATTTCACTGAGTACTAATTTTGGTGTAGTTTAACCTTTGTGGCAAGTTCCACTGGTGTTCTTTTTACAGTATGTTCTAAAACTGGTTAAAAATATCGCCTATTGCTGGGTACAAACTAGAAGATATTTAGCCCAATTTTGTGCCTGATTTACCCTTGCTAATTTTGGTTGCATATCCCTGTTTCTTTGGTGGCTCTCACAATTATTTTGCCAGATTATTTTACGGTGTGTGGCCTTTTAAGATTGCATTTTACTTCTTCCCAACTGTGACCAGGGCTGCACTGATTTCAAAATTGGATATCTTAAAGAAGTTAATTAGTTATTATGCATCTGATACCCTACAGTGTGGGGGAGACCTTACATGATGTATGGATTGTCATGTGGGAAAGAGAATAGCTAATTGGGAGTCCAACTCACACTGGGCTGTACACTGTGCGGTCCATTTTCACGTCTTCTCCATGCCTTTGTTCATAGTGCTTTAATTGTTCTTTCAAAGTTAAAAAACTAGCATAGCATTGCAGCCATCCGCCATGTTTGCACGTTTATGTAATTTGTGCGAGAGATTGATCATCAGTACTGGGCTAGTGAGAAGTGGAATTGGTTAGTGTATGGTGTCCTGTGATGGCAAAATCATTGCCTTCCACACATTTAACAACAAAAATCATTTGTTAGGTGTGTTATCTGTTTTATAAATAAAAAATGGCTAGTGTGCCAGGTATAATCAAAGAGATGAAAGAAAGAGATATATCAGAGATTTTATGTTGAACCACTGCTGTAATCAAGTCACCACCGCCATGGCCAAAGCCCCAAACACTACATGCCACAACAAGGTCATGGAAGCTCCTTACCATGATGACCTCACCACATTAATTGGCTTCTTGATAATAAGCATACTGATTTGGAGAAGAAAACCTTCCCTCAGGCCATCCTCAAAAATATTTCTGTTTGCAGTAACAACCCCATTTTTTTTTCTTTTTTTTTTAAGGGTCGGTATTTAAAGTAAAAAAAAACTTTGGTCACGGTGAATACATTGGTATGAATTTAAACAAATTTGCATATTGTGACATCACTGATTGCGTCTCCAACCCGTAAAAGTTTAGTGGTCTCCTTGACATCAGTCGACACATCACGTTATTGTGGTGTTGAGATATTTCAATGCATTTTTTTTTATGTAGGACCTATTGCTACGGTGCCTGAACCCGTATACTTTGAATGGTGACCGCAAACATTTTCTTTACTGCAGCCGCAGCCATCATACAGACAAGCGCGAACCATTGATGAAATAAAGCGAATATAAAAGAAAGAAAGGCAATTTATATTTGCGATACTTACTAAAATATAATTATTAGGGTTTTACCGTAGTTAGTTGCATTAGTTGTTTAAAGAGTTAAAAAAAAAACAACAGTTGTTTTTACCGCATGTTTACAACCCGCAAGTCGGTCGGACTCAAAGGGAAAAAATATATATATTTGGGTCAGTCATAAATTGACTGGGTCGGTCGGGTTACAGCAAACTAGAATATTTTTAAGGATGGCCTCAAACAAGGTCCGAAAAAATATATATTTACAATAAAATATAGGAAGTCATGCTGGTGTAAATTATATCCATGACCGTGTCCCAAGACCTAACATGGACAGCCTGTTGATCAGAATGAATATACTAAGGAAAAGAAAGTGGAAGGTAATTAAGAAGCAAGAGTGGCCGTCCATCCTCTGTAACTGTAGATTGTGCGATATATCATTAGTTATTATTAGGACTATTCGCTATTAATAGTGATCTGGAGAGAAAGAGAGAAAAGGGGATGTGGAAATAAAATTAAGTGTGGAGATGAGAGTGGACAAAAATAAAAGAGAGGATAAGGAAATAGAGGAGATGAGTAGAAAAAGGATGAGGAGAAAAGATGATAATAGTTGAGGGGAGTGGATAGGAGAGGATAGGAGGGGTCATGGAGGTTTTACGCAGAACAGGATCTCAGCTGTGCCCTCAACAAACTTCATATCCTTCAGCTCAACTCAATTACAACCCTCGATATATATATATTTATATTGTATGTATTCCAGCATCTGGGGAGTGAAATAAATGACAGGGAGAGAAAGGCTCGCGGACAGGGAGCCTTTCTGGGTCCCCTTGAAAGTGGCTACTGAGACTGTAGCGCTGGTGCCTCCCAATCCATCCCGCGATGAGGAGATGACATGGGGTCGCAGCCCGTCACCAACACACACAGGAGTGCTGCCGAGCAAACTCCTCCCTCTCCTCCCCTGACATTTCTGCTGGGAATAGCAGCTTCCTGACACTCAGTTGGACGAGTCGCCGACACCAAAACAAATGTTATGTATAAATACACACTTCCCGGAACTCCAGGCTTTCATCAATAATGCAGCTGAATTATATATCTATTTATATGTGTGTATTTATGTGAATATATGTGTAGACATTGTATGTATTGGTCTTGCCAAGGTGGAAGGGTGAGTTGTGACCTCCCCCATGGATGTCTACTTCAAAGAGACTGATGTGCTTCAGACGTGTTGTGCCTTCAATGCAGGTGGACATTTACCTGGACAATTACCTGGGGATGATTCACACCCAAACCCACATCTTCTCAAACCACACAGTGATGATGAATGTCTTTTGTCCTCATGGGAGCAGAAACGGATACTGATGGAACAGCGAGAGAGATAGCCTGGCATTGTTAAAACACGCCTAATTAGAAACATTCTAATAATATGTTTCTCAAATACAAGTGACTAAGATTAGGCATTATTAGCAGTGGCATTTGGTATATGGACAAAGCAGAGCAAAAATAATAAAGCTAAAGTTAAAAAACATGCAGTCCCCGCTGTCACAAAACTCAAAGTGTTTCTCAATGAATCCTCCATCTGATATGATCCTACATGTTTAACGTCCCTCAATCCACGGAGTTCTGAAGCAAATGCCCCAGGGTTTTAATAACAGCTTATCAAACTGACTAGGAATGGTTTAAATGATATCCAGGTCTCTAAAACTAAGAGCTTCCTAAGCTACTTAGCCTATGAGGGTGCTTAAGATACAGAACAACTGGTAACATATTCTCACTGTGCATTTCACTCGCTAATAGCTGAAGGATGGCATTTTCATGATGGCTCTTACAGTCTACCTACAGACCTTAAATGTAAATGCGACTGATAATGTTGATCATGAACAGAAAGATGGTCATGAGAATATTAATGGAATGGACCAATCAAACAAATTTAAGTTATTTCTAGAAGTAGACATTGCTATGACTTCAAGCCAATTACTTTTAACTTATACTGTGGAAGGCTGGCTTTCCAAATGATTTAAGGTTTATTGGAAAACTGTTCTTCCTTCAACAGTTTGTTTTATGTTTTCAAAGCTTTTATTAATAATTCATTCGTTATTTCCAGATTCTTCTATTGTCATTATTAGCGGGCTTAATGAGGACCTCTGAGAGCACATGTTAGTAACTTATCATCTGAAATATATCTCTTATGACTTGCATCAACTCTCTCGCTCTCTCT
>JAOPUI010000030.1:12202381-12219496 GCA_027123135.1 Urophycis floridana
AAAACAGATAAGCCACAGACAAACTGAAAAACATAACAAAACAGGTCTGTTCATAAATGAACTCACCACCCGTAACAACACTGATGGCCTTCTGTATGTTACAGTCAGTGACATTGCTTCAAGCATAGCCAAACCTCCAGTGGCTTTTGTCTATTTTGATCAGTTACCATATCATTCTATCCATCTAGTTATCTCTATATATATATATCTCATTATCTACCTGTGACCAGCCTGTCTACAGCAGGAGGCTCACTGATGCAGTATTGACATGATGTGATTGAAACCAACACTGTGACTTCATATCCATACTGTAATAACGTATTACATTTGGTGGACACTTCAAAAGAAGCGTCTTACAATTGCTGAGCACTTATGCCCAGAGCAAGGGGGCGTACCCAGATGGGAATCCAACTCCTAACTCTGGTAGCGTTAGTGTTATTGCAATGCTCAGTTGAGCTGGACTGGGGCACCGTATTGTGCACTACTATGATTGGAGGCACAACTAATATATGCATCATTTATGTATTCATTTACTCAGTTCCTGAATTGATTTGATAAGTTGCCTTAAATGCAGTACATTCAGGTGGTAACATCCATATATATATATATATATCTAAGACATTGCAGAACTATACATGTTTTCCAAGAAAATAAACTTGATTTCCAATTCGGCAAACTTTTCGACTTAAAATGGAGCCAAGAAAAGATCTCCACGGGATAGACTTCAGAAAGTAGGAAGCCCTTCTCTAAAACCAGTTCTAATATGAATATGTTCCTCTCCAGTGCATTTGAAGACCACTGAGGCTCTCTGTGTTGTGATGGATGGGCAGCAGGGAAGCTCTCTGTGTTGTGATGGATAGGCAGGTCGCATGGAAGCTGGCACCCACCGCATATTACGCTTAGGTCAATCGGTGGATCGTAAGCGTGAAATTGCAGTCACAGATCAATGGTGGACTAATCTGATAAAGGGAAGGGATTTAGACGACACGAGTGTCACTAATCAATGGAGCTTCAGTTTCCAGCCACGCCTCTGTGTCCCGAACCACAGGACAGCTCCTGGTGTGACAGGTGGTAATTGCACGATTGTGTTTGAGAGGCGTTTGTAAGACAAGTGGTGGGACAGACTCCATAGGCCATAGTTAAAAGTAGTTACCAACACGAACACACTCATAGAAACAGTTAAGGGGGGCAGGGTAGTGGTGCCTAGTGTGTTTGACTCAAATACAGCCACAAAGGGTGCTGGGGTTTCAGAATCAGTAGGTAGTACATGTACGGATCAAGATGATAACTAAATAACCCTAACTGCTAAGACTACCAGAAAACACTGTAGGTAACTTTAGATGAAAACAATGAAGAAAATGCCTAAATGGTAATACTAAAAAGTAGTGGACAGACTCGATCGACGTGACCTGTTACCCGTGAACAGTATTGGGGGATGTGTCTCTCTTCCCAGATCCAGGCTTTTAATACTCTGTAACTTACTGCCATTGCACCTTAGTGCACAAAGACTTCAATTATGTATTAGTCCTGGAAGACACATTCATCACTCCCGCAGCACTCATAAAAGAATACACAGAGATTAAGCGCATTGGTGGAAGAGCCTTCGCACACTGTAATGAATCAGTGGTGAGAAATTCTGTAGGCTGGCCATACAGGGACTTATTGAGCTGTTTGTAATTGCCTGCTTCAGTGTAGGTCCAGCTGGGCTGTTGATAAATGAACAGTGTTTAAAGGGTGAATTGGAAATCTATCTGCAGATCAGATTTTGTTCATAACTAAGATTACTTGTGACATCTTGGAGCCACACCTACGCACTTGGATGCTAGAAATCACAACATATATGTACTGTATTTGTAGCGAGGGATTTGATTACCTGCACACCCATTGAGATTTCCTACTCAAATCACAGATCACTTGGCGCAGATGTCTGCTGACAAAGTCAGACACCATGTTTCTGTTCAAGGTCAACAAGGTCACACTGAGGTCAGGGTCTTGTTTTCTCCAAACAAACCTGTGTTCCCCCTGTCAGCACCAAGACAGACATTTCTTTTGTGAAAGCAAGGTGACCATCCACACTATAAATAACCAACTCTGTTCAGTTAAACCTGCAGTGTGTTTAGCCCAAACTATAACTGTTACTGTAAGCCTAAACATACCTAGCCCTTCCACTCTGAATCTCTTAGGATAGAATTTACTAATATCTCACAGTGTGCAGTAACACTAAGTTTGATAAAACTGAACCAAAATAATGCTAACTACTACAGGATGTTTTTTTGTTCTGTACAATTTGATGAGCCATATTTTGAGATTTTGAAGTGTTTTGCAATGGGAGCTGTGGGTATGTATAGTTGATCATTGCTTCTTTGGATTGGTATTTCATAGCAGGTATATGTGTGTATGTGTAGGCATGTATATACACACACAGATGTACAGATGTACATCTGTCTGCCTTTA
This sequence comes from Urophycis floridana, assembly GCA_027123135.1. Lineage (NCBI taxonomy): Eukaryota > Metazoa > Chordata > Actinopteri > Gadiformes > Phycidae > Urophycis > Urophycis floridana. Next base: position 12,204,836 of record JAOPUI010000030.1, read on the forward strand.
TGTGTATAATATATGGCCTTATACAGTATTGTAATAGGGACAGATGTTTTTGTCATGTGGCATTGATCTGACCCAGCTGCTGGTCTGCAGTGGGTCAGAGTGCCAGGATGTGGTCATGAGCACCTCCTCAGAGGGACTCCACACATATGGCTACCTCCCCTAGCTGTCATTTACTGACCATTAGTGAGGTTAGAAATTAATTTGCTTCCACATGTTCGGTGAACAAAATGTTAAAGACTTAGCAGCAGGTGCAGCGCTGTGCTTCATTACCGAGTCAACATATTCAGTTAGTATGTTTAAACACCCAACATGTTTGACCGTTTATATTGTCATTTCAGCCTTGAGATTTTGGGCTTCTTTGACAGTGGTGCTAATATTAGCATAGCACTTTCTGTCGTGATCTGAGCCTGGAGCGCAACATTATGGCTTAACATATTAATGCTTAACACTGCCTCTATCTGACCACCAAACGTGGCTTTCATTTGCTATTGCATGCTATTTCAGAACTTCACCCACCACCCACTTGGTGTCCACCAAGATGCACAATGTACTGATGGATAAGCCTACCAGTCTGATCCATCCATCATCATCTACTTGTGAGAGTGGGTCTGTCTTTCAGACCAGAAGAACCGACATCATGACTGGTTCCTCTGTGTGGAGCCACTCAGTCATTCATCTCCAGAACAAGATTCTCGTGTTGACAATCCCAGATACCAAGGTTATTAACACTAACACTGTGTAATACTGTAGTTCATTCCTAACATGGCTGTTATCAAGCTACACATCTGTTGTTTCTAGGAATGAAAGCTTTGTGTGACTCTTGCTAGTGTATAAAAAGACATTCAGAACTGCAGTCCTCAGGGGAAAATCTGGTGCAACTGTAGTTTGTCTTGTTTCATTATGAAATAATTACAAATTAGAAATAGGCTTAGTCCTTATCATGCTCCCATATTATTCAGAGGGTGATACCCCTCTTATAAATATTATTAATCCTAACCCCATATGAACCACAGCCTGTGGTGATGAGATCTGTGTTCACACTTATTGGTGTTCATCAGGTGAGCGCTAAACAACTTAAGAGCTCATACCTGTGTTTCACAAAGCCGATTATTTTTATTTCCACTGTTTCTCAATAACCATCAAGTGCTTCCAGGCTTTCCTTAATGAATGCAGCTTTCTAGGTGTCTGGGAGATAATCCACATGCCTTTATTTGACACATAATGGTTCTGCTGCTCATCTCCTGAGAGGAGATGAACATCAGGGTGTAATAAAGACTTTTAATGTGAAAGTGATCCCCCCCCCCAGACATTTGCATTTGTGTGAAAAGAAGGAGAAGCCTTAAACATTATGATCCAATCCAACAATGACAATCGTGTTTGGGACATTTAGACATCAGAAATAAGTTAAATTATTAACTAACATGATGTTAACTAGCTAGTAGCACAGTGGTGTACCTACATACCAGTTCTGGACTGCTCTGGGTGATTAAACCAGTAACCGTCTGGTTCAATATGAATAGTGAAAATCACTGTCACGGCAATATTTTATAAGAGCATTTTGAGTAAAATGAACGCACCTGCCACACATGTTTAACAGTAGCAATATAGCACTTTGGACTCTTTTTACTAAAATGGCGTTTCACTTTCATTCTGTTGCATTGATGCATCAATGTACAGGAAAAGCAGATGAAGGAACCAAATTATGGTGCTTAAAATGCTGTTAGTCTGTCGAGTGAGGGAGAGAGAGGTGTAATTAGCATGAGTGGATTCTTACAGGAATCATCATCTTACAATGGAGGCCATTTCACATCTACCCTACATTGATAGATCATTATCTCAATATATCATTTGTTGGAGATATACAATATTTAGGCTGAGAGCATTCCGACGGCGGGGAGAATAGGATCTGAGTGCAGTGCAGTGCCTGTCCTTTAGTGGAGTACATTAGGACATAGTGAGTTTGATGTTAGGAAGAGCCCTGCCTCACATGTCATTAGCAGCTGGGTGCTGTGATGAGGGAGTAGGATTCACATCATCTCCTCTCCTCTCTCCAGACACCATTAATTAATAAGACCTCTACCCGAGCGCTGGTGCTCTGTGCTCCCACCCCACCACCCTCTCAGTCCCCCTCGCTCGCTGATTCCTAGCAGGAAATCGATTTGTGTCTCCTTTGCTGCCAATGTGTCTGGCGGACATCTTCTGTTGAACGACCCACAACGCTGGCTGCAGCCTCTGTGTCTGCTGACGACCCAGAGAGAGAGAGCGAGAGGGGAGCATGACACCTTTTACACCCACAGATCAAATGACCGGCTGCTTGGGCCGCAGTGTGTTGTTGCTGCTTAGCGCTAGCCGAGGTTATGGTTTTGACTACCTGTCTGAGCTACAGTTGGTTTGCTGCATTTTCACAGTCATTCCTAATGGCCCGTGACCCCATTTTTAGGTCTGCAAATGTTTCGCGACCTCAACTTCTACATGCCATGCACCTGTTTACCCACACGTCGTTTTAACCTATTCAACATCCTTGTGTAATATCAACATCCCATGCAAACTACTAATCCCCCCAAGTGATTAGCAGTGATTAACTACTCATATGTACTAGGGACTAATGAGACATTTGAAACCTTTTCAATGATCTAGATATCATATATCTACAGAATGTGAGTTAGCAACCTCCTGTGACCCTGTATGCATATCAGGTGACTCCCTTGAGGGGTCCTGACACAAGGTTGGAATACACTGTAGAGGATGATAATTACAAAGTGACTATTTGTCGGCCAGTGGTTTCATACAATGTGACAGGAGATTGTGTTTGTTAGAAAGCAGCTTTGCATGTTTAACTATTGCCTCTGGATAAAAGGTGTCCCACAATGATGAGATAGTCAACAGTACTGGGGAAAGGAGGGAGTAGAAGAAGGATGAGGAGGGGGTGAGGATAAAAGAGGAGGGGAGGAGGGCGGGGGTGAGGTGTTACCTGTGAATAGTCTCTGGGAGTGCTGGGGGCTACTGGAGGTCAAAGAGCTATATCAAGGGGATTGATGTGGGTTATAGAAGTACATGCTATCATATTCATAGGGCCTCAGACATCAAATGAAAGTATAAACAAAAGTGTTCATTCCCGGTGTTGTAACACACTATCATGTATACATTAGTCCTTATGCATGGCATTGATGACTGTTGTCTCTTACTAACTTGATTGCAAACAGAAACAGCAGCCTTAGAGCATTTCAAAGATTACATTTATTTTTTTCATATCTGTGAGTAACTTACTTTGATATAGGGCAGTAAAAACTACGATAAACAAAATATTAAATCACATCGTTCCCACACTGCTCCCTCAATATCATGTGCTACTTGGGGATATGAAATCTAAAAGCAGAGGACGGAAGATTGACTGTGACCGTAGGCCACTTTAACCCAAAACCAAAGCATCAGGCATGTTAGACACCAGGTGCCCATACTGCTATGCATCGATAATAACAAACTCTAGGTTTAACAGTGCAGTGAATATATCAATCTCATATATACCATACCATAGCAATACCACAGCTAAAGCACATATGCGTGCAGAGCCGCGACCTGCTGGATCAGCACATTGACTGTCTCCACTGGAGCGCAGAGGAGCCCCAGCTGTTGGTGTCAGGTACCTGCACCATCCCAGCACCCCACCCATGAATCAGCCCCCGGGGGAGCCAGGGGCACCCCGCCATGACTGCCTCCAGATGTGCAGCGTGGAGCGGCTGTGAGGCTGCCAACAGGTTCAGCAGAGCAGACTGGCTGTGGATGACATGGAGAGGATTATGCAGGAATGCACTGTGAATGTATATGTTTGATGTAACAGTCATGCATTACTAGTGCACATCGTGATTTTTTTTGCCATAGTTACTTTGCTTTTAAACTCTACGCAGCACTGAGTTTATTTTGTACCTACTCTGATTGTACGCAACCTCAATTGAAAGTCTCTTCGGATGAAAGCATCTGCTGAATGACTAAAATGTAGATGTATTGTGCGTTGTACAATTCACACAGAAATCCATATGCACAACATTGCCGTAATCCATACAAGAGGAGGCTCAATTAGATCAGTAATGCTTGGTGCACAAGGACAGCCCCAGTGCTATTTATCACAAGGTGATGGAGCCAACAATCTGACATGGTATATATATATATCAAACAATCAAGTATACAACACAAGTATGTGTTATATATCAAAGTGCAGACATTTCCTTACATCAAAATGTACCATTAATGTGATTAAACAAACATAATCTTTCATATCAATATGTTATTCCTGATACATTATCAGCCAGCTATTTTGGTTCCAGGAGGGAGATCACATTGGATGTGAAAGCAGTGTTTGATATATTGAGCTGGTATTCATTAACTTCAGCACACATGCACTGATTGTACCATTCGATGCTGTGAGGACACGTTCACGTTGTAAAGCACATGACTGTCAACACACACGCAGCCCACACTGCTGTGTTTTTCAATGCCTGCAAAAAGAAACAAAAGTCTTTCCTTTGTGCGGAACTGGTCCCGTTTACACAAGCAAGGGTGTTGGTCTGTTGTGTTGTGTTCTGTTATCAGCACTTCGCACACACTGCGCTCCGCCTGTTGTTCTCTGGAAGCCTCAGTTGCACGTCTATGATTGATTCACCACAAGACGTTATGAGAGGGAGGAGGGGCTATGTATTGTCAAACTACTGAGGTAGCGCACATACATGCTGTACATACTAAGGTTGTACACATGCACACTGGCATCACTCACAGCGCTAGGCCATTAAAACTCTTAATGGATCTACTGTATCTTTAGATCACATTTCACATGTGTAATGATGCCTTGTTTTACTTTCTAAGTAGAAGACATGTATGTATGTTAACATCAAGTTCAAATGATATGAGTACATTCCAGCTAAATGAGCTGAAGGAACAACCAAGCTCCATTAAAGGTCCACTGTGTAGAATGTAGTAGTATCTCATGGTGAGGTTGCATGTTACAACCAGATTACAGCCCCCCCAAACACACACATACACACACACACACACACACACACACACACACACACACGGCTGTGTTGGCCTGTAATGGCCTATTTGCGTCATGACCCTGACACACCAAACCGACGTCAAAGAACTAGCCTCCCGTCGCCTCCAGTCTTGGCCAAAATGTTGCACTAGAACTGGATTTTGAATTTGGAAAATGCAACAGTGGTTTTCTTATAGCATCTCCCTCATTCAATCTCAAGCCAATTTTTACTTGCACTGCAGCACGTGAATATAGGTTGCTTTTGATAGCGTGACACTGTGCAGTTATATCACAGCAGTCTGGTTTTGGATACCAAGCCTTAGCCCACTTATTGTTATCAAACTGGGAAATAACCTCAAAAACAAACACCCCAAAAACATGACTGTAATAAAGAATACACATCCACTTCACCCATCCCACTCATGCCATTCACTCCACTATCTTAACAATTGGAATACAAAGGGTGTAAACTCCATTATAATTGAATCCTCTGAATACGTAGGATGTTGAAAGGACGGAGCATAAGCTGGTCTTCACAGGCTTTATGGAGCGTGTCCGAGAGGGTCAGGCTTCTGGGGAATATGGACTGTGTGCTGGATGTGGAACACATCATATGCAACATTGTTTATTGTAACACTGCTATGCAACAGCGGTACTGAAAGAGAATCATGTGTGGGTCTCTCCCCCCTTACCTAGAACCCAAAACAACAAATGTCTTAATTTGACTTAATTAGAGGGGAAGAGGACCCACTCCCTATTTAGACATAAACATTATATAACGGCTAATGGAACTAAAACACAATGATTCTTATTATATTGTATAATTTTTATTATTATCATACACTAATTTTAACTTTCTTTAGAATATTATCTACACATTTCTGCCAAGTCTGTTACTCTACATTCTGCACACTGCACCGGCAGTTGCTGATGAAGAAATTATATTGACTCCTAAATCTGATTCCCTGGCCAGAAAGTACTGGTTCAAACCCCAACCCCAAGTATACCATCATTGACAAAGATGTCTTAAACATTACCTTCTCCTTAATGACATGATTCTTAATTCACTGGCAGTTGCTTCAGCTAAATGTGTCTTCTGAATGACTGAATACTGTTCAGAAATAAGTCCTTTACCAATGAGTGAACCATTCCTCAAGTTTACATTACAAAATATGGTTGTAGGAAAATAAGATTAATATTATGCACACTACACAACCACTCACACAATATACATTTTGTTTAATTTCCAGTTATTTCTTGAATCCCTTGGTCTTTTTTAATTTGAAGGCCATCCCCTAAAAGGCCACAGTGAATTTAAGAGATAGCTATCAAAGAGGGTTGTAAAATGAGGTTATCTAAATGCACTTAGGCTGTGACACAGTAAACTTTGAGTGGGACCTTCATTTGCGTTATAGAAATGTCGCACACGTCACAATGATCAATAGGCCCATTAAGTGAGCCACAGGAAAACACATTCTGTCCAACATTATGGGCATTCAAAAGCAGCAAACTCAGAATTTAAATGGGTAGGCGTATCCTGTTTATGTGTGGCTGTGTGTGAGTGTCTGTCTGTGTGTGAGGGTGTGTTTTAGTGTGCATATGTTTTTGTTAGTGAATTCCAAAGAATATTCTTTTTTCAAAAGTTAAATCATTCACCACATAGTGATAATAATTAGGAAATGATGTAATGCTGAGGCCTAGCACTAAGACAATCTGGGTGATCAAACTATTGTAGCCACATTCCATGGCTAAAACATCCATTACCAATATAATATGGCAACATCATAGATTCTGCCGATAGATTCTATATCTTTTTAAGTATGATAAATTATACCTAATTTCTTTATTACTTTTGCATGTTTTATGAGCTTGGAAATTAGGCTGTGTATTCGCATCTGATCATGGCAAAACCCCATGGATAAAGACATATAGCATCTGACTGATTACACATTTAAAACACATGTGAATGTACCATTCACGAGGAACCATGCACTAGTGAGTATGGTGTTCAGGCATCTAAGGCATCTAGCTATCATCCCTGTTATATTCCATGGGTAGTGGACTCAATCAGTCTGATCAGAGGATGGCTGTGGTTGTTTGGATTGTTGGACCGCTTCTGATGTGGGAAACATGTTTTCTGGCTGAAGCATCCCAATGACTTGAGCAGTGGTAAACATTCTTGGATTCACTTCTGCTGCACGACCACCCGATGTGCATAACTTTCCAATGACAGGTCACTGTAGTAGTTTATTCCTTACGTTCCGGTTTCCCAAGCTCAACATTACCTGCCTTACATGTGATTGTCTCATTTGTTTTTAGTAAGTAATACACATTATTGCACATGTAATTAACTAAACAATTCAAATGTAGGAAGAACCCATTCAACGTGGACATGTACATAATGTACACGTGTCCAACTCTTTTTCTGGTAGAACATCATCGTCATAAAAGATTTGTGTTCATGGAGAAAATAAAGCAATGAAAACTGTGTGCACTATATCAGCTCATTGTCTTGAGATGTAGCCTAAATAAATTTATAAACACAAACAAACAATTCTAACAAGGACTACTGAATAAATAAAGAGCATTAAGCATTGTTGTGGCGAACATACCCTGTCAAATCAGGAAAGGAAAGTAGAAATATAAGTGATCATTACTGCCATACTTTTTCTAACTAATCAAACTTCCTCTCGAACCCAAAACAGGAGACAAATTACGTCATTATTAGAAAGCTTTCAACAGACTTTCTAACAATGTTTATTTCAAAATAAAAGGCTCCTACTTGTGGCTTTGTTCCCAAATGCCGTGTGAGTTATCTCCAGCACATTGAGGCCCAGGGTCCCACTGGAGCCGCTGTCTGCTGCTTCCGGAGGTTTAATGATACTCTCCTTTCTCCTCTGGATCCTCCACAGCCAATGAAATCCACCACGGACTCCTCCTTGCATATATTTAAATAAAAGTGCAAAGAGGCAATCCCATGTTTTCATTTTTGTATCCTTTTTTTCATCTTAACAATAAGGAAAACAAAAGTGCAGAAATACATCTCAAACACGTTGTATTGATTTTGGACAGGCTTACGGAGAGCAAGGGGACCAGTAAAAAGGGATAGAGTGTGGTATATGCAGACTGCATGCATCATAGAAAAGTAGAGTTGAAGCTTGTGCTTTCATTAGTTAATGTAACACTACTCGCCAGCAGCAGACTGGCTAGTCATGTATTTATCTATTTATTTGCACATTATGTATTTATTTGCACACACCCATCCATCTATTTACGTATCCATATATCTGTCTAGTTAGTTAACAACTTAGTTACATGGTTGGTTGGTTAGTGAGTGAATTGTTTGTTTAGTAAGTAGCAAGGAGTTAATTACAGAAACCCAATCCCAGTCACTGATTTCAAATCAATAACATTACCCTCCACACTGTTTCCATTCCCTCTTTTCATCAATGCTCCTTGACAATGAAAACAAGTTAAGGGCTATTTGACTTTTTGTGCATGTAATGCATGCATTGTCACTGGCAGAGGACAGCGTTCTTCCTCAAAGTAATCACCCATCACCCCTGAGCAGCTGGTCGCAGCTGAGAGAGAAGCGGGCTCTTATCCAGTCGCTGTGCCCGGCCAGACTAATGACTTAGATATAGATTTACATTTAAAAAGAAAAGCCCCACCGTCGGCCCAATACAAGCTAACAACACAGCAACCTACTTCCTCTGAGATGCTTATTAAAATCTGCATTTCAACTTTGTTCAATGATTTAGTCTCCAGGCGGTGTCAGACTCACCCCAGGCGGTCTGCATCCCTTAACAAGAGGAGGGCTGAAAAGCAGGACCAGCATGGCCAGCCAAATTTAACACACCCAGAGCAAAGGCACATAGAAGCCTCCTTCTCTTCCTCACAAATGGCAATAATGGATTTGTTGCCGTTCTGATTTACATTTAAATGAAACCTTTTCTTTCTTTTTTTTCTCCACCAGTGCTGCCAATAACAAAAAAGGTGTTCTCGACCCCTCTAGCCATTACTAAGGGAAAGTATACCCATTAGAGTTTAACATCTAAACTAACATAGAGCTAAATCTGGATTGCCAATTAGGTCAATATGTAGACCAACATCTAGATTTACATCTGGATCACTTCTAGATCTACATCTGGATCAATAGCTAGTTCAATATGTAGACCAACATTTAGATTTACATCTGGATCACCATCTAGATCTACATCTGGATCAATAGCTAGAGCTGCATCTGCATCAATATATAAGTCAATATCTAGATCAACAAACAGCTGCTCCCACATCTGGTTCATCTAGACATTGAGCCATTTCATGAATTTGTTGTACACACTGTATTAGATAGATAAATAAATATAGTATTTGATGGACACAGGAGGGACTACAGAAGATGGATACACTGAACAGTTTCAAAGTGATCCCAGCAGTGTATGTGTGTGTGTGTGCGTGTGTGCGTGTGTGTGCGTGTGTGTGTGTGCGTGTGTGTGTGCCTGTCTGCCTGCCTGCCAGTCATGATTACAAACGGTGTGTTTATCAATTCCCAAGGAATTACATGAAGACTACGGGTAGACTCACCATTGCTGCCAAGCAGTCCTGTCTTTACTAATCTCCTACGTTGTGCCTCACATGCGAGCCCTGCCACAGCCAGGAAGGGTTTTGGTTCTTGGATTGTCTCAGTGTGTGTGTGTTTGTATGTGTGTATGTGTGTGGGTGGCAGTATATAATAGTATTGCTCAGGGAATGGGTGTCAATTCAGATTGATTCCGGGGCTCCAGTGCAGAGGGAATGTCAGTCCAGAGCAGCTTCTGCAATAAAGCCTGGAGAGTCAATCCAGGAACAAACACACCTGAGTGTAATGGACGGCTGTGTGGTCTGTCATGATCCTTATTATCCAGCATGAGCAGCAGTGGCCCTGCCTGCATCTCTGTTACATACAACACTCATAACACAATCACATGACATGAGACCATGTGACATACTACATCATTGCATGCATTATATCCTGGTTGTTGACAATTAACCATATGAACCAAAACCTTAATATTTTAGATAAAATGTGTTGTAGCAAGTTGTAAAGTATTGCTTTTGATTAAACATAGGCAAATGGTGACTTAGAAAAATGTAGGATAATGTTAATATGGACTCAAATAGCACACATCTATTGGTTAGAATCATGTTATTGGAGGAGTTGACTGGTTATTGGTCATCTTACCAGGTAACATACATTCTGGTTGCACCCACACCAAATCTAAACCTATCATTTGGCAGTGGCTTGAGCAAGGCAAGTTTCCTTTCAGTAAAACAATTAATTCATGGTGGATTCATGATGGATATTTGGACAACGAGAGAGCAACACATGTCAGCCTGGTCACAAGACCACAGATAATGTTTGCAGTTTTAATCACAGATTCAGAGAATACTAATACTCTTATACTCTAATACTCTTATTTCTTAGATATCATTCACACTCACAAGACATACTTCTTTTTAAGATAGTCAGGGTTACATCTGGTTGTTTGCTGCATATCTTATTTGTTAGCTAAATACGGTCCATTGATGCTGAGCTGGAATTAAAATGTTCTTTGCCCACAGCAGATGGCTAGCTTGTGGTAAACATAAATGAATCAAAGCAATGAACAGGGTGTTAAGTAAAATATGAGTAGCTTTTTTCTCAATTCAGAAGCTATTAAGTCTGTTTAAAATAGGAGATTAAATGAATCAATATGTAAGTTTAAATCACAGAGTCTTTTTCCATGTATATGCTTAAGATATTGGTTATGGTTTAGATTTAAGTTAAGGATTGGATTCAGGTTACAGCTCAGATAAATTTTTTGGCTTAGGTTTAGGTTACAGTTTAGCTATAGGTTGAGAGAGTTTGAATGTGGTTAATTCATTGATTCAGGCTAAGGCTTTGATTCAGGTTCAGTGTGGTGTCCAATGAGGGCACATGAGATTTCGAGACTGATGAAGTGAGTGATGAGTGAGATACATTTGTGATGAAATACTAACACAATGTACTTGGGCAGCAAGGTGGTAAGTGAAAATGGGTGGGTGGAGACATAGCCATGAGAAGATCTGCAATTCCCATGGTGGAAGCTCCATAGATGTGGGCTTTTACCCACCAGCAGAATGGATGTCACCAGATGATAAAAGTAGCAAAGCAATTAGCATTCACATATGCATTATTTATGTTGTTTGGAAATTCCCCGACCAGACTAAAAGTTGAGCAGCAGGAAACGCATTTAAGAACAGAAATGCTGTCAACACTGCTGAGATTATCGAGGATAAGTCTTTCATGTTTGTTTTCGTCAATTACGTTCTGAACAATATCAAATTAGACACTCAAGAGGAGTAGTTAGCCATCTGATGCAGGTAGGGTTTTAAATGATGGAGAAGGCAGGTCTTGGGTAATGACGATAAAAGGCTTGTATCTCCATTTCTCAGGCATTACATGAACTGGTAGACTCACCCTCCATGCCCAGCATTCCCATCTTCACTCATCTCCCATATCTGGCCACACACACTAGCCATGCCATGGCAAGGAAGGGTTTTAGTATTTGTATTGTTTTTATTGATTTCCTCTGGTATTTATGGGAGGTTTTTGCTGCCCATGGCACAGAGTGGGCTGCTGACAATCAGATGGTAGTATCCAGGCTTTACAGTAAGAGATTCATGAAACTGCAATCTGAGGCAGAAGTTTAGCTTGACACCAACTGCCTCTTCATCCTCCTGAGGGTCACACAGCAGCTGGGCATTGGGTCAGAGATCAGACCAGTCCAGCTGTTTGTAGAGCAGGGTGATGAACCACAGTCTGTTTCTGCCTTCGCTCTCTCTCCCTCTCTCAGACAGAATATAATAACACCCTCCCACTATGAGCTGCACACAAACACCCTCTTTATGGTCTGATTGCAGCCCTGGTGGTCATCAAACGTTTGCCCACTCAGCACGCAGGAGGAAAATACACGGAAGTACTCCAGAATGGGAGCACAGCGCATCATGTGATTCAGTAGATTGTTTACTTGCATCGTATTCCTTCATGGAACAATGGCTGACAGACTGGTCGTTGGGGTGGATGGCTCTTGTTCTCAGGAATGAAATGAAGGGACTTTTCAACCAAACAGATTTTGGTTGAAGTGCCTTTTTAGATTTTTTCTGAAGATTTGAGAGTAAGGAAGACCAATATTCATAGTATGAATTGGGACGTGTATTTAAATTGGGATGGTTTTGCGATGGCTTTTCGTGTGTGTTTGTGTTGGATGAGATACACAACAGTGTGGAGACTATTTACACCTTCAAATCATATACTGAAACAGATGTGACATTGCTGTTGTGTAAAATAAGCTTAGACAGGAAACTACTAACTAAACTAAGCTTAGACAGGAAACTACTAACTAAACTAAGTTTAGACAGGAAACTACTAACTAAACTAAGCTTTGACAGGAAACTACTAACTAAACTAAGCTTAGACAGGAAACTACTAACTAAACTAAGCTTAGACAAGAGTTTGTTGATGATACTTTGTTACTGCTCTTTGCATGTGGCCTCCCCACTGCAGCTACTTCCCCGTGCCTGCTGCATGGCTGCATTGGTGCATGGCTGTATTGCTGCATGGCTTTCCTGCTGCATGGCTGTATTGCTGCATGGCTGTCCTGCTGCATGGCTGTATTGGTGCATGGCTGTATTGGTGCATGGCTGCATTGGTGCATGGCTGTATTGGTGCATGTCTGTATTGGTGCATGGCTGTATTGGTGCATGGCTGCATTGGTGCATGGCTGTATTGGTGCATGGCTGTATTGGTGCATGGCTGCATTGGTGCATGGCTGTATTGCTGCATGGCTGTATTGCTGCATGGCTGCATTGGTGCATGGCTGCATTGGTGCATGGCTGTCTTGGTGCATGGCTGTATTGGTGCATGGCTGTCTTGGTGCGTGGCTGTCATGGTGCATGGCTATATTGGTGCATGGCTGTATTGGTGCATGGCTGCATTGGTGCATGGCTGTCTTGGTGCATGGCTGTCTTGGTGCATGGCTGTATTGGTGCATGACTGTATTGGTGCATGGCTGTCCTGGTGCATGGCTGTATTGGTGCATGGCTGCATTGGTGCATGGCTGCATTGGTGCATGGCTGCATTGGTGCATGGCTGCATTGGTGCATGGCTGTCTTGGTGCATGGCTGTCTTGGTGCAAGGTTGTCTTGGTGCATGGCTGTATTGGTGCATGGCTGTATTGGTGCATGGCTGTATTGGTGCATGGCTGCATTGATGCATGGCTGTCTTGGTGCATGGCTGTATCCCTATAGGTGCACTATGGCAGCATGACTAAAGGCTGTTTCATCTTCACCTTCATAGTCAAGCAGCCCAGAGAGAAAGGAAACACAACAGAAAAGGAGGTGGTGAGCAGGCAAAAGGGGACTGTGAGAAAAGAAAACATGTTTGCATTGTTTCTGCAAAAACGTGATTCTCACAGAAGCTTATTTCATGAGTGACATCAAGGGAGCCATGGTCGTTTCTATGAGTAAAATAAGCAAGTAGTTTTCCTGCAGTAATTAGAGAAAAAGCAACATAATTTAGAGAAGAAACATCACACACAGTCATTTCTCTGAGGAACGACGATTAATGAAGCTTCGTTTTTACATTAACACTGGGAATTAATCTAAAGTTGTGATTTTAATAGAAACTAATGACACCAGTGATGGACACCAGTGAAGCAGAAATCAATCTCACACCGGGCTGGGCAGGTGGCAGCGAGGAAGGCATGTATCTCATCTGAAATTGCTTTGACACTGTGAATTATTATTTGCAACACAAAGGCAGTGGTGGCAGACAGTCGTGGGATCCTTATCCTGTTTACCCGCGACAACAGTATTCAAAACAGCAGTATAATATATGCAAGGTGTGAGCTGTCCTTCATGTTTGTATTCTATACATACAGCATAGTGTACAGTTATCTGCTGTCCCTCCCCTCCCTGTCGCCGTGCTGTTTTCCCACGCTCTGCATACAGAGCAGCCCAGTTCAGACGGGCACTGGCAGTGCCTTATACATATTCACTACACCTTCTTTAAAGGTCGCCCTGAGAAAGCCCTAACCAGTTTTCTCTCTAAGAGGACCGGCTGCCCCCGTGGCTGGGAGCCGGCCAGGCGTATTCATCACTGCCAGCAGGAGGCCAGGCCGCCGCCACCCGCTGGACATACGTCTTGCTTGTCTAAAGGTGGAGGCCCTCCATTACAACCGCGCTGCAGGGAGACTTTACAATTAGTTTTCCTCAACGGTTAAAACGTGAACAGCAATGTTGATAAAGGAAATGTTTTTATGTTTTTGTTTTTTTATGTTTTTTAAATGATGGACAGCTTTTTGTGTGTGTGTGTGTGTGTGTGTGTGTGAACTTTGATGAGTATTATTTGTTTTACTTGAACATTTACCTGATCTGAATATTTGTTGAACATTTGTTTTCCTCTTGCGGTATACTCAAAAGGTGCAGGTTGTACACCTGTGTTTATCTTTGAAAGTATATGTACATGATAATCTGTGAAAACATGTATGGATGTATGGAAAAGTGTTTGTGTGTGTGTGTGTGTGTGTGTGTGTGTGTGTGTGTGTGTGTGTGTGTGTGTGTGTGTGTGTGTGTGT
>JAOPUI010000030.1:12398753-12413130 GCA_027123135.1 Urophycis floridana
TGCACCAAGTCAAATTCCTTGTAGGTGCAAACCTACTTGGCAATAAACTTGATTCTGATTCTGATTCTGATTCTGATAAAGATAAAAGGTAGGTGGGGATTAGGGGAGGGAGGGTTGGGTTAAGGAAAGGCTTAGTTGAGGATCATAGGGGTTAATAAAAGTTTAGTTAGGTTAGGTAAAATGTTAGTTTCTTTATCTCAACTGGAGTTTATTCATTCAAAATGCCCCACTCACACAAACTGGCATTTCCTCACTGCTACCAGCTGGCATCACAGTGAAGTGCGACTACATGAAAGCCTAACTCATAAAATACACAGAAAAAAGACAGAATACTTCTTCCCACCTTATCGTATGTCCCTGCTTCATTTAGCCCAAAAGATCGACCATCCTGATTGGATAGAATCACCCTGTTGCTTAGCGACCGTGGAAGGAAGGACTCCAGGGTTTGGGCAAGCCATTCCTTCCTGTGCGGGTTTGACTCGTTACAGCAGAGCAACGCTATAGCCAATCACAAGGAAGCAGGGCAACCAATTAGAATGCTTCAATAATAATAATAATAATAATAATAATAATAATAATAGCCAATATGTATTATATATAAAGTTTAAAACATTTAAAGGATTGGCTTGAAAAAAGGTACTATTATGATAAAAGAAATAAAAGCAATCCACTTGTTGAACCTAAAAGTGGAAGTACAGGACATCCATTGGTGTACCTGGGTTGGCTGTTTGCATGATAGCCAGTGCTTTCCCTCCTGGTGCAGAGCAGAGGTCTAGCACTTTATCACCATCCATGAGCTGCAGTGCCAGCACGGGCAGCAGGGAGGCAGCGTTGAGCAGGTAGTACTGCTTCAGCACACCTCGCCAGTGGACCTGGGAGGGGAGACGCACAGGCCGGGGGTGGAGAAAACACTGGAGCCGGGAGGGAGAGGGGGAAGAGATGGGAAGGGAGGAGGAGGAGGAAGGGAGACAGGAGAAGGGAGCTGAGGAGGTAGAAGAGGGAGGGGATGACAGGGAGAGAGAGGAGCAGGTGGTGGGTGAAGAGGAGATGGTGGAGGAGGGAGGGGAGGAGCAGGCTCCAGAAGAAGAGATGTTAGAGGGGGTGGACAATAAAGAGGATGAGGGTGAAGAGGAGGACAGAAAGGAGGAAGAGGAGGGATGGGAAAAGGAGCTGGCGAGACTGTCTGCAACAGGGCTCTGAGTGCTGGCCTCCAGGATGGCGTGTGGGTTCAGAGCAGTCCCGTGAGCAGCATCTTCTCCTCCTCTGTGTTGCTGTGGCAACGAGATTGCTGTAGAACCGGTGTTTGGTAAAAATGGGGCGTGTGTTTGTGGCAGGAAGCTGGTGAAGCCTTTTGATTTGAGAAGGTTTGTGATGTCATTGAGAGTAGCAAAGCGGTTGAGCATGACACCGTACTGCCAGGAGTCTGGGTCCAGGAACACAGACCTGCAGGAGACAGTTAGATTTCTTAGTTTGAGCTATATCAGTATGTTATTATTTATAATACTAGACCAAGCATTCTCTCTGATCACAAAGACATTAGAGCAGCGATTAGGGAAAGAGTAGAATATTAAAACAAATGTGTCTTTTTTCTGAGAGGGTTTTGTGCATACCATGGTAAAGAATAATGTGGTAATGTGGAGATATGTTGACAATGTTAAGATGGAGTCCATAAATCATCCATTAATCCATGCTAAGTACCAACCTAGTCCATCAGATGATGAATAACATAGATTTGGATGGTGGACCAGTAGTATGAACGATCCATAATCATTCAGGATATTGACCATATACACCTAACATGATTATGTTTCTATTAATTATTGCTCATGTGTCAAAATGAGATTGATTGCTTGCTATTGGATCTATTTTTCTAGTCATACAAAATAAGTCAGGGTCTTGATCTTTAAACAGATTACAATAACCCCTCTGAAGCCAGAGGATTACCTTGCAGAAGGCCAGACATCTCCCAGTTCACGGCCGTACTGTTCATCAAAACTGTCCAGTATGGGTTGACACACTGGCCTACTTGATTTAGTCACATTCTCCTTCTTTTCTTTTAGTGCTTTTGGAGACTGTTGATCAAAAGTTATAAACCACAATCACAAAATCACATCTGAATACATTAATCTGTGATTAAATCTATTAGATGCAGCAGATATTGAAAGGCACTCGATGATACTGATCGATTATTCCACACCAGGTCCTCACATTAAACATAGCAAGATCGGTTGAACAGGTTTAATTTGAGCTTTTACCAACACATACTGAGATTGGAGTGTGTAGTGTTTCTGTTCTGGCTGTCACTCCTTGTGTCTAGCAGAAATAACTATGTCCACACAATAGCTTTAAGTGGAGCGTTTGCGTTTTACTTTCACACCGTATATTGTTTTACATAGATACTGGCGCGCATTGCCTATGCCCATGCCTATCGGACATGGGCATGATAATCGACGCCCTGTTTATCCCTTGGTAAAGCCTAACTCTATACAGAACCAACAGCATTGTGTATGTTGCAATGCTGAGTGTATGGAACTAGCAAAGTCCCTAAGAAATTAACGGGCTACAAACGTAAAAAACAAAACGAATGTGTTCATTCGATACATTGGTCTGTTTCAATAATAGATATGCATTACCTTGTTTGCTGGACGTTGCTGTTTTTCCCCAAGTGTAGGAACTGTGTCTGAGTTTGAGGAACAAGACCGGCTTTGCGATGTAAGGTTTGTTGTGTATATGGTTACGCTCCACCTTGAATGCAACGTTAGTGCTGCTAGAACCTGCTTCAACATTCGCGCAATGTCAGATATAATCTGTATTAAATAACATCCGAGGATGCCTGACAGTTAACTGGTGCGTTCTCCAAATCTGCTCTCCGAACTCGACACGATCGTCGCCCACATATCAAAGGTTCCGGCTGTTAAACAGAAAGCAAGTACTAAGCAAATTTAACCAATACGTTTTCAGCTTCAACATTTTGATTATAACGTTATTACCGCTTTAGTCATTAGTGCTGAATATGTATTGGAATGTACTTATGGAACGGTGGTATTCAAATAAGTAATTATTGCAGATTAATTTGGCTTGATAATTTCTTGATGCAATTTCCCTCAGGGATCAATAAAGTATGTATGTCTGTCTGGTACCACTATCCTGATGTTAACAGAAAACTTATATCACCAAGAAACCGCTACTTACATACTGCATATGGAAAACCCTATATGGCTAAATATGTTGAAATCTACCTAGAGTACTACCATGATTGACTAATAGGTCTTCACAAGTCACAAATTTAAATATTTTGGGATAAATCTATATTTCTCAGCATTAGCAGCATTAGTTAATTTAACATGACCCCTATTTTACAAAGATGAAGTCAAATTCCCAAAGCAAAAAATGGATGTTGAGGTACATAAAAGACAAATACTTTCAAATGATTGAAATTATTATTTTATTTAGTGTGTTATATTCCATGTTCTTTTTAAAACAAAAATACAATAATCAATGCCATTACAAATCCACCAGTTTAAAAACAGCCAGCACTGCAGACAGAGAGACATCTGTGGGTTCACGAATGGTCTCCCCAACTAGGATCATCGTCTAGTTTAACCTTTATGACTATGATCAGATTCTAGTTTCATCTTTACTAGGATCACAGTCTCGTTAAACTGTTACAATGAGGATCATAGTATAGTTTAACCTTTACTAGGACCATAGTCTCGTTAAACTGTTACAATGAGGATCATAGTACAGTTTAACCTTTACTAGGATCATAGTCTTGTTATACTGTTACAATGAGGATCATAGTACAGTTTAACCTTTACTAGGATCATAGTCTTGTTAAACTGTTACAATGAGGATCATAGTACAGTTTAAGCTTTACTGGGATCATAGTCTAGTTTCACTTCTATGGTGGCTGCTGTATATATATTTTCCATGAGTATATTCAAGTGCTGCTCTGGTAGTTGTAGTGACTGAATGGACCAATAGTAGAAGGGGTTGTGGTAGAGGACTGGTTTACATGGCGAACAGGATGAGGAAGGCGACCATCAGACAGAAGAGACCCATGGCTTCAGAGAGAGCAAAGCCCAAGATGGCGTAGGAGAAGAGCTGCTGCTTCAAAGAGGGGTTCCTGGAAAGAGAGCAAGATCACAAGGGAGTCAGTGAAGTTCAGGATGCCAGCAACTCACTGTATTGCCCTGTAAAAAGTGTAACTTCCATGTTGGCATTCATTAATGTGGGGAAAGCAGTAATCCCATGACAATCCAATTTCAAATTAAAACAATTGTTGCATTGCAACCTGCAAGGACCAAAGCAAATACCAACTCCAACGCAAAGTAACTTGTGGCAAAACAATTGCTAGAGTGTATGGCACCTAAAATCATAATGTCCAGAGCATTGGGCCTTGAGGAATGCTGCTACGAACAGTACAGATGGCAATGGCCTTAAGATTTCACATCATTTCACATCCAAGGGAAGAACTAACCCAGCGTGAAACACTTGGTTAAAAAAAGAATGACTGAAAGTTGAAACCGGTCTGCAGGCTGAACAGCGAGTCTACTAGCACTCGTCTTAGATCTCAACCTCGGCTCCCTCACTATGTCCCCCTCATTCATGCACAACGTGCTGAATCGCAGTGCGTGCGACGTGAGGCCTTCCACCTGGCGTATCCGATGATGAGGCTGCCGAACACGGTGCCGATGCCGGCGCCCGACCCCGCCACGCCCACCGTGGCGGCGCCCGCTCCGATGAACTTGGCGGCGGTGTCGATGTCCCGGCTCACGGCGCTGGTCTGGAAGCCGCGCAGTGCGACCTGCTGCTGGGAGGCCGGGAACATGGGAGCCTGCGGAGACGCAGCCGGTCACTGTGAAGGCAGCACTGCAGAGTGGACCAACACTCTGCCCATTCAACATGTGGACGCTAGGAGTCCTCATCGAGACCTCGAGCTTATATGTATCCGCTTCCCCACATAGTTTGTATGCCGTCAGCACTGCCTGTTATTCCAATGTGTCAGGTATTAGTTAGTGGTTCATGCTCAAGGCTCACCAGGCAGCCTGTGGCTCATGAAGAAGTCTTCATATATACTGGAACTCACCCCAAGAACAGTTTGTAAATAAATAATGTACCATCAAATATATACAGCCTATAAACCACCAATCCACCACAACTCCATATAGATATCACACAACTGCAAGACTGGGGATGACTTGTCCACACTATACAACCCCACTGTTGTGGTCCCCAGTGTCCCTCCCAGTGCAGAGCAGCACTCACCTCCACGCTGCCAGCATCACGTCCTGACACCACACTAGCAGAGAGGGGTCTGTAGAGAGCACGACCTCCAGCACGCAACTGTAGCCAGGGAACACACACCATCAGGAGGAGCTGGGATTACTGACTATTGTTCATCACAGGGGGAATCGTTTTTGTTAGAAGTGCACGGCTCAAGATAATGGATGTAAAAATAGATGTACATTAAGGCAATATCAAAAGATTTGCATACAACATAAAAAGATGATTACTTCATGTATTATAATAAACACAATTAATAAAAAATAAAGTAAAATACAAATAAATAGATGGGGATTAAATGAAGACGTATCGACTCAACATTGACTATCATCGCATTGGATAAGGGTCCTTGAGATGGCCAGCAGACATGCTGCTGGCCCTGATGTAGAAGCCAGAGGATTCAGGGACATGACCTTTGACCTATTCCATAGAGTGGGGAAAGGACCAGGGTGTAGGGAAGGGGTCAAGCCAATGTCTGCCCTTAAAAGGTTATTAATCCCTTTTCAAACATTAGGCCTTAAAATGAAAAGCAGCCAGTGAAAAATGTGCGAAAATCAACACATGAAGTTCAATTGTATAGAGGTGAATGCAGAGAAGTGACAGATACATGTGGATTTACAGGAGGCTTTACTAGTCAAGGGCAGATTGAATTAGAGGCTTGAAATTAACTATCCAAATCGGTAGCCAATATGTTTAACAAGTGTTAAAATTGTAAAACCATGACCAGATATTTGATCATGTGTTCGGGGCTTAAGCCTTGCTCATAGAGGACAGACGGGCTGCTAGCTGTGGACTTGACATTGGTGGAGAACTCACCTTAAGTAGATAGAGGGCAGAATGCCATTACATACATTTGGCGTCATTCCATTGAGAAAACTCCCAGTATTATATTTTAGAAAGAAATAAAGAGAACTTTCAATCATTAATTCATTCATTTATTTATGTTTTCTACTTACCAGTGAAGGGGTGGAGACGAATTTAGCACAGGCGTACATATTGATGGGATAAAGTGGTCCAATACACAGACACGACAACTTGGCAATAATCTGTAGGAAGAACAAGAGACAATGAGAACATCGAAGATAATGTGTTCATATGAGGGCTACATCTTAGTGAGCCAAACTAAGGTCATGTCTGGCTACACATAAAGGTAGATTTCACCGAAAATTACGAAATAATAAGTAAAACAATACTTTCAGCAATGGAATATCATCCCATACAACACATTCACTATCGTTGTTTGACTCTGACAAAATGCAGAAATTATGATTTAAAGATGAAAATGAGCGGAGAGGTTTAGCTCTTACCAGACTGTAGCAGAGGTCGGACGGTAGAGGACTGCGCATGCTCAAGAGAAAAGACAACTTCCGGGTTTAAGGCGGCATGGCTAAACCAATCAGCCCGTTTCCGTTTATTCCGCTGTCGACCTGTGTTTAAAAACCATTCTCGATAAGACATGACTAGTTATTGCATTTGTTGTTCATATCTTGATTAATCAACGTTCATCGGTATGAATTGAGGTGTGTGGAAAATACATTTTACGTCAATCTCTGTACACAAAATGTACATGACACGTCAAGCTAATTTTATAATCACCAGCCAGTCTCAATGGTCTTCACATACCACATTACACACCCGAACCCTAAGATCTATGAAGGACAAAACTACACAATTATCAGGGTGGAGACCTGAGGAGAAAATCAGATATTGTGATCCATCGTCCTAAGGATGGTTTGGAGTGGGTGTCATAATTGCAGACATAATACATGTTGGGCCACCAGGGGGAAGCAACACACCACTGGGTTTCCCAATTTAGCGTCCTCAGCAACGGTCTGATGTTGCAGGACTTGTTTCAAATATAATCTACCGTTTTTATGGATTTAAATGTCTCTTTAGTCAATAATACGAATGGTATAAATGCGGATGCGGGTGTATGGCCAACAACAAGCTATGTAATGCCAATATTCGAGTAAAATCACACCTACACAAATATATATAATTAAAAAAATATATATATATTTGTTTAAATTGTGCATAAACATGTACATCATCGCATTCAGGTAAATGGCCAAAAAAAGTGCACTTTGTGATAATAAACGTTATGTATCTGCTTCCCGACATGTGCCCTACTCCTGGCTGAGAGAGACGGGGAAATTCCTCTACCGCCTCCGCAGTCTTCCAGTCATCCTCCCTCCTCCCCACCTCCACCCCCCCGCCTCGCTGGGAGGGGACCGTTACGCACGGCTATAATAAGACAGAACGTGATTCTCCGGGGCGAATCCTCCCCGACGTCACTCGCGGTGCCTCATAAATAGCGCGGCCAGGACTCCTCTCTGCACCGCAACTCACAGCACCCCATTTCTCCAACGCGTGAACGACAAGAGAGGATTTAAACGAACGAGTCAAACCGGCTCCTGGATATTTTAACAGGACTACTGCTACTGCTACTCAAAGCCATATCAAGTAAGTTGAACATTATCCGAGTAGCCCAGTTTGTTGTGTGTTGTGACGTTGTAGTTTAATTCACCTGAAGAAGAAATATTATTATCACGTGGTGGTTGTTATTTGTATTGTTTTAACGCGTGCTTGGGGCATATCTCCACAGCTTTTAGTCGACCATGACTTTGAACAAGGGAGATAAACTGCGGAACATGGAGAGGAGGCGAGGCAGCGTGCCCTTCCCCATGCATCTTCCCAACCTGCACCGGCGTAGCATGCCCGTGGACGACCGCGACCTGCGCGCCTCGATGCCCCCGAGCCAGACGGACGACCTGTCCAACCTGCTGCGCTGCACCTCCTCCTATTCCTCCCCCGGAGAGCCCCACCGGGACAGCTGCGTGTCCGACTCCTCCGACTCGGTCATCTCGTCCGGCAGCGACGCCGAGAACCAGCTGTACAAGGTGGTTCTGTTGGGGGAACACGGCGTGGGCAAGTCCACCCTCGCACGCATCTTCGGCGGTGTGGAGGAGGCTCACGACTCTGAGGAAGCAGGTGAGATGACGATGATGATGATGATGATGTTTGTGGTGGTGGTGTCTTCGATGACTCATAAAGACTATTGGAGATGACGGAGGTGTAGGCGAAGTGTGATTCCCGCTCAACTGACAGCTTTGAGGAATCAATTTAATAAACTTAATAACTGATTAATTATTGATGAATAAAACGAATAATGAATCATGAAACTGTATTATATCTGAACGCAGCTTAAATCTTAAACATGTGGCATAAACATGTCTAGTCTGTTTGGAAACAGAGTGTACAGCATCGATTTGTTTTCTGTCTATGTGGATGTTCACTGTGGATCTCCAGGCCATTACACATCCCTTAATGGACTCAATGTGGAGGAAACATTAATAGTCAATATATGATGATGAACACATAGATAGATACACATGTAGGCCACCTTACTGCACATGTCATACAGTTACTATATTAAGACTATTAAGGCTTCTTGAGACTCTCATCTCCAAATTTCAGATTTAAAGTCACTGCATTCTAATCTATATATATGTATATTTGCTTACTAATGAAAGTTCCGTCTGTTTCCTCCCCATCAGGAAACACCTACGACAGGTTGGTGATGGTGGATGAGGAGGAGGCCTCAATTTTGTTGTACGACGTGTGGGAGCAGGTGAGCAGCAGGAGCCTGACGGTATATTGAAACACAGCCACATTATGATTGTTGTCATTACCATGACCTGGTGCTGTGTAGTGACCCCTGTCTGTCTCTGTCTCCAGGACAACAGTCCCTGGCTGAAGGAGCAGTGCATGAAGATGGGCGACGCCTACATCATCGTCTACTCCGTGACGGACAAGTCGAGCTTCGAGAAGGCGTCGGAGCTGCGCATTCAGCTGCGCCGCGCCCGGCAGTCAGAGAACATTCCCATCATCCTCGTGGGCAACAAGAGTGACCTGGTCCGGTCCAGAGAGGTGTCCAAAGATGGTGAGCTGAAACCAGTGTAGTGTCTTTATAACATGCTCTTTATCATGTAGCTCACACGGCCACTGTGGATGTGAACTACCTGACTAATCTGAGGCTGAGGGTTAGAAGATGGCGGTGAGGGCTAGACACTGAGTGAGGCTGAGGGTTAGAGAGTGGTGGAGGGGTTTTCTTCCACTATGAAAAGTGATCTCCCCTCAGTGTGTTTAGGCTGACGGTGAGGGCAAGGTCTAGTGTTGTGTGGAGTTGTCAAGGCCATGGTTTAGATTTACATGGAGTCACAAAGAAATAACAATCAAGCATTCAATAGAAATTGGAGCGACACAACAAAATGTTCTAGGACTGCACAATCTGGTTAAAAAGAAAATAAGAGCCGGACAGAGTGGACAGCCTATTGCACCTAGCATGTTTGAACCTAGGGTTAGTGTGTTGGCGCTCTTGAGCTCAACGACCTGACTCCCTGACCTCTGACCTCTGACCTGTCTCCTCCCGTCTGGCAGAGGGCAGCGCGTGCGCGGTGGTCTTCGACTGCAAGTTCATCGAGACGTCGGCGTCGCTGCACCACAACGTGCTGGACCTGTTCCAGGGCATCGTGCGTCAGATCCGCCTGCGTCGGGACTCCAAGGAGGAGAACGCGCGCCGCATGGCCAGCTGCAAGCGGCGGGAGAGCATCAGCAAGAAGGCCCGGCGCTTCCTGGGCCGCATGGTCGCACGCAAGAACAAGAAGATGGCCTTCAGACAGAAGTCCAAGTCCTGCCACGACCTCTCGGTGCTCTGAGGGGGGGAGGGGACGCAGGACACACAGCCCACCCCCGCTCCCACCACCTGCTGAAGACCAGACGCTGTGTGTGTGTGTGTGTGTGTGTGTGTTTTAACACTAACACTTCAAGGACTAGCATCATTGTACAGAAATGCAATATATTTTTTATTTTGTATTAGAAACTAAACACAAGAGAATTTAATTTAATTTATTATTCTAATATTATGATGTTTTTGTTATTGTTATTATTAATAATATTATTATTCTATTGTTATTTTATTGTTTGTTATTATTTGAAGACAATTATTTTATTCTGTGTCTGCCTTAAATGATTGTTCTGCCATCATACAGTGTGTCCTTTATGTAAAGGGAACACACTGAGACAGGTTCATGTCTCACAGTCTGGTAGGATAGCCATTGAGGTTTCACTCTGTGGGATTGTATGTGTATATAAATGGTATTCTGAGAGATGATGAATGGAAAGTATACAACTCAAGATGTTGTCCAAGGCACACTGTGCCAGATCTGGAATCTTGTTGTTCTGGAGTCAGTTCTACTTGATGTGTGGGCCGCTGGTTCGTACCCACCCAAAGTCTGGACCAGAAAGAAGTTTTTCCTAAGTTGCTCCATGATATTTGTGTTTGTGGTTTTTTAAAGATCGTTAAATGAATGAGTGACAGCAATAAACAGATGTTGGTTGTTTGAAGCATAAGGTCATAATGTCTATGACATCATTGTTTACATTTGTTTCTTTTGCAATAAAAAGTCAAATTCAGCTTATCTAGCACTTAATCAGGGTTACAATCTCCGAGGGCTTAACAGTCCATGTATTCACGACACCCCCTAACCCTAGAAGGACAAGAAGAAACTCCACTCACACAGAAGGAGTCTTGAGAAGGAGCGGGGTGGGGATCCCTCCTCCCAGGGATGGTAAGGAGAGCAATGGATGCCATGATTGACACACAGTATTACAAGCAAACAGTTCAAAACCTCTGCCTGGTGTCCAGGCATCCAGTCACAGGCAGCCACTAGACGGAGCAGGGTGAACAAGAATCATATACTGTGTATGTCCAAAAGTGTAGAAAAGTGCATTACAGTCAGATGAATGCATGGATGAGCGTCAATCTGCTGCCGATAACATTGGTCTGATTTTAGCAACATTGATCAAAAGAAAGCTGGGGGATAGCCAAGCCCTCAAAAAAAGTGTAATATCTTCAAATCGGGTTTGTTGTTACTTTGGGAAGATGAATATCATCTATGTATTCCCTGTTAAGCTGCAAGCAGTTATGGGACATACACCATTCCAGTCAACCAAGATTCAACCTTCTGGATCTGGGAGGAGTCATTTGGTTGAATACGAATGTAGATCTGAGTGTCAACGGCATAATAGTGGATGCTAACTCTGTGGCTGTGCATAATACTGCCAACAGGAAGCATGTACATTACAAAAAGCAGTGCACCAACTGTTTGGGAAAATCAAAGCTTACGTTGCAGTGTTTTGAGTTTGAGCTAAACCAGAGAGGAGCAGAGCCTTTGATGCTAACCTGACGATGAAGAGGAATGCTATGGTCAATTGGTCAAAGGTGGCACTGAGGTCAAGCATCAACAGCAGAGAGCTTGCATCGCTGTCAACGGTGAGGAGACCATTACTTACCCCTCATCCCTTTGTTGACTACAATTATTTACAGTACTTTAGATAGGAAAGGAAGGTTAGATATGGGCCAATAGCTGCTGAGTATCAGTTATGCTAGCCTTTTAGAGTAGATGTTTAATCACAGGTTCATGATGTTGAGCATACAATATCCAACCATTGACAAGGTTTTTTTTAAGATCCTTTGTAGGGAGATGTTCCAGCATACAGGTTGCAGATTTAGAAGCCTGAGATAGTTTTGCAAGTCCATCCAAGGATATGCTAAACTGTAAGAAGGTTGCTACAGGGGGACACATGGTGCAGCTTTTGTAAGATCTTTAAGATGAAGAGTAGGGAAAGCATCAAGTTATGTTCCTCATGATTGAATTTAGTGTTTGAAGAATCAGGTTGCTTTCACGATAAGGAGGAGCCCACTTTCTGTTTTTGCATCAGATTTGTATGATATGTATCAGATATGTATAGAAGCATACTGTTGTTTTTGTTGATATTAATGACACAGGACAAGTAGGTGTTTCTAGAAATAGCATGTGGTTTGGTGACCGAGCAGGCTGTCGTGACATGCAAGATGATAGACCTTAGTTCTAGTTGAGCTCCTTTTGCATTGTAGTTTTCTGCAGCTTCTAGCGAGAGGGAAATGAAGGGGTTAACTTATCTGCCATGGCCGTAGTAGTTACAGAGGCGGTGATATATATCTGGTTTAACAAGGTTTCACTTAGTTTTATCTTGGACCAAGAGTGCTTTCGTTGAAAGCGATTTGATCCTTTTGATTCATGAATCCTATTTTGAACTCTTTTTTTAATATTGGAGGGAGTACTGTTACCACTCAACTCTCTCAACTCGGGAAGAGGAAGTTGAAGAAATAACAATGAGACTTTTGCGGCTGCATTCGCCTGCAGGTTTGCCACCTGACAGAGTAGGACAGTGCCACAATGATAACATGTGTAGGTGCAGTATAAACCTCTAGTTTGCAATCGCTGTCGTGAACAGTGGCAAAACATGGAGGTCCCTCAGTGTCAGCATTTCGTGCCACACTACTCTGCAATGTTGGCTACTGTATTGCTAGCAGGTTTCTTAATCTCCTGCATCCCAGCGTGCTGTGAGTGAATGTGTCACATCTGGCTCAGACATCGATCCATGTTTTCAGACATAATGTAGGTACCTAAAGGATGAAGGCCTCATCAGCACAGTGTTATATGTGCCGGGGGGTGGGGGGTTCACAACACAAAGTGACACAGAGGGAATTATTTTAAGCATTTAATGGCCTCATGAATTTTCATTGATGAGATTCTATCAGTGGAATGGATGCCTTCTGCCTCCCTACTACAGGAAGGCACCGTGGGTAGTTAGGCAGCTCTGGCTGAAAGAGTTAACCATTAATCCACTAGGAACGAGAAGAACACAGTTTTCCACAGCAATTTAAACTCTTGTCACACTCCTGACAGGACACAAACACACTTTACTCACGCAGTTTCACAGCTAGCAGGAGTAAAGCAGGGGCCACTGGCAGCTGCTGTGAGGGTCCAATAGTTGCGTTGCTACTAACATCTAACATCACTGTCTGGAGGTAACAGACGTCTTGGATTGCTGCTGTTGAAACAAAGCAGAGGTTTGAGGTCATATTACTTGGCAGAAATAATATCTGCTCCTAATACACTGGTATGTATGTTATTATTATTATTATTAGTAGTAGTAGTAGTAGTAGTAGTAGTAGTAGTAGTAGTAGTAGTAGAAGTAGTAGTAGTAGTAGTAGTAGTAGTTGTAGTAGTATTGTTATCAACTTCCAACTGAATCGGATTAAAGCATTGATGTTCTACTGTACCTTTTTTTTTAACTTTTTAAATGTTTCCAGTTTGGGAAGAAAGTATTCTGAATTTGTATATATTAAGCAAAATAACCAACTGATTTCTCAACTAGTTTATAGAGATAAAGATAAAGGCTTTTATTTAATGTAGCCTAAAACATATAGAGTGAAAATGTGTGGTTAGAAATGTTGAATTGTAACTTCTAAACTTGTAGGGGTTAATGGCTGCCCAGCATACTCTGCTGATCAGAGCTCTCACAGTAAGATGCAGTTTTCATTATGACCATTATTTGAAATTAAATCAAACATTGTCTACTAACAACAGAAACAACTGAACGGTGATGGTTGTCTTCGGTAGGTGTGGATGTTCCATGTCTTTATGGCCTGCTCAGGAGCCAACGTGAAGATAGGAATCCCAGAAAACTACGATGGAATCTTCCCATGGTATCTTTCAAAGGTAAGGACTTCACCATAATACTTGAATAACTTTTATTTCCAGATACTTTGTGATGACTATTGCAATTATTATGCAGTTATGTACTATTACAATTTATGAAAGAAAGTTTAAAAACTAATATGTTGATGATGACCCACACTTCCATTAAACTATAAACCACAATTGATAAATACAGAGGTTTAAAGTGTACAATATATACCCTTTAAAGTAAAGGGTAGGACAGCATAATTACATCGTCTTTGATGTAAAGGTGTTGTAGGTGAGATTTAATATATAACGTTTGCATTATGTGTTAGAAATGGCATTGCCAGAATATCTGTTTTGAATTCACAAGTTAGATTTTAGACCCCTCCCAGCTCATTTCTGACCATTCAGGGTATCTCCTCCGTGATTGGTTTAGCATCCATTTTGCAACAGGGTTGCAAGATAGGTCTCTCTCTCTCTCTCTCTCTCTCTCTCTCTCTCTCTCTCTCTCTCTCTCT
>JAOPUI010000030.1:12481747-12492123 GCA_027123135.1 Urophycis floridana
CACACACACACACACACACACACACACACACACACACACACACACACACACACACACACACACACACACACCTGACCACTTCCCTGTGCCACAGCTGCATGTCTGTTACTCCTACTCCAGTAGTAGGCTAAATGTTTGAATGTAAGAAATTCCAATGAAACAATGTTAAACGTAGGAGTGATGTATTAAACAATATTAAAACAATAGTATAAACAAGATCTTGGAACAATGTAGTGTTCATTAACTGTCCCTATTTTGGACTTATAGGTACAATTCTGGATGTCAGTCTAAATGTACTTGTCAACGTGATAAAAAAAACCTTCCAATGTGATTGCCTACAGTTTTATTTGTAGAAAATTACAGGAATACCTGTATTAGTAGGAAAACAGTGCCATCTACTGTCATTTTATTTAGTCATACAATTATGTTGTTCAACATTTAATACAACTGAAAATTAAACACATTTGGTCTTCTCTATTATAAGATAAAGTGAAGCAGATATAATAAGGCAGGCACCTCAAACCATAATTTAAAAACCAAAAAAATCTGAGTGCATCTGTGCCAGAATGTAACGTAACGTATGTAACATAGGCCTATGTAACGTAACGTATGTATGTAACGTATGTTAACACCGACTCGATATGCAGACTTTACCCTCAAACTGAGGTTACCATTAGGATGATACCTTATGAGCTTATTTAGTTTTTACTTATATAATCATTATACCAAACAATTAGCCATGTGATTAATATAAAGTCATCTGAATCTAATTCTCACAAGACTTAAACCCCTTAGAAATGCAATGTTGCGAATCATTGTCAAGTTGACCAATGCAGTCAGTGTTGTTGTTGATGCATATGGAATTTAGATTAGACAGCATTAAAAAGACTGGGTGGATGCTCAATTCCTTACTCTCACTGCTTACTAGTTCATGTCAAAAAGAGCACAAAGAAACACAACACTTATCCCCATACCACCAAATTAAGATTAGTTTGCACTGAAAACTATAAATGATGGGCACATCATTTTCCTGTCAAATAAGAACTGAGGCCTCATTTAGCCTAACATTAATTTTAACATGGCAATACTATGAATTAATCTTTATGTGCACACGTGTCTTTGAAAATGTTCAAGTTTAAATTAGTGTACAAAGGAAGGGTGTTCTGGATAATCCTTGCAGAATAGTCATTTCTCTTCTGCCGGAGGTTCATGCTTGCAGTATAGGAGTCACATGTGTTATGTGGGAGGAAGTGCGTCCTACAGAATAGGAGGCTCATCTCTTATGTAGGAGGTGCCAGCAGGAGCCGCCTAGCAGGCCCTTCCTCTGTGGCGCTAGAGAGAAGATGGCTCCCGTTTTGGACAAGCAGCTCCCGGCTGACAACAGTGCCGAGGACGAAGAAGGACAGAGTCTCTGGTGAACTGGACATTTAATTTAATACCTCAATGCTGAACAAAGTTACTGTTATTCACGAAAAGTACACCGGTGGCGGGCTTGTGCTTTGTCACTTTGGGTTTGTTGTCGTCCGTAAGCTATTGCCCGGCTAGCTGGTAGCTAGCTGGCTGCTAGCATCGCCGCTATGGCTAGCAGTAGCCACCAACTGTCTGTTTTATGTCTGTTGTTTGGCTAGCAGTAGCTACCAACGGTCTGTTCTGCCAGCTAACCTCGTTCCAAGGCGTCCTCGGCTCAGGACGGAACGGCTGGAACAGGATGCTACCAGGGAGCGTTAGAGGGCGGGATTTTCACTTCCATGGGTTTACAGGCGATAGGGACTTCCGAAAGAGGGACCTCGATCTCCGTTACATGTTTCGGATATTGTTTTGTCAAAAATGCCCAAAACTCCATACTCAATCTCCTCGTTGTTTTTGTTGTTCTTATTCTTCTCGCTCCATGGACTGTCAACCATATACATAGCGCCTAGTAGTCGAGTACGAGAGCGGAAATAGCTTTGTGGTAGACCGGCTTGTAGCTACAACTCAGGACACTCTACACGGAGGCTAATGTTAGCCTCCCGTCAAGTGTTTCTTAACGTTACGTTAGCCACCTAGTAGCCTGGTGTTTGACAGTTGCTGTTTATATGTCATTTGCTCTGTACTTTTCTTTACCATATAAAATTGTTTTCAACGGAGCGTTTATGTACACATATTCAACTCTTTAAAGCGGCTAACGGTTTACATTGACAAGCTAATGCCTTCTCAGAGGAAGTCGGTAGATCTCTGATCAGATGTCAAGCAGCAATAGTCAAGATCCATTTCTTTAGACACCATTAAGGCATGTTATTCAAAGTTACTTAACCTATGTACTGCATGTGGAGTATGCTAACGTTAACGTTACCCAACCTAGCTGTCAAAAGAAGCTCATACAAAATCAGTGATTTGTATTTTGCATATTAACGAAATACATTCAGACTCTGATTAACGTTGTCAAATAAAATTGCTTTTATTGTTGACTTAATGTTTACTTTTTCTCCTGTCTTGCAGGTCTGAAATACTGAGCGATGTTTCAACTCGTTCTAGTTCCAAGTTGCCATCAGGGAAAAACATACTGGTGTTTGGTATGTGTCAAGTCCTAGTTTGTCACAACTCATGAATACAAAGGAACTGTAAAACATACAAGCAAGGATCAGTAATGACAATCAACTCAGGCTGCGCATTATTACTTTATTGCCACATAAAGTGACGTGTTTTTAACTCTTTTAAACACTTTTCCTATGTTGTAGATGTATTGTCTTTAGTTATTGTTTTGTTTTTTCAGGTGAGGATGGCTCTGGTAAAACATCGCTCATGTCCAAACTCCAAGGGGGCGATCACAACAAGAAAGGCCGTGGTTTGGAATACCTTTATTTAAACGTCCACGATGAAGACCGAGATGGTTAGAGCGACTTTTACAACTCCTTCTTATTACTATGTCCAGAGTTCAATATCGAGTTATTTTGTAAAAGCTATCACTTATGTTATATATGTATGTAAATATATATGCAGACCCGACACGGTGCAATGTGTGGATCTTGGATGGGGACCTGTACCACAAGGGCCTGCTGAAGTTTGCAGTGACAGCCCAGACACTTGCCAACAGCCTGGCTTTGTTTGTGGTGGACATGTCCCGGCCGTGGAGCATCATGGAGTCCCTGCAGAAGTGGGCCAGCGTCCTGCGAGACCACGTGGACAAGCTGAAGGTCTCGCCTGAGCACATGAGGGAGCTGGAGCAGAAGAGTAAGAAGTGCTGAATCTATATTGTCTAGAAGAGTGGTTGTTTTCCATCATTCTGTCCATAGTATCAATGTCCCCCGTGAACATGCGTGAATTGGGCTAGTTTTACTTATGGGTAAGACAAAGTGTTGTTTAGTATGTACAAGTGTTCACAAATGTCTACAATCTAGACAGACAGACATACTTTACGCAATTTCCCTCAGGGATTAATAATCTATCGCTTCTACGTCGGTGATCTTCCACGTCGGTGTCTTTATTGGGATGGCATTCTCCAATGGATGAAGTATGTTTCAGTTCTTAGACTTGTAGTTTGGATTGTCCTTCAAGAATCTCTTGAGTCAAAAGACTTCTAGTGTTACGGTGGCTGAGCAGCCGCGTGGCGTTAGATTTCTTCTCTTCTTTGTGAGTACGGATCCCTCCTCCCTCCATTAGATTGATGGAATGTTTCCTGATTGTGTTGGGTGAAGAATTCCCAACACCTCAGATAATAATACTACATCTCAGGCTGTTGTTAAAACAGGAAGTTATTGAAGGCTTGTTTGTATGACATCATATGACCTTAATTATTCCACCATCTTAAAAAGACAAAAACAACGTTGGCCTGTCGCAATACCAACCTGATCCATCTCAGGCACATCGCCACAGCCGAGGTGTCTTCCAGAGGAGACTCTGGCCTCCACCAGTGTGTGCCGATTTGCAAGAGTAGCGCTTCATTGATCCGGTGCATGGGCAAGATTGACGGTGGTTTTGTTTTTGAAGCTGTTGTGCATGTAGTCCTGGATTTTTCTGGGTCATGCTGCAGAGCCCATGATGCTCAGCTGGGTGTGTAAGCTACAGGCGAGTTCTGCTGATCAATAGCCCTCCATCTCTGTCTGAAGAAGGGCTCTATTGTGCTCTCAAAGGTCCCTGCTTCTTCTCCAATGGTCTGGGGGCATTCTAAAGCAGCTGGCTTCTATGTTTATCTGTGTTGTTTATGGCTATCTGCTTCTGCTAGTGCAACATAAATATGGTTTATACCCGTTCTCCTGTCAGTCCCAATGTGTCGTAAAGACGATGTGAATTTATATAAGATATATATAGAACATATAATGAATGTTATGTTATTGTCGGGAAACTTACAAAATCTGTTGAAAGAGTGATGGTTATGTTTAAGATCATACAAATGAATTCTTCCTCAGCAATGGAAGTAATCAGGCTTGATTCAGCTCTAGAACTACCAGTACCTACCATGTACTGGACAATCACAGTCATGTCTGTGTGTTCATGTTTGTCTTTCACATTGTGGCCTATGTTTGGTGGCTGATCTCTTAAGAAGTAGGAGTAGTGGTGGTAGTAGTATTTTTAATGATAATACTCATTATAACTAACAATGCATACATTTTACAGTGAATAAAATGAAACATCTGTCAATAGATTTGTTGAGTGAAACAGTGTATGATTTTCTCAGCACTGAAGAGGGTCTGCTTCTTCTCATGTTGCCGCTAATCTAAGTGGTCAACTAGACTATTGTAAGACTGCTCAGTTTGTCACTTGTTCTTATCTGCCTGAGCCAACCTTTTGATTACCCCGCCATGGACATGGTGTGTTAAATGTGCCAGCAGTCTGTAGTGCCCCTGATATATGGCTGCTCCTCACTGATGATGTCACCAGTTTGCAGAGTGCACAGTGTGTGGTTGCGAGAGAGAGACAGTTATAGGAGAGTTAGAGATATGTGTGGCCCTTGTCCAGCTGGTCTTGCAGGCATCTTGCATCATAGTTCCCTCCTCCAACAGTGAGGGAGGGGAGAGTACTGAGAGAGAGAAGGAGGGAGGGAGCTGCTGTCATGAAGGAAACAGGTGATTGGCTGGGTGTCTGGACTGTAGCTGGTGGAGTGCAGTCTGTCTGCTGGAATGATCTCAGCTCACTGCTATCCCTGCATGAGCTTCTCTCTCCTCAGGGCTTATGTACCCATGTTGCCATCAACACCACAGTGTGTTTTGACCCAGTACACTGATTTTACCCATCTAGCTGCTAGCCTCCAACTTGTGGCCAGTGCAGGAGAATGTATTCAAAGTGTTTGTTTTGTGAAATGTGTGTACACATTCAAGTCATCTAACCTATACTTTGACCTAACTACTCTGCGACCGAAGCTTAAGCACACAATGACTCTTTTAATACCACCAAACAATAAAAAACCAACTCATTAGTCCTCATCCATACTGATGGCATCTCTCAGGATTTTTATTTAGTTTAACCCGTAAGAGCCCAGACCCAGTTCTGCGTTTTTTTCTAAAATACGACCACTTAATCTGTGATGTGACATAAACATTACATTGGGCGTTTATGGTAAATCTATTGCTTATTTGAAAATAACTTTTTTCTGCTTAGTACCACAAATTTGCCTTTTGATTTGCATTTCCACGACATATATTAAATGTATGACTTTAGTAATGCTGTTTAAACTACTTTTTTCAGATTTGCTTGTTTGTAACAAAATATGCAAACTGGATGAATATAAGTAACACTGCCTCTTTGGGGAAGTCATATCCTGGGACAGTCACATGACTGACATCACAACCGCACCAAAATGTGTAGTATCACTTAGTAGTCACTTAGGCACTTAACAACTCAAGCACAAAGCAAGAAAGATTGGAGGACATTTAGTGTTACACTTGTGTCACCATGGGTTCTATGGGTCTCAAACCGTCTCAGAAGATGTCATCACTTTGTGAATGGAAGGCCTGGCCACTGCCATACAGCCCTTTCTGTAATCCACAGTCCTCTCAGCTGGATCTGCACTCACTCACCAACACCCCTGTTGACTAGCTCTAGTTCTATGCTTCAATTGTGAAACAAAATACTTCCTGAAAGCAAACCATTCGATATTGTTTTTTTGTTTTTGTTTTTTAACAAAATCAAGGTCAGGGGGAGGAAAATGTTTACAACTTTACTGTCTTTTTGTGGGGTCAAAGTTGAGTTCTGAAGCACAATATGTAATGTGTTAACATGTCATTTGGCAGCAGGACATCGTTGGTAGAACCAGTGGGTGACATCATACGTCTGGGTGGTGACACAATGTTTTTATTTTCAAAATGTGCATCATCAAATGGCTGCAGATATTTAGCAGTGAGCATCTCCTGCAACCCTGTGTGCATGTCAGGCGATCTCCTGTTAAGAACGTTGTTTAAAAACTGCACTTAATGCTACAGATGAGCTGGTGGTTGCCGCTCATGACTTCATTGTTGCATACATGTTCTGTTTGCCTGAGTCATCGTGAAACAAATCCAAATATGTGAAGCGTTTGAGTCCTCTTTGAGTTTTACATACAGTACTTGTTTTCATGCTTTCCTGCCTCTGCTCTTGTTCTGGTCACTTTTTTACTGTATTAACAGCAATGAAATGTTTCACCTTTTTCTGACCAATGTACTTTTTGTAATGCAAGCGTCTGCTAAAGGCCCTAAATGCAAATGTCTAAATGTTAATGCTCTTGCTTGCCCCCTAGTGATGAAAGCCTTCCAGGACTACACAGAGCCAGAGGATGTGACTCAGGCATCGCCACAGAGACGAGCCCCAGCAGCCAGTGATGAAGAGGACGTTGTGCTACCGCTAGGAGAGAACACACTCACACACAACCTGGGCATCCCCGTACTAATAGTCTGCTCAAAGGTGAGTGGAGGGCGAGCCTTTCATGGCTGGAAGGTGTAGAGTGCTGCTGTTGTCCAACAAGAAAACTCCACACTTAATGAATTAAATGTATTGTTGCTTACTGTTGCGGAATCTATCATTACGATCACATGTTGGATGTACGATCATGTCTTGCGTGTTTCCTGTGTTTTGCTAATTAGTGTGTAAGGGAGGTATAAGAATAGCAATGTTGCAACAGTGTGGGGATTTAGAGACTAACTTTTTTGCAAGCCTGGCTACAGTGGGGTGGACTGCCTCATGCTGGGGTAGACTGCCTCATGCTGGGGTAGACTGCCTCATGCTGGGGCAGACTGCCTCATGCTGGGGCAGACTGCCTCATGATGGGGCAGACTGCCTCATCCTGGGGCAGACTGCCTCATGCTGGGGTAGACTGCCTCATGCTGCTCCCTTCCAGGGGTTTGTCTCAGAGTTAGGCCCTGGCGTTTGGAGATGAATGTTGAGCTCCTTCTCAATTTCCTCTCTGCTTGACTGCTGCTGCTACCTTCTTAAAGTTGTTGGCCAAACATCTCTTTGCCTTCCTATTAGCAAGGCACTGGCTCAGCAGCTGAATGAATCGAGCCCTGCTCCTTCTGCCGTTGAGCCTCCAGCCTCTGGCTTTGCGACAGCTCTCTTCATGTGGTCCAGCTCTCCTCTCTCATACATGGTGCAGCGGGGTCGAGGGGAGCCCTGTCCACATGGTCCTCCCTGGTAATGGTCCTCATCATTTAGGGATTGGAGGATTACCTCTTTGGTGGCAGTTGTGAGGGGTGAGCCCACTCAATGAAAGTCACAACCCTGCCTTTAAAAAGGGGACACTTCTTCCTCTCTGTACAAGGTATCCATCAATGTAGGTTTCAATGCCTTGTTCCTGTCAGGCTAAGACCGTCTTGTCTACATGGAGGACCCGTGTCAGAGCTTTCTCCTGCTCCTTGACTCTTATCAATCAATTGTTTCAAGACCCCCATCTAGTAGGGGTTTCTGTGATCAATTGATTAACGGTCCATCCCAGCTCTGCTTGAGCCTTAGACAGTTTGCATCTTCCATGAATTAGACACTCAGACACGGACTACAGGTTTAAATTGTGCTAGTTTCACATGTGCTCTGGACTGCACAGGGACCAGTCGTGGTCACTGTGGCTCGGCCACATATTGGATGTCGTCTACTTTGGTCATTAATCATATATACCGGGCAACTCGCCAACACTCAGGGTTGTACCACTTTCCTGAACCCTTCTCCTCAACATTGAGGACATTTGTCTGAATATGTAATAATAATTAGATACCCCGATGGCATCATCTCCTTCCATCTCTAATGATGTTCATAGGGAGTGCCCCCCGCACTCCAACACACTGGCCTTTCTTCTCCTGAGCCTTCATTGTCTCTTTGTACTTCATGTACTTCCCCTGCAGGCGCTAGGAGAGCTTTGTCATGTTCTCATCCCATGTGGCGGCTGCTCTATGGTAGGGCTGGGTGATGTAGCTAACAATAAAATTGCAATATGTTTAGGCGTGTGCGTGCGCGTGCGTGCGCGTGCGTGTGTGTGTGTATAATCTAGATGGATGGATCTATATCTCCTCTTAATGCTTGATTGAACTCTTTGTATGCATCAATCACAGCAGTATGATGACTCTAGTAGTCCTGCAATGTACGGCAGCTTTCAAACGTTGTTGATGATGTTTATTAGTGGTTTCTATTAGAACAGTTTGAAAACTCAAAAAGGGGTAAATCTTAAACAAGAGTTAAATTTGATGTTTAAGTGATGCATTTCATGTACAACATGGCTCTTCATAGCACTCTTATACAACAACAACGATACACAAAAGTACCTCAAAGGTGCCGTGGGTCGTAACACACACCCCACCTTCCTAGAACTCAGCCCAAAACGCTGTTATCAAATGTTTTATCTCATGGTGTTTGAATTCCAACTGATACTGTGGATTCCCATTCACTTTGTGAAGCGCATATTGCTGTGGACCAGAAGTCTGCAGTGTGTGGCCCTGTCTCCTGAGCTAGATGGATGAAGGGGAAAGCCCCCAGAGAGCCAGAGAGAAACGCAAAGCCAGGGTCATGCCAACGGCAAAGGATTACGCGACAATTTGTACTTGATGTTGCCGCTAGTCATTTAATCCTTCCCATGTAGAAGGAGCCCCGATACATCAAGTATACTCAATATGTTGGCCATCCCTAGTCTGTCGCAAACTCTCCAAAGGTCCGTCTTTTGATTGGTGTCAGACTTCTTAAACCCGAAGCTCCCTACGCATCCCAGGTTACAGGTCTTGTTGTTTCTAAGGCACTGTGGTTCAGAGCCTTCTCCTTCATGCTCTTCTGTAGTGTTGTGTTCACAGGGCTGGCGTTGTGTTGAGGGGCTGAAGGGCTGATGCTCTTCACTAGGCCCCAGGCGGGCAGCACGCAGTCATCAGCAGAGCTTCACATGGTGGAGAGACTTCCAGCTTAGTTTAGAAAGTCTGTGGTTGTTGATCTCTAGAGCTTCAGATCAAGTATTTGTCTTGGCTAACCACATTTATTGTTAATTATATATTAAGTCATTAATGGAAAACATTACAACAAGGGAATGCACAAAGCAACACTATTGTATTAATAAACCATAATGCCATTGCATTTACTGGACAATAGTTATATGTATAATATATACAATATGTTTTTTCAATCATCTATATTTGTGCCATTATTGTACATTTGTCTACTCCAGGAATAAAATCCACATAGCACCTGCAACTCTTTGTACCACCAGAAGCAGGCATGCCACCAGTTGAAGATCACTGCACTAGAATATCCTGCCACCCTTCCATCCTTCCTGTTCTATCATATGTTGAGTATGAGTCAAAGGTTCATTCAATGCATACTGCTTGATACAATATGTAATAAAGGTCAAAGGTTACTGGGCATGCTGCCTTTCCTCATTGGATTGACCTTCAGGTTCCTCCCGTGTGTCCTGTTGTCAAGCTACATCCATAGCAACACACTGGATTCGGGGCAGCTGCGTGACTTGTCAGGAAGGTGCTCCAGTAGTGGCACTGTGTTCAGTGTGTCTGACGCTGCTGAGCCCCTTCACTCTCGTCTCTGGTCTGCTATTGCTAGGATGTTCACTGTTATTGCAGAACCCTTTTAAGGGTCTGTTTTTGATGTGGTGGTTTGGAGGTTAATGTTTGGGTGTAGTCCCCATGGCTGTCTGCCCTGTAGGCATCTTTTCCCATGAGCATGTGACCCAATCAAATAAAAAAAGATTTTGGTGATGAAGAGATTACATGTCCCTCCCTTCGTCTTCAGGCTACAGTTTGAAGTGTCATACCAACTGACCCACTTGCATGGCCCTCCATCTTTTTTTAGGCAGTGATGTGTGCGCTTCTGGTGTGGTGGCTGCTCACCGTCGCCATCTTGTGGTCACCAGGAGAAGACTTCTTTGTTCTATTAAAGTGATGGTTCGGAGTAAAATTCACCCTGAGGTAATTTCCACCAATAATCCAGCCAAATACCCCTCAGATGCA
>JAOPUI010000030.1:12676413-12690192 GCA_027123135.1 Urophycis floridana
GCACGCGCGCACACACTCAGACTCACACACACACACACACACACACACACACACACACACACACACACACACACACACACATACTCAGCACATGCACACACAGCATTTCAAACAGTTAGGAGATCTATTTGTCTCTGTTGTGAAACATCATTATTGAGATGTAAGAGCACAAAGTGGTCAGCACAACACAGTCTTGTTTTCTGATGTCAAGTTGAAGAGGTTGGAGAAGTTTCAGTGTTTGTATCATTGCATCATTACATCTGGTTGTCTTTGTTCCATATGAATCAAAGACATTTAGCCATTAGTCTGTTTAGTAATGAATACAAGGTGTAAAGCTGGAGAGAAGTTGGATCCTTCCATATTTGTATTATTAAGTGTTGAAATGAAATTGAGTCTTAATTGAGTCTTAATTATGAGTCTTCTTTCTCTATAATACATTATACTTTGTCATTTCAGGATGAAAACAGGCCTTATGAGTCTTCTTTCTCTGTCATTTCAGGATGAAAACAGGCCTTATGAGTCTTCTTTCTCTGTCATTTCAGGATGAAAACAGGCCTTATGAGTATTCTTTCTCTATAATACATTATACTTTGTCATTTCAGGATGAAAACAGGCCATGGATACCAGGGCTGGACCTTCAACCTCAAAGGGAAGAATGTGAACTCATTGTTCTGAACCCATGGAGACCCAGGAGTCCAGGGTTGTCCCGGGTCAAGAGGGACTGGATCATTCCTCCCATCCGGGTGCTAGAGAACAGCAAACACGTTCCTGAAGACTTAGTCCAGGTATGATGGCCACCATAGACCAAGCAGGGCTTGACACTCCAAACCTTTCTATTACGAAATCTGACTTTGGTATCAAACCAACAATCCATGATGTAACAGGCCAGAGGTACAACAGAGTTACTGTGTACTGACTGTATGAATGATCTATTAGTAATGGTTGAGTGGAAATCTTTGTAAAAAAAAATTTTAACCCAACAGCCCTCCTCTCATGTATGTCCCTCTAGATTAAGTCGGATAAGATCTTCACTAGCCAGGTCATCTACAAGCTGGAGGGGCCTGGTGTGGACCAGGAGCCTAAAAACCTGTTTGAAATTGACGATAGGACCGGATTTATCCGGAGCAAGCAGCCGCTTGACAGAGAGAAGCACAAAAGTTTCAAGGTGAAAAGACCTGAGAACTAAAGTCTGATGAAAACACTTCTAAAAACAGCTTGGACATCAGTTATTGGAAAGCTACTCTTGGAAACCATTGGCTATGGTCTGACGACAATTTACCTCTGACCACAGCCAGCATCAGCTGGTCATTGTTTTCTATATCTTTTGTATGTTTCAGGTCCAGACGACGATTTGGCAAGTCTCTATAAACACATTTCAAAGCTAATAAAATTTTGAATCATCGTCAGATGATAGCTGATGGGTTCCAAGATTGTTGCTCTCCACACATACTGTTTACCTGCACGCCACTAACACATGCTCAAATGTGATTGGTCAATACTGATCCGCCTACTAACGGACAAACGAAAGCCAGAATGCTTCCGATCTTGTCCCCTTGCCAACATATTCTGCAATCCACAGTTTATTTTTTTGTTATTTGTTTAATCACAGTTTATTACCTCAGTAGTAGTACTAAACTCAGATGGGACTTGTGTAAATGGAACTAACGTGAAAACCACCTTGAAGACAAACTCCTAGAGGAGCACACTAGTGCAAAACAACTTTCCATGTCCTGCTAGCCACGTGCTAGCAGGACGTGGAGGTGTTTTCATCTCCTGCTTCCAACCGACATCTCAGGCCAGTTAGCGAGGTCAGAGGTTGATCTGTTTGGCTTGTAATGGCCGACCAGGGAGACACTTCTCTGCCATGTGGTGCAAACATCTGGAATGTTCCTACAAGCACATGTAGCATATGTTTTGGAAACCATGTGCTTATGGCACAGATGGCCCAATAGACAGAGAGACAGATAAAATCATAGGAAATTAGTATGTATGTCTAAAAATAAAAATACAAATGTCTTTGTGTTTGTTTTACAATAATGTGAACGTTTAAACATGTGATTCTAATTCACTGTGTTTCTGCCGATGTGTGTATGTTTGTGTCTTGCGTGTGCATGTGTGTGTGTGCGTGCTTGTGTAGTTGAAAGCCTTCGCCCTGTCTACAAGCGGACAGAGGTTGGAGAACCCGACCATCATAGAGATCATGGTTCTGGACCAGAACGACAACAGACCCTCCTTCATCAAGAACCAGTTCACTGGCTCTGTGTCCGAGTTCTCCGTGCCAGGTACGGGATCGCAGCAAGACCTCTAGCTGGACCGTGTTCACTCTGTGATGTCTGGCTCTCTCCCTTAGGTGTATTGGGGACTCCAACCCAATATAATTAACCATACCTTACCTAACCTTACCTTAAATGACTTAACTTAGTCTTCACTTATCATCCTTACTTAACCATCTTACCTTGTTTAGTAGAGTGGAGGTTGCTTGTAGAATTCAAGCATTTCATGGCCATTAATGACTTCTATTGTTCTCACGCATATGATGAATTAACTGGAAACTTACTTTACTTGTCTTACTTAATTTAACCTTACACTTCTCGACTGAGCCGTACCTTACCTTAGCTGACCATATCAAACCCTAACCATATGATCTCACACCTTTCTAACCTCACGTCAGCTTACCTCAGCCTACCATACAACCTCTGACCTCAGGCCCATAACCTTCCCTGCCAACAGGAACATCTGTGATGTCGGTATGGGCCACAGATGCGGACGACCCCTCCACGGACAACGCTATCCTCAGCTACTCCATCGTTGGCCAGGAGAGCGAACCCAGCAATGCCGTCACCAAAGTCATGTTCGGCATCAACAACGAGACGGGCGCCATCTATACGCGAGACGTGGGCTTGGACCGGGAGGTGAACATCACGTCTCACACAGTATAGTGGTTAGAGAGGGTTCCTACCCCAGAGGGGTGCAGGAGCCAGCTCCAGGGAATACTTTGAATTTGTTTTCTTTTGTTATACCTATAAAAGTAAAATGATGATGTTAAATATTGATAATCTTGTTTTCTAGTTTGATTTGAGAAGTAGATATTACTAGTTAGCTGCTGATCAATAAAGGACCAGGAATAGAAATTGGCCGAAAATATTGTTAGGCTACAAAATATATTAGTCTCTAATAACTGTGTTGTGTCCCAGGTAGTGAAGAGCTTCAGACTGAAGCTGCAGGTGGGTGACATGTCTGGCATGGGACTGACCAGCGAGAGCGTGGCCATCATACAAGTGACTGACATCAATAACCATGCCCCCCAGTTCAGCCCCAGCATGGTGAGTTCTTACACCCTGCACCTGTCCTCCACATCCACCTCTCCTACCTGTCCTCACATCCACCTCTCCTACCTGTCCTCACATCCACCTCTCCTACCTGTCCTCCACATCCACCTCTCCTACCTGTCCTATTGCCATGCATGGTCAAATCGGTCCTGTGTTGTGTATGTCTTGAGTGTGTATGATTTTTGGTGTATTGTGTATGTTGTGTGTGTGTGTGTGTGTGTGTGTGTGTTGGTGGTATCATTTTGTGTGTGTGGGATGTGTTGTTTTTTGTGTACTCTGTGACCTGTGAATGCTGTGTATATTGGGGTATTGTGTGGTGTGTCTAATGCATTGCAGGTTGAGTTGTGTGTGTGTGTGTCCTTTCAATATGATGGGTAATATTTTGTGTGCTGTGTCTAATGTGTATCTATTGTGTTGTGTGTGTCTGTTCGTTTGTACATAGTGTTTGTATCTGATGTGCATGTTGTGTGTGTTGTTTCTAACGTGGTGTGTATTGTGTTGTGTTTGTATCTGATGTGCATGTTGTGTGTGTTGTTTCTAACGTGTGTATTGTGTTGTGTTTGCTGTGTGTGTACAGTACCAGGTGTCCGGGGTGGAGAACAGGAAGGACTACGAGCTGTGTCGCGTCAACACAACTGACCGAGACGAGCCCGGCACCGGCAACTGGGAGACCGAGTACACCATCGCCCGCGGCAACGCCGACGGGCACTTCGTCATCCACACGGACCCGGTCAGCAACCAGGGCGTGGTGACGGTGGTGAAGGTACGGTGTGCTGATCAAATAGCTGAGAATGCATTTTTGTTTTTTGCCAGGATGTTAGAATGCTAGCGATGACATTCACTTCGTCCACCGTTCTAAATGGTGTTGGGCTAATGTTGGGCTATATTTATTGCAAAGAGCTGCGAATCACTGCTCACGTGTGTCGTTCCTTTCATAACTCTCATTTAACTCTCATAAAAAAGCATGAGCTTTTTTACGGTCAGACTTAAAGGTGTTATATGTAACATTATGACGCC
The DNA here is from genome assembly GCA_027123135.1 of Urophycis floridana. Classification (NCBI taxonomy): domain Eukaryota; kingdom Metazoa; phylum Chordata; class Actinopteri; order Gadiformes; family Phycidae; genus Urophycis; species Urophycis floridana. The sequence goes on from JAOPUI010000030.1 coordinate 12,680,760, forward strand.
AAGCGTTTGAAACGGGTACTGCAGTCCAAATCACACCGCCTATTCCGGAACAGACCCAAAGCTCAAAATGGTTGTCAGGTTGAAAACACTGAACAAACATGAGTGCCAGGAGAGCCAAGCACAACATGAATCTTTCTGGGCTCGACGCTGTTTCCTTCAAATGCAACTCCAAGAGTTACCCTCATTTTAGTTCTGGTCATGGAGCTTTTCAAACAAGGATTAGTCTTTCTAGGTCAGGTCAAATCTAATACAATTTCAGTTGATTCAGTTCATTTGTGTCCCTCCATGGCTGCAGCATGCTCTGTTTGTGTGCCAATTTGTTTCATATCTGGCAACCCGGAATATAGTGAATGATAACAGACAGATGAAAAACAAAAGCTATTTTTCAAAGGACAACAGGCTGCAGCATTGATGGAGAAACAATCCTTAATCTGTGATGTTATATCATGGTCATTTTATGATTGAATAAAGTACAGCTCCATTACCTTGTATGAGATTACTTATCGAAACTCTATTCAATAGATACAAATACTTAACAGTTCAACTGTTGCTCTTGCAGTCGATTGCTATTGGTTTTCTCTACTTTCACAAATATTATTTGTATTTTCCTTGGACAGCCTCTGGATTTTGAGAACCAATCAGAATACACCCTCGTTCTCACTGTGGCCAATCGGAATCCGCTCAGTTCCAAGGCCCCTAGCTCTCCTGTGAGCAGCGCTACGGTTGTGGTGACCGTGGTGAACGAAAATGAGGCACCGCGCTTCAGAGAAGACCCCATCCAAATCCTGGTCCCGGAGTCCGTTGTTCCAGGAACCATCCTGAAAACCAACTTGGCCTACGACCCGGACCAGGCGGGGCTGAGGTAGCATCCAGCTGTTAGCCCTCTATCCTCTAGACTGTTATTAAATCAAGTCAAGCCCACTGCATGTGTACAGCGTTTATAATCCCAGTTCTAGTGGCTTCACAGGTGCTTCACAGGTCACATGACGTCTCCTGGGCCCTGTAAAGAAGGAACAATGCTGAGCTCTAACCTCAGCATCACAGTCTACCTGTAGACATTCTAGAGCAGATTGATTTACACTCACAAGTGTAAGGCAAACGTTAGTGAATTCAACACTCCATCGAAATGTATTGACAACTGGAATAATTGAATGCTTGAAATTAGATGGAGTGTTGAATTCACTAACTTTTTCCTTACACTTGTGAGCTTTGAAGAGGACTTTTACAAACTTATCCGGAAAGACGGAAGAGACGTCGACGCAGCGGTAGCCTTAGCAACAATAACAATCCATGCATTATTAGTGGGGTAATTTACGACATATACACATTGTACCAGACACTCCAATACTAAGCCATTTGGCTGATACCCCTAAACTTGATAAATATTGACCATCGCTAAAAATGCATCTGAGGGGGTATTTGGCTGGATTATTGGTGGAAATTACCTCAGGGTGAATTTTACTCCGAACCATCACTTTAAACACCTGGAAAAGGTCCACGAAAATGTCAAGCTAGTGGCGAAAGCAGACCGCGATGACACGGATTCCCCCACGCCACCAAAACAACAAAAACTGGATTTTGGTACATTTGCCAATGCATTGAGTGAAGACGACCTGAAGAAACTGTTCACTGGGTACATCGTAGATGACATGTTGCCCCTGTCCACTGTTGACTCTCCGTCTGTTGACTGTCTGTCTGTCTGTCTGTCTGTCTGTCTGTTTGTCTGTCTGACTCAACCTCGTTCCGATCTGGACATAGCTGCCTAATGTGGTTAGAGTAGGAGACATTATATTTCATGTGGTTATTGTCTAAGAATGTATCTGTGACAAGAATGATTGGTTGCACTTTGAATGTTTAAAAAGTCAGAGACTGCCACTTTATTTTGTTTTATAGACTACAAGTCTACAGTATAATATATCTATGTCAGACTCAGGTATATGTCAGGTTTTGTTGGTTACACAGTGAAAAAGTTTACAAAGTCAGAGAGACTGCTGCTGTATTTTTTATTTTATTTTATATAGGCTACACTATAAGCTGTTTGTGACCGTCTGTCAGGTCACAAAGGTCACCTAATTACGCACAGCGCGAGGCCTACTAATTAGGTGACCTTTCCAGCTGGGTACTGTTAAACACGCAGCTGTGTGAACCTTATCGACGGCTCCGCTTCGTGCCCCTAGCGATAACGTTTGATTCGCTTGTAAGACTCGCCTTTGAGATATACAGTATTTCTGAAATTACATTATTATTATTCACACCGAAATGTGAAATTAATGGAAGCTAAACGACTGAACCTCGACTGTATTACAAAGGTCTACTTCCGTATGGCCATGCTTTATATTTATATTTTTTGTAAACTTTGTACTTTGTTAGATATTTGCGATTTAAAAACTAGCTAACTGCTTTCCAGCTCAGGCAGACTCAACTGAATTCAACTCAACAATCACGGGCATTCCTATGCACAAGTAATTCCTCGCATGGAATTACATTTTCTAGTTATACATATTACCATAACACATATCACCCTTGACATAGTGAGCCTCAGTTCACTGACAGTGAAACAGGTTTCATCTTCTTATGGAAGAAAAACCACACTTTCTTTTCTGAATTCATGCCGCTGTGATGTCAAGGTTTTCCCTGTGCTGTACCATGGGAGTGTGCTCACTGTTTGGGGCTCACTACAATGCTCACATCATCACTTCAACCTGAGACTGCGCAGGGACATATATATAGACATAGACAAAGACATACAGTATACAACTGTAACACCAATTTCCTCCAAAGCATCACCAACAACAGAGGGAGAGGATAGAAAGTCGCACCCACTAATTTCCCCAACACCATCACTATCATTTGATCACCTGATGATGGATTTTGTAGCACACAAAGTGAGGAAAATAGATATTGTTTAGTAATAGTAGACATGTTCCCCAAATAGGTTGAGGTGTTTCCCACCAAAGCAGCGGACTCAGGAGCATCACCAAGACCTTGCTTACAGAAATCATCCCGAGATTGGAATCCCAAGGAAATTGTCCAGTGACAATGGCTCACAATTTGTTCACCAAGCCATTTAACAGTTGTCTCAGTATGTAGAAATTGACCACCCCAGGAGGAGTCAAAAATTATTCACATGTTCCATTGATTGGTGCAATAGGTACGGGGGTATCATATATGACTCCTCCCGTTCTAAGTGGAATAGATTTTTTTCTGCATTCCAAGTAATAACATGTAAGTCTGTATGGTAACCCTGCATGCAAGTTATGACCACACCTTCCCAGCAATTACGGTATTGAAACAAGATTAAGATGTGAAAATGGCTGACATCTTAGGCTCAGAAACATTACCAAAGGTACGTTATATGACAATGAGACAACTTTAAACTTTAACAATGAATAAAACAAAAAATGGTTTCACTTTTTAATGACAAGTGGTTTTGCATTTAGAGTATTCTATCTTTGTTTTTTTGTTTCACTGTTAGCAGGCTAGACTGTAAGTAGGCTATCCCTCTATGAATGCAATCAGAGGATGTAAATAATTTGAGAAACGTACATCTGTGAGTCTAGTTTGGCAGTATCTTGCTGAACAAGGAAGTTAAGCCAAGGCAGAAGTATATTGCTGCCATGTCTTTTGGCACAAGAGTTTCAGCAAGACAGTTTGATGATGGCTTTGATGATGGGCTTGGGCGCAGACCCTCCTTAAAAATGACATGCACCAGAACTGTAATGTGTGTTGATCAAATGAGCTATTGCCAAAGCTGAAGGCTGGTGTCTCCAAGACACTAAAGGACAGCATGCAGGCATCTGTCATTCCTTTGAGTCTTGATGGACTGTTATGTATTCTAGGCATCAAGTACTACTCTGTGGAATATCTGGCCCCATCTGCAATCATTGGAATGCCATATAATGCCCTTGAAACTAATTCAGTTCATAAAACCAATTTGCTAGGCCATAAAACCCCCATCACGTTGTTAAGAAGTCTTATGTGGTCATGGTTTGGTGAAACCAGAGGATGCTTGACAGGTCATGTAGAACAGACTCGAGGTTCCTTGACACCTCTACTCCATACACATACGAGGGGTTAGGCCTGGTCTTGTCATGTACGAGACAGGAGAACCAGATGCGTTTCACAAACACCAGAAGGTTTCTTTATTGATTAAGGGGAAAGGGGATGGGGAGAGTGAGAGTCTGAGTGGAGCGAGCAGCAGCAGACACCGGCACAGGCTGGAGCTGGGGTTGGCAGGCACAGACAGGAGCAGGAGAGTACTCATTGTCGGGTCAAACGGGTTGGGTCAATCAGGTTGGATTAAGCACGGAAATCAGTTGAGGAAGGCCAACGAACAGGAACACGCTGAATCGCAGACGAACTGACACTGAATGTCTGGAGGCCTGTGCCTTAAATACGCACACACAGAGCAGCTGGTAACAAGATGCAGGTGGCAGTGATTAGGATCAATGAACAGGTGAGCTTCCTGATAGGTTAGAGTGTGAGGGGGGTGTGGCAGCAGGCAGAGTGTGGTGGAATGTTACCAAATTAGTGGAGCAGGGAGCAGACTCATGACAGAACCCCCCCCCCTCAAGGGACGGCCCCAGAAGTCCCAAGAACAGAGCCACCAAGCAGGGCGGGTGGAGGGGGGAACCGGAGGAGGGTGAGAATTCCTCCGACCTGTCAGTGTCCATGGCCTCATCCCCAGAGGGCCCCGGTTCCATCACATCATCGCCGGTGGAGAATTCATCATCCGACGGCACCGGATCAGGTTCAGAGTCAGAATCAGGGGCAGGTGCAGGCACAGGATCGGGTTCAGAGTCAGGTGTAGTCACAGGATTGGGCAGAGGGCAAGCTGGCTGGACAGACCTGCGTCAGGAACCCCTTGGTCGACCCCTCCGGATGGAAGGCTGGTCTGGATGGAGGCGGTGGAAGTCAGAGATGAGGGTCGGGTCTACAATCCTCCCAGCTGGGACCCACATCCTCTCCTCAGGACCGTATCACCCCCAATCTACTGGATATTGGAGACCCCTGCCCCACCGACGTGACTTGAGCAGACGGCGAACAGTGTAGACAGGGCCCCCCTCGACGAGGCGAGGAGGAGGAGGCGGTGCTGTGTTTGGGACCAGAGGGCTTTCATGGACCGGCTTCAGTTTATAGACATGGAATGTTGGGTGTACTCTCATAGACCTGGGCAGTCGGAGCCGGAGAGCAGATGGGCTGATGACCTTCAGTATAGGAAATGGGCCAATGTATCTGAGCGGCAGCTTACGTGATTCCACTCGGAGTGGCAGGTCCCGGGCTGAGAGCCATACCTTCTGGCCCACTCGGTACATAAGGGCTGGGGTCCTTCGTCGGTTGGCCCCAATGGCATAACTGGCAACAGACTTGAGGAGGGTGGCACGTGCTCAGGACCAGGTCCGGCAACAGCGACGGACACAGGCAAGGGCAGAAGGGCAGGAAGCGTCTCTCTCCTGACTGTCGAACAGAGGTGGTTGGTAGCCAAAGACACAGTGGAAGGGAGACAGGCCAGTGGCGGAACTTGGGAGGGAGTTGTGGGCATGTTACACCCACAGCAGATGTTGAGCCCACAACCGAGGGCTGTAGGAAGTCATGCAGCGAAGGGATTTCTCCAGCTCCTGAGCCGCTCTGACTGCCCGTTAGACTGAGGGTGAAAGCCTGATGTGAGACCTGCAGTGGCCCCCAGGAGGTGGCAGAACTCCTTCCAGAAGGAAGACACAAACTGCGGACCCCGGTCAGATACAACATCCTTCGGTAGTCCGTGAATCCGTAACACCTGCTCCATAACCACCTGTGCAGTCTCCTTAGCAGAGGGCAATTTTGGCAGTGGGACAAAGTGGGCCATCTTGCTGAACCTGTCCACGATTGTGAGGATGACAGTGTTTCCGTCAGATGGAGGGAGCACACAAATCCAGTGACAGGTGGGACCAGGGTCGCTTGGGGACTGGCAGGGGCTGGAGTAAACCAGCTGGGGGACGGCTGGTGGTCTTGTTCTGGTTACAGGTGGGGCAGGCTCTCACAAAGTCTTGGACATCTCTCCTCAGTGATGGCCACCAGAACCGCTGGGAGAGCAGATGAATGGTACGTGTGACACCGGGATGACAAGCAAGGTGAGAGTCATGACCCCACTGGAGACCTCAGATTTCCAGGAACAAAGAGACGGTCAGTGGGGTAAGTGCTGGGGCCAGGCTGATCTCGGGTAGCCGCTCTAACCTGCTCCTCAATGTCCCAGGTCAGAGTATCAACTACACAGGAGTTCCGGGGAATGGTCTTGGGGTCCTCCACTGGTGCTTCGGCCTTCTGGAACACATGGGAGAGGGCATCGGGCTTTGCGTTGCATGAACCAGGGCGGTAAGAGAGGATGAAATTGAACCATGTGAAAAAGAGCACCGGGACTGACGCAAGTTCAACCTCCTGGCTGTTTGTATGTATTCCAGGTTCTTTTGGTCCATCCAGACCAGAAACGGAACAGTTGAGCCCTCAAGCCAGTGTCGCCATTTCTCCAGAGCAAGTTTCACAGCCAGCAGCTCGCGGTTCCCAATGTCATAATTTTGTTCTGCCGGGGACAGTCTGTGAGAGTAGAAGGCACATGTATGTAGCTTGCCATCTGATGCTGCACGCTGGGAGAGTACTGCCCCGACCCCCACGTCTGATGCATCCACCTCCACCACAAACTCTCACTCAGGGTCAGGCATTTGGAGGATGGGGGCAGAGGTGAAGCGTGCCTTCAGTGTCTCGAATGCCTTGTCTGCCGCTGGATTCCACCTAAACGGAAGCTTAGTGCTGGTGAGAGTGGTGAGGGGGAATGCCACTGTGCTGTAATTTCGGACAAACCTCCTTTAAAAGTTGGCGAAGCCCAAGAATTGTTGCAACTTGCAACTTTTCTGCCGTCACCTTTGCAGGGTCCATCTGAATACTCCCCTCTGCCACTATGTACCCCAGGAATGAAAGATCGGGCGTGGAACTCACAATTTTCAGCCTTGACAAAAAGAGAGTTTTCAAGGAGACGGCACAGGACTAGTTGGACGTGATCAATGTGTTCTGACATGGTTTTAGAAAAAATCAAAATATCATCTAAATAAACAAATACAAAAACATTGAGCATGTCTCACAGGATGTCATTCACCAGAGCCTGGAATACTGCGGGGGCGTTGGTGAGGCTGAAAGGCATGACCAGGTACTCATAGTATCCGGTTGGTGTCTTGAATGCTGTCTTCCACTCATCGCCCTCTCTAATGCGAACCAGGTGATATGCGCTCCTAAGGTCCAGTTTAGTGAACACGGTGGCACCCTGGAGAAGCTCAAAAGCAGAAGACATGAGTGGTAGAGGGTAGCAGTTCTTGACAGTGATGTCGTTCAGTCCACGGTGGTCTATGCATGGGCGGAGTGAGCCCTCCTTCTTCCCAACAAAGAAGAATCCAGCTCCAGCAGGTGAGGATGATGGACGGATTTTCCCGGCAGCTAGGGAGTCATTAATGTAATCCTCCATGTCCTTTCTCTCTGGTGCAGACAAGGAGTACAGACGACCTTCTGGTGGTGCGGTGCCGGGCAGAAGGTCTATGGTGCAGTGATATGGCCGGTGAGGGGGCAGAGAGGTGGCTTTGGATTTATTAAAAACATTTTGGAGACCATGGTAATAGGCAGGCACGTTGGAAATTTCGGGGACAGGGCTGGCAGTCTTAGGGTTGGTGGGCACGACAGCCTCCTTCAAGCAGGTCTGGTGGCATCTCCTGCCTCACTCTCGTACCATTCCAGAATGAGAGGTTGACCTGAATGAGAGGTTGACCTGGTGAGCATAGAAGATAGAACTGGATAGATTCCTGGTGATTTCCGGACAGAAGCATGGTTACAGGGGCTGAGATGTGGGTCACTGTGCCGAGTGGATGTCCATCCAGAGCTCGTGGACAAGTGGTGGCGTCCTATGCCCAGCTGCCGGGCGAGCTCCGCATCCATGATGTTGGCCTCAGCTTGAGAGTCGTCAAGGGCGGCCAGTGTATGGGTGGTGTTGGTTAGCAGAAGGCGGATCTGGGGCAAGGGCTTACGAATGGGGGGAGGGTGGAGACACGTTGAGCTCACCCGGATCTCCCCTACACCTGGTGAGCTCTGGCTTTTGCTGGGCAGGAAGCAACTCGATGACCCTCACCCCCGCAGTACAGGCACAGGTTGGATGTAAAGCGCCGCTGGCGCTCTTCAGGAGTGAGGGTAGCACGGCCAATCTCCATGGGCTTGGGCTGGCTTGACTGGGTGGGAGCAGGGACTGGGGAAGGCAGGAAGGCAGAACCTGTGCTCCGACCACGGGTGGCTGGCTGACTCTGGCGTCCCTTCTCTCACCTTCGGGTCTGAATCAGGCGGTCAATGTGGGCTGCCAGCGCAATGGCTTCATCGAGGGTGCTGGGAAGATCATGGGAGACATGCTCATCCTTGATGTAATCCGCCAGGCTGTGATAGAAGGCATCCACCACGGCTTCCATGTTCCAAGAGCTGTGGCTCACCAGGGTTCGGAAGTCAATCGAGTAGTCTGCCACTGTCCGATTGCCTTGACGGATGGTCATGAGTACATGGCATGCTTCAGAGGTGGAAGAGCCCAAGTCGAACACCTTGATCATCTCCTCTGCAAACGCATTGAAGGTGGCACAGGCTGGTGTTTGCCTCTCAAACTCAGCTGCTCTCCAGAGCCGAGCTCGACTGGTCAGGTGGGTGATTACATATCCGACTCTGGCCCCCTCTGTTGCGAAGGTCCGGGGTAGCAGGGATAATTGGACTCTGCAGCTTGTCAGGAATGCTCGCACCTGTTTTGGGTCACCGTCAAATCGTTTGGGGTTTCCGATCATGGGTTCCGGGGTGTCTGGAGCTGAGGACGGTGCCGCCGGAGCGTCGGGGACTGGAGCATTGGGAACTGGAGCATTGGGTTCTGGTAGGAGTGGTGCAGACGGGGTGGGAGCAGACGGAGTTGCCAGGTTGGTGAGTGCCTGGATCACCTGGGCCAGCTGCTGTTGTTGTTGCTGGAGTTGTTGTTGGTGCTGATTGCCAATCTGGATCAACGATGCAACGTCACAGACATCCGGGTGACTTCCCCTTCTGCATGTTGAAGACAGTCCGGCTGGCACCTGGAAGTTTGCTGGGTGTGTTGCTCTTTCATGAAAGGTAGACGTGCACTGCTGCTGATAGCCTATACCAGGGGTGCTCATTACGTCGATCGCGATCGACCAGTCGATCGCCAAGCTACCACTGGTCGATCGCATGACATTTTAAAAAAAACAACTATTAATTTTTTTCTATAGGCTAGAATCCATCCCATCGCTTGATTGACGTACAGGTAAGCCTGTCGGGAGGCAATCACAGTGAACCGCACATGTGCAATAGACAGTGATCAACGCATTACGCATCAACGCACCGATTGTGTTGTGTTGCCGATCATCAAATACGTTCAATA
>JAOPUI010000030.1:12793215-12807417 GCA_027123135.1 Urophycis floridana
CTCTCTCTCTCTCTCTCTCTCTCTCTCTCTCTCTCTCTCTCTCTCTCTCTCTCTCTCTCTCTCTCTCTCTCTCCTTCACTCTGTCTTGATCTCTCTTCCTCTCTCTCGCTCTCTCTTGCTCTTTCCATCCCTCCTCTCTGTAGACATACCTGGTTGGGTCGTTTGGCTGTGCTAGTTTGGCTAAGCCCAGTCATTCCTTTGGATTGGGCTCTAGCCACACAATAGAACGGTTAGCTGGCTACATAGAAAAAAGGCCAGTGCTGTTGTTTTTTGTGCTCCCTCCAGCCCGGTCTCAGGTTGCCAGTCTATTCTTGGCATGACCGGCCTGGCTGGCTCACTGGCTTTCCCTCTGTTATGCTGTCAGAGCAGTTGAAAGCCGCCCGGGCGGATAAAGTTTCAGGTCCATCTGGAAGTGAAATGTCTCTGCTGGGATATAGAGCACCATTCTGTAAGCTCTGCGCAGACATTCCACCCATGCAGGCACACCATCCGTAATTATTCCTGTCTTGTCAGGCCATGTGTCTACCTGAATGACAGCAGGGAATGTGTGCCTTGCATGTATGGGTCGCTTGTGTAGAGTGTGTGTAGAGCTTTGAGTATGAGGGTTAGCATGTATCGTACACAGTTTCCATGGTCATCATTAATCTCAACACAAGGGAGGTTAAATAATCAGTCTTACCATTGTATGTCAAACCCATCTCTTTGTAATGTGTGAAAATAGTCGCTCAATGCACACTACTACTGTACATTTTGGCTAAAGAGACATGTATACAGAGATAATATGGGTATTATATACTATGATTAACAAAGCAGGATGAAAGAACACAAGCACACCTACATTGCCATGTCTGATATGTCAATAACCTACTAGTGCAGAACTATCTTAATCCATATTAAGATCCAGCATTTAGACGTGTCCACATTAGCTTGATGCATATCAATAACTAGCATTTAGACTAGTCCACATACGCTGGTGTCATACCAATAACCAGCATTTAGGTTGGTCTACACAGCTAGCTTGTTTCGGATGAATAGCTTTTTGACTGTTCCACAAGCAATAAGCATCGTTTTGTTTGTCCCTGCTGTAGCCAAGACTGGTTAGCGCAGTAGCCGAGCATGTTGTTTTCATAGCAGTGCTCTGCGATTGGGGAGAAGCGGCCTTATTTCCCTGCGTCTGGTGCCCAGCCTTGTAAACTTAGCCTGGAATAGCTAGCCGAGTAACTTCTGCAATCTGCAAAAAAAAACACATTTGGACTGTTTCTGTGGTTCCTGCTGTCTGAGACTTGCTGGAGGAATGTGTCTAAATGGCAAATGCCAGCGAGTAGCTTAACTATGAGGGAGGGAGGGGGAGAGAGAGAATTAGCTGTAAATGTTTACAGATGTATTTGGAAGTTCATTCCCACCATTCTGACTGTACACACTCATTGTGTGTACTCAAGTCTGTTGCCAACGGAAGCATGACTCATTATATACATTTCCTACCTCTTCCATTGATTTGTGTTGGTTTTTTTGTGACCTTGAGTGGCACTGCTTGTGTTGCTAGTGCGGCTAACATAGTGCAGTACATGCAGACTCTTGTGTCCGTCTGCCAGGGTTTGAGCCTCTCAACTGCAACTGTTTGTCTGTTTTCAGCTTGTATACGTTTCTGTTGTGTGATAATCTAGGGTTGTTGTGGGAGTGTTGCATGTAGGGCTAAAAGAATACTCCTTTGCTATCCTTTGTACACACGGGGTTACCAAGAGTTCCATGCTAGGCGCCCCACTGAGAGTAGGGTCTGGGCGTGTTCAAGGACGACGAGCGGCTGTTGTCGGCTCACACAGCGTTTGCAGCAGGCAGACGACCAGGACCTGATGAGTTGAAACACCCACCAATACATTGTAATAACTGCTCCACCACCAGACCTTTGCTGTCTCTGTGCCCTCCTCTCTTCTCACTTTTAACCACACCCCACTTCTCGACCACTTTTCTTTTTTGGTTTCATTGTATGTGTTTTCTGTGTTAATCTATCCCTTCCATGGGTTTCTGACTTCTCTATCTGTCCCTGTAACCTGTACGTCCACTGAGGTCTTGTGGCTCAGAGCATCATGGGTAGTCACATGGTTACATCATCTCTGTCCTAGTTTGGACAAATAAAACAGCAGTGTTTGCATTTCTGGACCAGACAGCAGTGTGTGTGTCCAAGTAAATTAGTGTGTGTGTGTCCGATGTCTGAGACACAGAGGGCTCTGAAGGGATGCTGCATGAACAGGTGTCTGATGAGCTGTAATGGTATTGATGAAGTTGTATTGATCTAGTTTGGAAGTTGGGAAGTTGTCAGTACGGTGCAGTGGTCTGGTTTATCACACACACAATGGATTAACATGTTTAGCTGATGTCTCTGGATGCATTATAACCGAATCTGACATTAAAAGGTATTGCTTAGTCTGGCTACTTTAATAAGTAATTTGATTTGTGAAAAGAAGAAGTGTTAAGAATCTATGTAATCAATTGTAAATGAAAGTTGCTAAATGTCAGCAGTTTGTTTGCAATGTGTACATTTTTTTCTACCGTCTCGACTCATCTCTCTCCCCGTCTTACTCCATCAATCCATTTCTGTATTCTGTATACTCGTCTCCTGCCCCTTCTCATTTGCTCTTCCCCCTGTTTTCTCCTCACAGAGAAACAGGGTCCAGAGAGGAAGCGCATTAAGAAGGAGCCCAGCAGCACACGGAAGGCGGGCCTGCCCTTTGGGATGGGCATGCCGGGCATCCGGGCCGGCTACCCCCTCTCCGAGCGCCAGCAGGTGGCTCTGCTCATGCAAATGACGGCCGAAGAGTCAGTCAACAGTCCAGGTGCCTGCTTAACATGCATCCATCGTCCCCTGGCCACTCACAGGGACTTGTGTGTGTGTGTGTCTCTGGGAGGGGGTGTATTTGTATGTAGGCGTTGTGGATGTGAGTGGATTGCTCTGTGTCTCTGTGTGTGTATATTTTACACTTACTTACTTAGGGTGTCTGTCTATATGTTTACATCTGGATTCAACCAATTTTGATGACTGTGCCTTTCTTTCACCTAATCTGTTTTCCTATCCTCCCACTCATTAGGAACTTATATTCTCATACATTAGGTATCACAGTTACAATGTGAAAACCTATTGTTAATGTCCGGTTTAGATATTATTTCACATTGTGAATATCTGTTGTTTCTGTACGAAGTATATACTGTTATAATTATGAATATAATTATTATTCCTGAATGGTAACGCCCATATCTCAGCAGTTGCCTGGTAAAAAGTGTTCAAGTTCTCATTTGGCCATTATATATGCATATTCCCGATTAGCAGGTCTCCAAAAATTGGGGGGCGATTTAGCCCATAAGTGGTGCTATAAATTGTCAGAGTTAACTAATCCCTCATTGACAAAAATGTTTTTGCCTCTTGGACCCATAATGTCCGCCTGGATAGATTCTCTGTACGGTGAATATTTCCAAAAGATTTTTCTTCTACACAACCACTGGCCCAAATGACACAGGGTTTGGGGTTCATGGGTCCATGATTTATGGACATGTCTAATCTTAATTTAAAAGGGATTTTTGATTACAACAGATTGCTCCATTGAGGTATGGCAAATATAAAATATGCTAATTAGCTAACATTATTCTATTAGCCGCCACTCTCTTCAGAAGGTAGCAAGAACTTCAAACTTGTAAATCTCATTCCATGATGTCACAGTGTCAATTAAAGTATTTCATCTTAGCATAATGTGCCACTTCGCCTATAGAGGGTGCAAAGTCACACATATATGGTAGCTACTATTAAACCATTGTCTGTGTGGGTGTTTGTGAGTGTATCTGTGTGTGCGTGTTTCTTTTGGGGAGTAGGAAAGGATTTGCCTGCGTGAAAAAGGCAGTTGGGGTGGGGGCTGTGAATACCTGTTGTAACTGCTTGCAGCCCTAGTTCTTAACTTTCTCTCACGCTCTCTCTCATACTGGTTGTCTTCTGACTACAACCCCCTTCCCTCCCTAAACCACAAATGACACTGACTGACTAGCTAACTAGCTAGTGTGTCACCACTTGGCTACAAAGGCTGCATTATGCTGGGATGTGTTTATTCTCAAAAAACGTTGTGAGTGACCATATGCTAACTCTCTCGCTCACTCTCTCCCCTTCCCAGAAGACTTGGGTAGTTCAGGTTAAGCGTGTGCCTTTTAGCACTTGGAAACTATAGATCAACAGACAGATACAAACAGATACAAACACGCCAAGAGCTTGGTTTTAATCTTGTAAATGTGATCAAACCAGCTCAGCCAGTCTCCCCATGTAAACAACACACCACCTGCTTAAGGGTATGCAAGACTACCCTCTACTGGCAATTAGATGGATCAGACACTCGCACTAGCTTGAATTGAATTGAATAGTTTGAATTTCAATTGTGGTTTTAGCTACGGCCACACCAACGTACTCAACTTTTTTTTATTTCCTGTTTGCAGACACGACACCAAAGCACCAGTCACAGTCGAGCCTAGGCCAGAAGGGAACGCCAAACTCGGCATCCAAAACCAAAGACAAGGTGAACAAGCGCAATGAGCGGGGCGAGACGCGACTCCACCGGGCGGCGATCCGTGGCGAGGCACGCCGCATCAAGGAGCTCATTAGCGAGGGGGCCGACGTGAATGTAAAAGACTTTGCAGGTGAGGAGTCAGAGTGATTCATAGGTAGACTATCTGCTGAGACGTCACTCTTACTGATAAACGCACCAATGAGATCCAGGTAAGTGTAATGCTTAGTGATATCCAGATAGAACGGATCTGATTGGAACTGATATCCAGGTGAGGTGTGAAGCACAAGCTGACATCACTTTAACAAGTCAAGTTTTCATTTTCATAATATAACAAATGTACATTATGAGTTGCATAATTAGTCAAGAGAGTTTCAAGTCACTCTTTTGACATTGGTCGGATGTAACGAATTGTAATAGGGGATATCGCCAGGGATGTTTTAAAGATTTGATAAGCGTTTGTGGGAGCACTAAGAAAAAATACAATAAACAATACACAACAACAAAATCAATTTAGCAGCTTCAAACTGAAAATCACCAACATCTTATGTTGAAAATAGAATGAGCTGACTCTTGGTCAGATGTAACACAACCTGTGTGATGGTTGCTGTGTCCAGGCTGGACTGCGCTGCATGAGGCCTGTAACCGTGGTTACTACGACGTAGCCAAGCAGCTGCTGGCTGCGGGGGCAGAGGTCAACACCAAGGGTCTGGACGACGACACCCCGCTACATGATGCGTCCAATAACGGACACTTCAAGGTGAGGCGGAAAACCTCCAGCTTACTGATGATCATGTAGTTTCAGTGAAAATCATAATGACAAACCGTGTCACCTTTGTTCCCCTGAGACATTTAACTATGCTTATAGCCTTGCCTTATATAATATCTACATTCTGTCACATACAACCGTGTTAGGTATTGTATGTATTGGTATATGACCAGCTAGTTATGGAGCTTTGTCCTTTTTTTACTGACTGTTGTGTTCCAGGTGGTGAAGCTCCTTCTGCGGTATGGTGGAGACCCACGGCAGAGTAACCGGCGAGGTGAAACGGCACTCAAGGTGGCCAACTCTCCCACCATGCTCAACCTGTTGCTGGGGAAGGGAACGTACACCTCCAGTGAAGAGAGTTCATCAGGTTTGTCTGCTGTCTCTCTCTCTTCTTCAAGTATCCATGGTGTAATTATTATCCACAGGTAGAATACTGGCATGACCACATGTGTTAAGATCTTGTATCACAGGAAATTGTATGATGTAGACCTTTTCATTGAAACTGTGTTGTTGATTTATATAGTTTACATCTGGCTTTGCCAAAGCAAGACATGGTGGGGCTTTTACTCTGAAGCTAGAATGTCACTTTCTGGAATGTATTCGGCATATGCTAATATTGTCTTCTATTCTCTCATGCTAATATTGTCTTCTATTCTCTCATGCTAATATTGTCTTCTATTCTCTCTATGTCCAGAATCTTCAGAGGAGGAGGACGCCCCGTCGTTTGCGCCGTCCAGCTCGGTTGACGGTAACAACACAGACTCAGAGTTTGAGAAAGGCGTGAAGCTCAAGGGGAAGCTTGCCGAGTCCGCCAAGGCCAATGCCATCACGCCCGTCAAAGATGAGTATGAGTTTGACGAGGATGACGAGGAGGAGCGTGTGCCACCTGTGGACGACAAACACCTCCTCAAGAAGGACTTCCGCAAAGAACCCACCCCTAAGCCCAACAGCTTCATACCTGTACCCAAGACCGAGGTGGTCAAAACGTATTCCAAAAGCAACTCGCAAATCACACCAAAGAAAGCTGTTCGGAGAATTATTTCTGACAGTAACACTTCCGATGAGGATGACCGTACGTTGGGCTTCACGGCAACACCAACGCCTCGGCAGCCGGCCTCGGCAACAAACATCAAGGCAAGGGACTCTGTGGCGCTGACCTCCAAGCAGCAGAAGGACAAGAACAAAGTCAAAAAGAAGCGCAAGAAGGAGACCAAAAACAACGTCAGCAAAGAGGTCCGCTTTGGAAAGGTCAGTGACAAGTTCACGTCGGACTCAGAATGCGGGGACATGGAGAGCGAGGATGACAAGGGCTCAAACAGTATAAAGGACTCTGCTAGCATGAGCCTGAAAGAGTCTTCTGCCTTCAATGCCTCCTCATCATCCCATGGGAACCCAAACTCCCAGAAGCAGGCACCCTCATTAGCAGAGCAGCACCCGAAGCAGTGGAGGACAGATGGCTGGAAGATGGTCTCGTCCCCGCCCTGGTCGGACGTCAGCTCCCTCTCTGACTCTGTGAGAACAAGACACACCAGTGAATCGGACTACTCCTCTGCAGACTCCAGCGTGGAGTCTCTGAAGCAGGTGAAGAAGAAGACGCAAGAGAACAAGAAGAAAAACAACATCCACAGCGGCACAATAGATAAGAAGAGCTCAGATGTGTACAAGAACTCCAACACCGACAGTGCGGTGTCTAAAACGGACGTGGATGGCAAAGTTGTGAAGAAGCATAAGGTGAAGCACAAGCACAAAAACAAGGAGAAAGAAAAGGCCCCCAGCCTGGTTCTCAACCAAGACATGAACGAGAAGTTTGTGAAGAGCTACTCTTTCGACTTTGATGACTCCAGGCAAAAGTCGCTAATAGTGGAGACGGACTCCCCGGTGGAAAGCAAGGTCAAATTGTCAAAACACGAAAAAGACCATTCTAAAAAGGAGGAGAGGCTTTCGAAGAGCAAGTCTGAGGACAAGGACTGGCCATCTGGGAAAGAGCTGCAGAGACCTGTTAAGGAGGAGAAAAATAAGAAAACTAAAGAATTGAATAAAGAGAAAGTTAGCAAAGACGAGAGGGAAAAGCTGACCAAGACTGAGAAGGAGAGAAGCCTAAAGGAGAAGGAGAAGCCCAAGGAGGACAAGCAGAAAACCCACAAAGAGGAGAAAAAGAAAAAATCCAAGTCATCTTCAAAAATAGACAAGAAGAATGAGCAAAAAGAGGAGAAACCCCTGAAGGCTGAGAAGGAGAAGAACACCAAGGAAGAGAAGGAGAAATCTAAAAAGGAGAAAACTCTGAAGGAGGAGCCGGAGTATGACAGCTATGACGTCAACAACCGCTTCCTGAGCCTTGACGACACCAAGTTAAGTGCCTCAGATGATCATCATGACAGATGGGGCTCGGACCTCTCCATCGGCTCCTCAATGTACGGAGAAGACAGCTGGGATGCTCCTGTCAAGGAGTACAAGGAGTACAAAGCCAACAACGCCGTGAAGCTCATCGTGGAGACAGTCAAGGAGGAGACCAGGCGAAAAGACAAAGTAAAAGAGAAAAAATCTGACCACAGCGAAAAGAGAATAGAGAAAGAGCCCACCTCCAAGAAGAAGGACAAAGAGTCTGTGGAGAAGACCAGCGAGAAGAAGAAAGACTGGGCTGACAAACAGAAGCTGAGCTCTGGCCACACAGTGGAGAAAGAGAAGAAGCGCAAAGAGTCTGCAGATAATAAAGAGAAAAAAGAGAAGGACACTCTCGACAACCGCGACCGCAAGGACTCGTATGAGTTCACAAAGGAACGAAAGGAGGTCAAGATAAAGCAGGATCCAGTCCGAGAGGAATACAGCAGTGATGCCTTCTTCAAGGACCTAGACATCGGGAAATCGTCTGATGTCCGAGAGAGAAACCACTCCGGGAAAGAGAAAGAAAAGAAGGGAAGCGAGGGTGTGGAAAAAAGAGAAAAGACGAAAGGTGACAAGCACAAGGAGAAACCTAAAGACAGGGGAGTGGACCAGGACAAGGAGAAGATTGAGAAGAACTCCACTGAGAAGCCTGGGAAAGAGAAAGATGCAGAGCGGGGGGCCAAAGATAAGAAGGAAGGAGCCAAAGACAAACATAAAGACTTTCATGGAAAAGACAAAGACCGTAAGATATCCTCGGACCAGACGAAAGAGAAAAAGGAGAAGGTCTCTCAGGACAAGCATGCAGACAAAGAGAAAGAATTCTTAGAGGTCAAGAAAGAGGAGAGGAAGCCTGAGAAGATTCGTGAAAAAACCTGGTACAAGATAGCTGACATTTTCACAGATGAAAGCGATGACGAGGAGGACAGTTACAACGGGAGTGTTGCCAAACTGAGCGATTCGCTCGGCCTGTCTGACTCCCACCGCAAGGAATCCACGCCCGACCAAGATGAGCTGGACCACTTCATGTCTGAAAAGGCCAGAAAATACTCTGCTGACGGCAAACACACTTCAGAGAAGCCGAAAGACAAGGAACACAAAGACAAGAAGAAGGACAAGATGATGTTTGAGAAAGAGAGAAAAGGCTCTCTAGAGAAACATAGCAAGGACAAGAAGGACTCTGTGGATGTGAAGCACAAGGAGAGGAAGGACCGGTTGTTGGTGGAGTCCAACCTTGACAAGAAAATTAAGCAAAAGCTGGTGGACAAGAGGGACGGCAGTGAAGAAAAAACCAAGAGCAAACACAAGGATAAACAGGAAAGGAAACCTTCCAAAAGCAGTGGTGATAACGAGAAGTCACTCCTGGAGAAACTGGAGGAGGAAGCCATGAACGACTACAAAGATGACTCCAATGACAAGAACAGCGACATGTCCAGCGACAGCTTCACGGATCGCGGTCATGAGCCCGTTCTCAGCAGCTACTACGACTCCTCCATCAGCCTGCCAGATGTGCCCGAGGAGAGACGGGACTCCCTCTCCATATCGACCCCTCAGGATAAGTTCAGGGAGAAGGAAAGGCACCGTCACTCGTCCTCCTCATCCTCCAAAAAAAGCCATGACAAGGAGAAGGTGAAAAAGGAAAAGGGAGAGAGACGGGACAAGACGGAGGAGATCAGGGATTCCTATGGTCGCAGGGAGAGCCTGCCCTTTGAGAAGGAGCCCATGCCCCTGGAGGCTGATCCCTACACATTCCCATATAGCTCTAAGGCTGATGGTCAGGACGAATTCGACAAAACTCTTGAGTTTGAAAAAGAGATGTCCAAAAAGGACAAGGACAAGATGAGCAGTGTTCTCAGTGACAAGATGAAGGACAAGAAGAAAAAGGACAAACACAAGGACAAGATCAAAGAGGAGAAGCATAAGTACATTGAGGGCTTTGGCTCTGTAAAGCACTCTAAAGAGGATGTCAAGTCCAGTTCCAAAGAGAGTCCACAGGTCACCTTCCTGAAGGATCGCTCAAAGGAGGACAGTCCCAAATACGACATAAAGAAAGAGAGCAGCAGGGTGGAACACCCAAAGTCCAAGATCAAGGATGAAACCGAGAAGCTGAGTCAGACAAAAGAGGTGGTGCGGAAGGATCACCGCCCACGAGAGAAGCTCCTGGTCGACGGAGATCTCCGCCTCACCAGCTTTGGCCAGATGTTGAGTCTCAAGGACCAGGAAATCGAGGAGCGCCACAAGAAACATAAGGAGAGAATGAAACAGATGGAGAAGCTCAGGCACCGATCAGGTGACCCCAAACTCAAGGAAAGGACCAAGTCCACAGAGGAAGTGAGGAAGAACCGCAATGAGCTGACATCCAAGAAGCTCAACAGCTTGGAGTCTGCTCTCAAAGAGAAGAAGCTGAAGGACGTTGGCCTTCCTGCTCAGATTATGTCGCCTGACCATAAGCCTGTGCCTATGGACCGCCAGAATTCCAATGACTGGATGGCAGGCCACCAGATGAAAGAGAACCTTCCTGCTTCACCAAGGCCTGACCAGAATCGGCCAACAGGAGTCCCCACGCCGACCTCTGTCATCTCTTGTCCCAGTTACGAGGAGGTGATGCAGACGCCACGGACACCGTCCTGCAGTGCTGAAGATTACCCAGACCTGTTTGACACGCTGGACTGCCAGAACTCCTCCGCGATGACCATGTCCATGAATGCCTGTTCTCCATCCTTCTTTGAAAGGTATTTAAACATCAGTTACAATGTTTATTGAAGTAACTGAGGCCTTTTGAAAACAATCTTTTATGTATTTTTTCCGATTTGGGCCACTTTGGCTCGTAGTGTCAGTATGGCATTAGAATTGATCATTTGAATAATCAGTATTGTTACTTGACTTTACTGGCCCAGTCTGACTGTGTTCTCTTTGTATTTCAGCAGGTACTCCAACTCCCATAGTTTCCAGGAAGGCACCTGCTTGACCCCTGCCAAGAACCTGCAGCTGCCCCTCGTCAGCCGCTCTGCCTCTTCAGAGGTCCGGCGCCCCCTAGAGGAGGAGTTCAAGGTTGAGGCCGACAAGTTCCTCCGACAGCACAGCGGCCTCACAGGCTCTGAGTTTGACCTGTCCTCCTCCTCCCAGCTCCGAGAGGACAAAGCAGCGCTAGACCGCCTGGAGTGCTTGTCACCTCCCTACTTCTCCCCCATCCGGATGCTATCTCCTCAGGTTGACTCATCACACCTGGAAAGCCACCAGACTGGCGCCACCTCAGTGCTCTCTGGTCCTGAGGTCGGAGAGAACACCCCAGACGGCATGTACAACAGCTTCCTCCTGAAGCCCTCCACGCCGGTGCATCGGCCCGACCCTCAAGAGCCCTGTTTGGACATTGCTGCCCCGCCGACCCCGGCGCCCGCTGCACTGCCACCACTGGACATTGATGACATCTCCGAGCCTCACCAAAGTGAGCCCGACTTGGTGCCCTCTGACCCCGTTAGTGGCACAGACTACCTACCTTTGGTCATAGAGGAGCCCGATGAGGTGGATGATGAAGAGGAGGAGGAAGATGAAGAGGAGGAGTATGAGGTGGAGGAAGAGGAGGAGGAAGATGAAGAGGAGGAAGAGGTGGAAGATGACGTAGACAACAGAGCAGAAGAGGACCACTGCATGGCAGAGGAGCCAGATCAACCCACAGAGGTCTGTGCGTTGCCCCCCCACATCGAGGACCCCATGAGGAAGAGCTGGACCGCCGAGTCTCCAGATCTCCAGGTCCCAGAGGTCCACCACCCGCTGGACCACGCCCTTGCCTCGGCCGTGCTGGGCGAGTCCTCCTGTGACCACACCATGAGCTGGAACTCCGAGATGCTCCTTAAGTCCCCAAACCGGACATATCGGGAGATTGAGGCAGCTGTCTCCAAGATCACCAGCCCCTACTCCAACTCCGACCATGAGATGCAGCACATCTCCGGCCACCCCTCCGTCACTCCGCCTTACGCTGCCTACAGGACCTACGTTCCTGACAATGACTTTGACGAACAGAAGGAAGCAGTAGCAGACATCCCCTCTCCTGAGAGGCCAGACACCACCCTGGACACGGAACCAAACTATTTGAACACTTCCTCCTCCTCAACGCTGGAGGCCTTCTTCTCAGAGTGCAACAAGCCATCCATGGAGGACACTCACCAAATGGAGATTGAGCCATCCTGTGTCGAGTCTAACAGCCCACCACCCTCCCATGGATTCATCCCCCCCACCCCCGCCCCCATCGTTACAACCACCACCAACACCCCGTCAGAGAGCCATATGGCTCCAGCTGAAAGCCCTGAGCCGGTGGTACCCTGGGTGGATCCCTTCCCAGCTGCCGTGGACGAGCTCGATGACCTGGGTCCATTCTCGCTGCCGGACCTGCCCCTCCCTGATAAGACGGAGGAGACTGAGTTACCTGAGCATAAGACCACGGTGCAAAGCCCACACATCCGACACACCATGTCCCACAGAGAGGAGCCGGCCTTGATTGAGGTGGACCTCCCAGTGCCTCCATGCCCCTCTACAGAAGCAGCTCTTGGGCTGAGGGAGGCTGTTGTGCAAGACCTGGTCGTCCCATCCCCGCATGCAAACCTCCAGCAGGACTTGGAGCCTGAGCTCCAGAGCGTCCCACTCAGCGTGCCTCTGTCCTTGAACCACCCACAGGGCGGTGTTCTGGAGCCCAAGAACTTCTATGAGGCGACGGAAGACTTGGGTGGTGCCATGCTGTTCTCCTCTGTGGATTTGGACAACAGCCAACAGCAGCACCTCAACCACAGGCACATCCAGTCCCTCACTGACACCCTGCAGGTCAAATTGGATCCACTCCCTGTTGCTAAGGTGGAGCTACTGCGGCCAGAGCCGGATCCCCTTCTAGGGATGACAACATGCAGCCCACTGCCCCCTCTGCCTGTCGCAGTGACCATCTCCAGCACTGTGGACCTGTCAGACACCCAGGAGCCGACGTCCAAGCTGACTGTCACGCTCACTGCCGTGTCCACCGACCTGCCCAAGAAGGTGGAGGAGGTCCCTCAGCGGATGACCCGTAACCGTGCCCAGATGCTGGCCAACCAGAGCAAGCAAAACCCCTCCTCTGTGTTGTCTGCTTCACTGCTGCAGCACCAGCAGCAGCCAACGGTGCTGATCTCCGCAATCACAACCACCGCTGCCCTTGCCATGAACCCTGTGGTGAGTATTGCCCAGACCCCCATCGCCAGGACACCTACACCCACCTCTGCCCCATCCACCCCGGCTTCAGACAAGACCAAGGAAATGCCTCCTGCGTTGGCATCCGTCACCATGGTGACAACAACAATAACACCGACACCACCAACCACCACTGTTGTCGTGGTTCCCCCCGCCCACGTGTCTGCTCCCGTGGTGCTCAGCAAAACTACAAAAGGGCGGCCCCTGCCGACAGACGATGAAGATTCCCAGACACAGCACCCCAGGAAGAGGAAGTTTGCACGGTCGGCAGGGCCGCAGATGCAGGTGCAGCTTGTTAACACAGCCATGCAGCAGACAAGGGAGATGATCCAGCAGACGCTGGCAGTGATTGTTAATGCCATCAAGCTGGATGACATCGAACCATACCACAGCGACCGTTCCAACCCCTACTTCGAGTATTTGCAGATCCGAAAGAAGATTGAGGAGAAGAGGAAGATCCTGTGCTACATCACGCCACAGGCGCCGCAGTGCTACGCTGAGTATGTCACCTACACGGGATCCTACCTGCTGGACGGCAAGCCCCTGAGCAAGCTGCACATCCCAGTGGTCAGTACTAACTCAGTTTACTGTTGAGTAATAGAGCAAAAGCTTTTATTCATAAAGGTGATTTTATTAGACATTGAACATCATGATCACTACATTATCCTAAATAGTGTAAACTGTGTAACTAACTACTAGCTAACTGTGTAACTGTACAGTGTTGTAACATCCAGGTTGTCTCAAGGCTAACAGGTCTAGCTACCTTGCTAACTGGTCTGTGTTGTAATACCTAGAGCATCGCTAGTTTACTGGTTAACAGTATTGTAGGAGCCAGAGCAGGCTTAGTCATAGCTGCCTAGAGACCTGACTTGTGCTGGAGGACCTTGATTAGGGCTACCAACCTGGCTACAGTGTTGTAAGACCTAGATCAGGGCTATTCAGTGCAATAGGACCTTGAGCAAGACTAAAGGCCTAGTTATGCTTCGTTTATACTTCCGCGTCGACGCGACGCGTTGGGACGGCGGACCCATGGCGGACCCTTTGCGGACCCTTTACGTCCTCGACGTGCACCTCCCCAAATCCTAGATGCGCGTCGAGGCGACGCCGTCCCAACGCGTTGGCTTTGGGTGTGATTGGTCCTTTCCTTGGCTGGAGATCGCTTTTCCGGTTTCCACTCGTAAACACCATGGTAAACACTGCCACGGTGTAAACACAGCCTTGATAAATGCTTCGACTGATTGGCGACATACGGACATATATATATCTATATATATATATGTCCGTATGTAAAAAAGTTTACAGAAATGA
>JAOPUI010000030.1:12807517-12817832 GCA_027123135.1 Urophycis floridana
TCTCTCTCTCTCTCTCTCTCTCTCTCTCTCTCTCTCTCTCTCTCTCTGCTGTCTCCTCTTCATCCTCTTTGTGTTTAGTTAGCAAATTAAACATCGCCCATTTGGCTTTTTATTTATGTGCCAACCCCAGTATGACATTTAAAGGTCTTTTTGACCCTGTTTCCAACACACTGTAGAGAGAGATCAAGCGGACACAAGTGTCTGTTCGTTTTGCTTAGTTTGGCTGGTGAAACCCAGCGCCCCAATTAAAAGTAGGCACACACACTGGCTCTGCAGTTGCAGAGATAACATTAGGAGCGTTCTCTGTTTGTAGAGCCTGATTCCTGCATGTGTTGAGTTCACATAATTTAACAGGAGGAATGGAAAATATTGGCTCAAGACACACAGATACATCAGAACCCTAACACACACCAGCACACATGCACACACACACACACACACACACACACACACACATCTTGGTGAGGTTAACATGCACAACATTGGAATATTAATACAATTGTTTCTGTAATTCCCAGCCCAGCCCTATTTGTAGCATGTAATTAATTATCTCTGGTCACACCTCATAAACCTCCATAATTATGAAGACATGGCTGCTACTTTACTATGTATTTGTATACGGTTTTGTAATCCTTCTACTGTTTTCAATGGCTAAAAATGAACTTTTAACAATAGATTTAAATGGCTGCATTAAATCAACCCCTTTTTTGGCACCTTGTCATTTTAACACAACTCTGATTACACATTTTATAATGGAATATGTTATAGCCCCTAAATCAACCTCATTGGATAAAAAGGCAGCATGAAAAATGTATCAATACTTGTTACCTAATGTGTGTTTAACATGAATAAAAAGGTCCTAAATCAACACGTAGAATCAGCTGATAAAGAATGATTACTTATGCAGTAGCAGGGATATTTATGTAGCCCTTCACATTTTCTGGGTGATGAAATGTTTCTCTTTTTTTGTTTTTTATTTTTTCAGTTCGTAGTCGGGTACGTGTTATCTGTAAATCAAAAAGCTGTTAGATTCTGTCTGTTAGAATATAAATGCACTCTGTATTTAGCATATTCTTCAGATATGGCTTAGAATTTTCATTCAATTTAACTTAGTAGATATAGATTAAAATACTGTATATTCATTTCATATACAAAAGAATGTGACTGACGGTCGGCACGCACATCTGGTATTTGTTTGGAGAGATGGCCGTACACTACGGCCTGCACGTCTCAAACCATTCATTCTGATTGTCTGCAAGGTGCAAAGTCTGCAGACTGAATCCATCCCAGAGTAAAAGACATCCTAACGCATCAACTTTCTCCCAGCCTTGACGGCCATGTGGCAGTCTGTTGACACTCTTATTATGGTAATTCTGCACACGGTAGCACCTTCCGCAAATGACTTCTGTAGCAGATGAATGATTAAGTGCTGTCTTTTATCTTTATATTGTTAGTACAGGGGGAAGTAATTTTAAAGCTAGGTTTGGCAATTTGGAGAAAGCAGCCAGAGTAAGCTAGATGTTGAAAGTGTTGACGTGGGGTGACGTCAGGACGAGGGGATATAGTGCTAACTGCCAAAGTGGAAAGGAAGTTAGCCAAAACGAGGACATTGCTTCCAGCGCCTTTAAATAACCCTTTGAGCTTCTGTTTCTCCGTGCTGCTCTGTAATCCACTGCTAACATCTGCTGCATCTTTACTAAACCTGTGAAGCATTAAGGACAGTTTGCTGCCTCGTGTGGCAAACACATTGTGAACTTTGTGTTTATCATCTCTGTATCATTAGACCTCTTGAATAAGCTCTGCACCCTCTGATCGTGAAGCACCTTTTCACATCTTAAACACCAAGAGGAGTGAGCCATGAGTGGCAACTTCACCAATGCCATGCGTCACTTGTCTGTTCGTTTTGATGTGCCTCATCTTTAGCAAGAACGTGGTGGGATACCACTACGCAAAGTAAGCCTTTTTAACTTTCTGGCAGCAATTACCAAGCTTTCCCGGAAGCGAGAAGCGAGATAATATTTTTCACACTCATGATGAGCTTATAGTCACCTGAGAATCTCCCAAGATGTTTGAAGTCAAGCATAAGTCTTGGTAATGAGCTTCTCTGAGACCCCTTTAACATAACACTTCAGATTATCAGCGACATTATTTTGGTCATTTGCTTAAACGTTCTGATTTAACTCCAAACGGGAAGCCATTTGCCAACGTGCGACATTTCCGTCGCTTCCTTTTCCTTGAATGTTTCTCTTGTTGAGCTGCTTCTTAAATATGATTCTGGTTGGTTCCTGTAATTAACTTGACGTGACAGAAGTGGCTGCACTAATTTAAGTCCTGATGCGTGACGCTATCAGTGCATTACACGCATGCGCGTTGGGGCCGCAGGAGCTGGTAAGGGCCATCTCACCAACGCTGGGACTGGTAATGGTGCCATTCAGGTAAAGTTTCTCTGGTGATGCATGTCCATATTATCTTTAAGTCATCCTGATATGAAGACACCCAGCTCTCTACTGGAGAACTGGGTGGATAGATTAGAGACCTGAGAGATGAAATGAGAAATGGAGAGGAGAGATGTGAGTGGAGATAGGAAGAGAGAAATGGAATGAGAGAGCAAGAGATTGGATAGGATACGATAGTACTTTATTAATCCCAGACGGAAAATCTGGAAGAGAGATAGCATGAGAGAAGGGGAGAATGGAAATTGAAAGAGAATAACAATGACGATAAAGTGTGTGTGTGTGTGTGTGTGTGTGTGGATTAAGGGGAGACGAGGTGAAGCCAGGCTTGGGATGTTTCCACTGCTGTGTAAAGGTGCCTGTGTGTGTGTTCATGTGTGTACAGAGTGCTTGTGTGTGCGTGTCCTTGCTGTGTGTCCTAATGGAAACCCAACCTAATTGAAATCTGTTGCCGCTGCTAATCAAGAGCGGCCCAGAGCTCCTCTTAGCTCCTCTCTCCTCTGTGCTGGAGAGATGGATAACCAAATGCACCCTGCTGCTCCTCAGTGTTACTTACCAAGCACACCCTGAGGCTCTGCTATAATGTGTTAGCCATGACACCCTGGTGTGTGTGTGTGTGTGTGTGTGCACGCACAAGTGCCGCTAGAAGCCCGAGAGGCAGCCAACCAACATGCATGCTCAAAGTCTTACAGTTTATTTCATCATCTACTTATCTGTAAACGCAAAAAAAGCGCTTCACCACAGTTGCTCCCTCTATTACCATTAATATGTCTATGGCATCTGGCCATCTGTTGCTCTTCCTTAACTAGTGTGGAGGTCAAGAGAAAACCACGTTGAATGAAGTATGAAACTTTAGACAAAGATACCAAAAAAAAAAAAAAAAGAAGTCTGTTAGAGAAACAAAGGCTTGCTTACTTAAATGTAATTTGGGTGTGCTCTGAAGGTTTATAATCACCACTTTACAGAGGTTCATGTGCACGCTTCCCCCTACCTCCATGTATTTGGCTAGCGCGGCGAATGCAAAGCCGCAGATTCCCTTGGTTTCCACATCCAAGCTCAGATCGGTGTCAACATGCTCATTTGAATGCGGGAACCCAGATACAAAGTCTAAAGTGTTGCTGTATTCCTGCAAGGGGTTTGATCTAATACTTAGTTGGATGTGGTTGGTGCTGCTGTCTGTGGTGGTCTATGTTCAGACCCTTGGTCGGTGGTTAGGGGGTGAGGGTAGTCCTGGTCCTTGTTGGACCATGGTAGGGGTTGCGGTAGTCCATGTCTGTCGTGGACCGTGGTAGAGGTTATGGAGTCAGGATAGTCCTGGTTCATGGATTATGGTAGTGGTAAGGGGTGTTACTGGTTTATGTTTGCATTGGGTACCGTTCACATTTGAACCAGTATTGATTTGGATAGGAAACTTTTAGGGTACTTTTTGCTGTAGTTACAAAAATGTCAAAACATCTCAATCTTTATTTAGAACCACATAAAATAAGACCCATGCCTCCAACCCCCAGCCCATCACCATAGCCTGAGAATGCTGAGTGTGTCTCGGAGGAAGCGGAAGTGATATCCTTCAAAATCTAGTGGTGGTGGCAGCGTGACTCCAGCGGGGTAACGATGTCTTGTGCGCAGGGTGAAGGACGTCAGCTCTGGGGCTCAGACTGTCACACCAGGGCGGCTTGAGAGTGGGATGGGCTGACCATATTTCAGGTTTCGGGCAAAAAAATGCTACGCTGACATCAACCAAGACCGTGAAGAAGCCCAGTTGTCTGATGAAATGTCTCACTAGCTCATTATTTAACTGAAAATCCCTTCGTTTCGTAATTCAAAGGGTTTAACTTTTTCAGTGCTGGCTGCAGGCGGTCAAACTCAGTATAAACACAGTACAGTCCTTGACTTGTAGTTGTATGTTCTGTTTGACCAGGTGTTTACTCAGGCCAGATGTTTTCCTATTCAGCTTTGCTTTACAATTATTTCAGTGAGCATTGTCTGCGTCCAGTTTAGAAAAGTTTAAATAACCACATTATGATCACTTTCGGCTCTCCATTGCCACTACTGTTGGAACGTATCACTTGATTGAGCTCCAACATAGTCATGGTCTCTCCATCATATCTTGAAGTATGTTCTCTCACCCATCACTTGCAACTTCCCAATACCTTTAAATGATTTCCTTTGCTATGAATACATTTGCTATCAATAAATGTCATTATTATATGTTCGATAACCACTTTGTGTAATACCAGTTGCATTATCTATCCAATTATTTTAATTTCCAAGTAGAACACATTCTGGACCAGTATTCTAAAAGGATACACAATACCAGGAAAAAGTTGGCAGCATTTTGAAACTATTGAAGATTATTTTATGTATGAATCATCATCATAATATGTCAAATTCATTGCGTTTTCGTGTTTTTGCTTAATTGAATGATACTGCAGTTGTGCTATATGCTGAATGCCTCATTCTTATGTATTTGGTAATAACATTGGTAGTCAGACAGACTGACTGCTCAATGTTTGTGAACTTAATGTATTATGTTAATTACAGTATATTATATTAGTATATAAAACTAAAAGCAGCCTATGTCTTCTGTCAAATTGAATGCTAATGACATGAACGTATACGCACATTGTCGAGCATTGAGCTTGACTTCAGTCATACACATAGACACATACTCAAACATGGTCATACACAGACAATGATAACTGAACTGCTCTAGACATAGTAGATTAAAGATTTATGGTTGAAATTCAAGACAAAATCTAGGTTTGTCTTCATCCATTACTATTGATTAACTGTATGGGTTAATCTTGCATAACTAATAGGTACTACAGACAATGTCTGACTGTAGTCTGTCTCTGACAGGGCGATGAGAACAAGTCAGTGAGGGACCGCTTTAACGCTCGCCAGTTCATCTCCTGGATCCAGGATGTTGACGACAAGTACGACCGCATGAAGGTACATCTCCATTCCACAAACATCACTTCCTGTTAACTCCTTCTGATTGGCTCCCTTGGTGCCAGTTGATGTCACTGTGACCACTGGCCAATGACAATGCCTGGCACAAAGGGAACCCAATTGGAAATCATGATGGCCATCACTTTTTTTGTCAAAGTGCTTTGATTGAACAACTAATCCTAAAACAAACTAGAAACATTTGTTTTTAAAGGGGTATCATCACGTTCACTTAGGGGGCTCCTTCATACATGTGCTTAAAGATTCAACTAGAAAATAGCCAAGCACGATGATTCCCCTTTAAATGATAATTCTATGACACCCTATTTTTACAGTCACTCACTAATTGCCCTGCCTCTGCCCCACAGACGTGCCTGTTAATGCGGCAGCAGCATGAGGCTGCGGCCCTCAACGCCGTCCAGCGCATGGAGTGGCAGCTGAAGGTGCAGGAGCTGGACCCCGCGGCCCACAAGTCCCTGTGTGTCAACGAAGTGCCCTCCTTCTACGTGCCCATGGTTGATGTCAACGACGACTTCGTCCTGCTGCCCGCGTGATCCCGGTGGACACACCCCCAGGACGGGGACACGCCCCCACGCCAGACGGACACACACCCCAGGCCCGGACGGACACGCCCTCACTGCAGCCGACCTCCTCTTCAGAGAGACTTCACAGCAGAACTTCAGAAAGGGCTAGCGTGTTTCCATGAGAAGGGTTTAGAAAGGGAGAAACAATGACGTATTCTACGGAGAAACCCAAGTAAAGACAAACACATGTCCCCTCTCCTCCCCACGGTGAGGGGAGAGGCAGAGCCACTTTTAAACCCTAGTGGAGAGAAACCCAAAGTGTTGCACTTTGATCTTCCACCTTTTAAGGCTTTACTGTGAGAGTGGGAGGAGCCCTGGACAGCTTGCAGTACGACATGTTCCCTTCCCCCTCTCCTTTTATTTCAATGGTCTCTGCTGCTGCAGGAGGCTAAAGCCACTCTCCTATGGTTGGGAGGGAGGAGCTTAGCTCTCCCAGCAGCCTTTAGGAGAGAGCACACACACACACACACACCTCGGCCCCACAGCAAGTGTGCTGTACAGGGGCCTTCAGCCAATCCTGAGCTGTGATCTGCAGACTAAGAGTGGAGGACCAGACACACAGACACAGACACACACACACACAGACACACACACATACACACACAGACACACGTTGAAGGCCACAGACTGCAAAGTGCACTCCACCCCTGGATGGGCAGAAGAGCGGGTGTAACAAGGTGATCTAGAGAGAGAAATGTTTGTTTTGTTGTCTATTTCTTTACTTGGGCATTTCATTGTTTCTGAGGAAGTGTCTTGAAACACTACAGAGCCAATATTAGTTTAATGGAAAAAAAAAGAAACCAGAAAAAAAGTTGTATTGGGTAAATTCTGTACAGTTTTTATATTTGTTGAAACCAATGTATTCTTGCTGCCTTCTAGATAATTTATTTTGCCACACATTACTGCACAGTTGTAAATAACGTATACGTACTGTAACATCACTCAGTTAAGTGTAAAGATAAAAGAAAATGACCTAAAAATAATCTTTGTATGTACAGTTGACTTTTAGGCAGCACTTTGCCCTTCATTCCTGTGGGCCAAACGCATCGTGTCAGGATTTACACACTCCAATGGCCTCTACACAACCAGGCCTCCCTACACACACACACACACACACACACACACACACACACACACACACACACGCACACACACCTAATCAGACACACTCAGAGGGGATTGGAATGGGATGTTCCGCCCCTCTGTCCCTGTGCCATTTGAGCAACACACAGCGGTGCACTTGTTCCTTGTCTAAAGACAAATCAAGTGTACACTCCACCTGGAATAGGCCTTGATGCCCACACTCTTCAGGGGCTGCGTCCTCTGTCGTCTCCTCTCCATTTCCTCTCCACTCTCCTCCTCTCCTCCCGTCTCCTCTCCTCTCCTCTCGTCTTCCGTCACCCGTCTCCCCTCCTCTTCTCTCCTCTCCTCTCCCGTCTCCCCACCTCTCCTCTACTCACCCATTGTCTGACCCCTGGTTTCCTTCGCCGCCCTCTGCCATCACCTTTCCAGGAAAGCCCCGGCGCCGTTTGACTCCGCCCACCGCCAGGGTGGCGTGACGACGTGCGCGGTGCGGATTGGATCGACGCGCGCGCGCGCGCACACACACACACACACACACACAGACACACCGGCTCCTGGCATTTTCTCACCCAGAAACGAAAGTAGATGGAGATCAAACTCTCAACTGATTAAAATCACGACTCACACGACGTTACTGCCGTGATGACTGCGTTCTAAACGCTACTTCTTGTCGTACTCCCTTGGTTTATTTTTTTGCGTTTACAATCTTCCGTTTGTGTGCGTTGTTCCCATTCCCTCCTCGCTTTACGCCTCCTCTCTCCCTTTGATGGTGTCGCTGTCTGTCCGTATGTCGTCTGTGTGCGCGCGTGTGTGTGTGTGTGTGTGTGTGTTCGTGTGTGTGTGTGTGTGTGTGTGTGTGCGTGCATGCGTGCGTGCGTGTGTGCGTGCGTGTGTGTGTATGTGTGTGACATTTGCTTCAGTATTCATGCATTGAATACTTATTGAAATATTTCCCAAAATACAATTGCATTTCATTTCCAAGGCATTTTATATATATATATTGTATGTTTTTCTATTTTTGATATAAAGTCTTTTTCACAGTATTCAATTGTTTTTAGAATACATGTATTAACAATATCAACTTGTATTTATAGTCATTATGCATTCAAATGTTTAAACCCATATGACCACAATTTAAAAAATGTTGCATTTGTTTTCATTTTGATATTTTACACCAGGTTATTCATGTCGACGATAGTAAATATCAGCCAAGATAACTTAATAGTTAAATACTTTTGCGCATTTCAGCCTGGATTCCTGTTGTGTTTGTAGTGATAATGTTCTGAAGGACCCACGATGGAATTCCAATTCAGTTATTGTCAGTTATTGTTGACAGTAACTTCAGTGTTTAAATTCTTCCACCGTGAGATCACTAGCATGAGAACAATTATTCCCTAACAGCACCAAACCCCTCAACGGCCGTGATGAATCAGGTGACACAATGTCAGAACACAAACACACACACACACGCGCACACACACGCACACGCCCATGCACTCTCCCTTTTACACACCCGCCCACCACAAAGCACACCAACCATGCAACACATTATGATCAGATGAAGGCACATCTTCATCATCATCACCAGCATCTTCATCATCATCACCAGCATCTTCCTCATCATCATCATCATCATCATCATCATCATCATCATCATCATCACCAGCATCTTCCTCATTATCAGTGCACACATCTCACGTTACCTGCAGGGTAGGAGGACCGGTCTGTGACGGAAGCAGTGTTGCGTCGGTCAACAATGGCACCATGCGGGTGGCAGGGTCGAAATGGTGGAGTGGAAATATTGCATTTCGGCGCCCTGCCAGCTTCTATTGTTAAAGGAAACGTGAACTGGATGTCTTACTGGATTCTCTGCAACGCAATGTTTCGATCCCGTCAGATAAAATGCCAGCGTGCGCGGGTAGAGGTGATGAAAAGAAAAAAGTAAAAAAAAAAAAAAAAGGGTTGGCTGCGGATGTGAGTCAATAATCTATTCATCGTATGCAAGAGGAACGTGGCGATTAAATGGGCAGTTAGTCACAAGGACCTCGTCCCGGTTAGTCAGTAGCCCCGCTGCTTGGCGCCTGCGACCTCATTAGCGATGCGGCAAGTTAATGGGTCGTCTCCATAGGTCGTCTCGCCGTCGCTCTCTGCTGAACAAATGACAGCACCGGTGGAGCCGAGGGCTGCCTCCTTAACTATAACGGGCCAAATTGACACAAGTATTTCATCATCTATTTTAGGAAGTTTCCAAGGAATTCTTGTTCCGGTTTCCTTAGAGTGGTTTTCGTTTAAATTGATCCATATTTTCTTAATAACGAGTCCTTTAGAACTTCTGACATTTATTGATGAATGTGGTGATTTTTTCTATTATTAGACAAAAAAAAACTTTGATCTCAACTGTAGCTTTTGGGCCGTATAAATCAATCCACCGTAGGCCCAATAAAGTCCTGAAAAGTGATTCACAAATTCTATAGTGAGCATGGCCTGTGGTAGCCTAGACCTATGTCTGTTTTTATGGTATTAAAATGATAATATACCGAATTTGAATCAGTGAGTAGCTACACCTTCACCTGAAATAACAAAAATGGTGAAGAGAAGCAAAACTGCAAAAACTCCAAAATCGATATTACCAATTGAGCAATGTGACAACTTCAGACAAGCTCAGTTATCTTGTAAAAATAATTTATCTAAGAAGAAAGTTAAGATATCTTCAGATATCTTTTGGAGAATAGCATTTTTTTAAACTTTCTTCAGAAGTTCAACCTTAGGAAAAAACTGCAGTTATGAATATTTGTATTCTTTATATACTTTTGTGAATCCGGTTCCAAATGTTTACAAACATTTATGTGTACTTAATTACACACATGTGCCCACACATGTGGCCAATGACTCACACACACACACATACACACACACACACACATACACACACGCACACATACACACACACAATTTCCCTCAGGGATCATTATTTCTGTCTGTCTGTTTGTTACACACACACACACACACACACACATACACACACGTGCAGGCACGCAGAAAAAACACACACACATGCACACACATGCAGGCATGCACAAATACACATTGATGCACATTCCGATACACAAATGTGCATGGAAATGAATTACACACACTTCCGGTATGATGAGCATGTAACCATACATGCATGCCACAATCATTACGCCATCACCACAAAAGTACAGCAAAAGCACTGCCACCACCAAAGTAACTCCAAAGAAGACA